>WBNO01019883.1:0-44251 GCA_013400575.1 Peucedramus taeniatus | reverse complement strand
CTTCCCTGAAACTTCCCTTCCCTGAAACTTCCCTGAAACTTCCCTGAAACTTCCCTTCTCTGAAACTTCCCTTCCCTGAAACTTCCCTTCCCTTCTCTGAAACTTCCCTTCCCTGTTGACAGCAACATCCCTCTGCTTGTCACAGACTCATAACCTGGGATTCATCTTCAACTTTTTCCTCTTCCATATTTTACAGACTGTAACCATTTCTAATCTATTCACATTTTTGTATGATGTCTCGGGTGCTCAGCATTTCCTTTTCTGCTCACTCCTTGAGCCCTCACTCTAAAGAACTACTGAAAAAACTTCTGTTCCACCACTGAATATGACAAGTGCGCCCAAGTGGCCAAGAAAGTGCTCTAGACACCAGAGCAGGGATTTGCCTGCAGCTTGTGTTGAAGACCATGGCAAGGCAGGCTGTCTCCCTGCAGCCCATGGAGGTCTGTCATGGAACAGGTAACCACTGCCCACAGCAGACCCCGTGCCAGAGCAGGTGGACGTGCCTTGAAGAAAGATATGATGCCGTGAGAGCCGGTTTCTGGCAAGACTGCTGGCCTGTAGAGAGAGGAGCCCATGCTGGAGCAGGTTGGTGATCCTGCGGTAGACTCACACTGGAATAGTTTGTTCCTGACAGACTACATCCCATGCAAGTGCCCTACACTAGAGTAGTTTGAGAAATAACAGCCCATGGGGAGGACTTACATTGGAGAAGTTTTCTTGGAGGACTGTCTCCCACAAGAGGGACCCCATAGAGTGAGGAGTCCTTCCCCTGAGGAAGAAGGAGCATCAGACACAACATATGATGAACTGACCACAACTCCCATTCTCTGTGCCCCTGCACCACTTGGGAAAAGGATGCAGAGAAAATTGGGAGTGAAGTTGAACCTGGGAAGAAAGGGGGGGTCAGGGAAGGTTAAGATTTAGTTTTTATTTCTCATTGCCCTACTATGGTTTGATTGGTAACGAACTAAATTCCTTTCCCCAAGGCTGAGTCAATTTTGCTTGTCATGGTAATTGGTGAGTGATATTTCTGCATCCTTATTGTGATCCACAAGCCTTTCATTATATTTTATCTCTGTCCAACTCGAAGAGGGGAGTAATAGAGCTACTTTGGTGGGCACCTGGCATCCAGTCAGGGTCAACACACCACACCTCCACTGTTAGAAATAGCACCGAATATTTGCTTTTACTATCAAATCTCCTGTTTTTTTCTTTATCTGGAGAAAGTTCAAGTAACTTTATAGAAGAGTTTGAAGGCTTCTGGGCTTGGTTTTGAATATTTCTTAAATTTCATATTATATCTCATTAAGAAACCTATTGAAATAGATAACAATATAAAAGTGTAATACATAACACATACAGAAACACTTTAAAGAGAAAGCTTCAGAAATAACAGGCACCCTTCTCTCTGTCTGTTTTTATTTTATAAAATGTGTAATAAAGTGCATGTTATATTTTAACTGCCTGGGCACTTGAAGGTATACAACACCAATTTCTTACTAACACTGGCTCTTTGGTGATGTCAATGAACACAGTAATGCAAAACAGGCTTGGCCTACAATCAACCAATCAATTGATTGACAAACCCCATTTAAATAAACATCATTTGGATATTAATCATAAATAGCTGGTATAGTATTAATATTTAGAAAATGAACATGTATTTGCACCACTTATTTGCCTTATAACTGTGGAAATTTTTCCAGTGCTTTCCTGAGAGGGCTTAAACTGAATGGAGATAAATTAGCCACAAAAATAGATTAGAATCTATGATTGCTGCTATACAAAAACTATGTCTACTATTGGTTAGTAGACAGCACCAAATAATGATAACAAATCCCTAAAAATACTGGAAAAAATATATTCTTGCTAACAAATCGTATTGGAAATTAGGAATTCTTCCTATGAATTTTTGTCTTAAGACTAAGGAAAAATTGTTAAAACAGTGTTATATGAGTAGTAATCTGTGAAACCATATGGAGAAAGACAAAAAAGAACTCAGTTTATTCCAGAAAGGGAAATAGAAATCAAGAAAATACAATGCTGTATCTGAATACATTTAAGCTTGAAAATAGAAATGGTTTTGCTATTTGAATAGGGTCATTTTAGAAAAAGATGGGTGAGAAAACCTATACTTAAGATTGCAGTTGTGAAGTATATGAAAGACATTAGATGTTTCATAAAACCTACAGGAGATAGGAATGAAGAATAATACTCAATTGTTTAGTTCTCCTCAAATATTATTATATTCTTACATAAGGTTGCTAAGTAAAAGCCAGTCTCATGTTGGCAGAGGACCTGATTTTCATTGGAGCCATCCTAAATATCCTCTACCAGGAGGCTGATTTTCCCTCGTCTCTTTCATTTTGAGGGGGGTCTGTCTTTTCTGTTTCTGTGGGGTGCAGAGTCACAAAAAATTTCAGTCCTGTATCATGGCATTAAGCCAACAGTTGCAGATGGCCATAAACTCTGATTCACCAAAAGCTTTACTGTTGTTTTCTCTAAGGGCTTGTTCCTTTGCGATCATAACAAATGATCAGAAAGAATTCTCATGTTTGAGATGTTAAATTTATTATAGATACTACTATGGTCTATTATTCAGATAATAATAGTATTTACTATGTGTCCAATTAAAAAGCAAATCACCTTATTTAAAATAGGAGTATTCTGAAGAGTGAATGTTATAATGAACTATATTTCCTTCTCTCATTACTGAGAGAAGCTGTGACAGTCTGCTTTTCCACCATGTCATAGGAACTTAAAGAAGAACAGTCTCCATCTTATATTTTTGTAGGACTCCATCTTATATTCTGGGCTCTACCAAGTTCATGGGGAAATCCATGCTAATTTTTGTCTTAGATTTTTATATATTTATTTTCTGCATTTTTTTACTTCAATAAAAATAGAGCACTACAGAAATTTGTAGTGTCATGGGTGTTTGAAAGCTTAATTAATAAAATTTTATATTTTTCCATTAAAGAGGGTGTAGAAATATTAATTATTAAATATTCTATCACACTTGAAAGGCAGCCTCTTATTTCTTTTAAACTTATACTGGTGCTTTACGTTACACATGAGCACTTAAATGATTTTGCTAAGTGTTGAAAGGTATGCAAAAGTAACTTCTCAGTGCTTGGAAGTGATTAAAAAAATATTGTAAATATAATTTGAAATGTTTTATCAGTCACAAGAAGGTCTAAAAAGAAAATTCAATGGACTCAGCTCTGCCTCTAACAATAATAAAAAAGAAAGAAGCCACTTTAGCTGTCAACAGAATAATAAAAAATTGTAAGTGTATATTCTTTAGGAAGTTTCTCATTTGGAACCGTGGTGTTCATATGAATATATACTTGCAAGTAAACATGCACCAAATTTACTGAAATATGCTTTTTTACTCTGGACTGTGTTAGGGAAGGCATATATATCAAACACCATTTCACTCCTTCTGCAGAGATCATAGCTTGGAGCAAAGTCATAAAAAAAAAAAAAAACAAAACAAAACTTTTTTTTAATTTTTTTTAATGCAGAAAGACAGGAGAACTAAATATTCTCATCTCATAAATATAAGCAATAAAATGAGAAGTGCTACCCCACTGCACACTCAAGCAAAACAGACAAGACATGACCCCCCCTGTTCACGGGTGTGAGGTCCAACAGAATAACCTAAGGGTCCTGGCTGTCCCTCTCCTGGGGCTGGAAAAGTTAACCCTGTCCTGACTGGAGCCATGACAGTAGTGCACTGGGGCTTAGGGTGCATAAGCATTACAGGACAGTGAAAACAAGAGACATGTTTAGAAAGCTGAAGAAAAGAAAAATCAAGTAGCTTTTAGGGATTTTTTTTCCAGTGGTCTTTTATTTCAGAAATAAACTCAATTGAAGACTTTCAGAACCAAAAGAAACTCTCAACTGTCTTTATTTTTCATGCTCTTCTCTACTAACTCCATGCCTGAAGGTTCCGCAGTGCTTGTTCAACTTCTGTGTTTTAACTGTAAACATAATAAAGATTGCAGAATCATAGAATCATAGAATAGTTTGTGTTGGAAGGGTAATTTTAAGGTTATCTATTCCAATCCCCCTGCAGTTAGCAGGGATATCTTCAACTAGATCTGGTTTCTCAGAGTCATGTCCAACCCAGTCTTGAATATTTCTAGTATTGAGACATCTACTGTCTCTTTGGGCAATCTTTTCCAGTATTTCACCATCCTCACTGTAAAACATTTAATATATAGTCCAAAATCACCCTGTGTCTTGGTTTGAAAGACAGGTACCTGCCAGCAAAAAAAACCTGGAATCTCCCTTTGAATAGAGAATGTAAACCCCCTCCCTCAGATTATTATAATTTTGCAATTGGAGGCTCTCAGGCAAAGATTTGNTGATGGCGACGAAAATGTGTTCAGTCTTCCTCTGGAGAGAAATCCAGTGGGGAGAGAGAAAACAAGCAGGGTCCCCTGGTACTCCAGTCCTTTTGGAGTGGTGTCCTCGGACCAAACTGCCATTCACTGCTGTTCTACCAGGAGAAACCTGCTGCCTCCTTTGTTTAAGTCAAGTATCCATAAAGTACCCAGCAATTAGTAACCTAGCAAAACCACCAGGAAAAATTCCTCAAACACAAAAGAAACAGATCCAACCCCCAACACCCTGATTTAGATTAAAACCATTACCCCTTGCCCTATCACAACAAATGCTGCCAAAATCTATCCCCATCTGTCATGTATCCCCCTTCAAGTACTGAAGGGCTGCTATACAAGCTCTCTGAAGCCTTCTCTTCTCCAAGCTGAACAGTCCCATCTTTCTCAGCCTCCAACCCTCTGATCGAACAGGTTCTTATCTTTCCTGTACTGAGGACTCCAAACCTGGACATGATTCTCCATGTGGAGGTCTCAAGAGAGCAGAGTAGTGGGGGAGAATCCTCTCCCTCATCCTGCTGGCCACACTGGTTTTGATGCAGGCCAGGATAGACTTGGCTTTCTGGGCGAAGAACCTCCACTGTTGTCTCATGACTGTCCAGCTTTTTATCCACCAGTACCCCAAGTCCTTCTCAGCAAGGTTGATCTCAGTCTGTTCATTCCCCAGACTGCATTTGTGAGTAATCTCCAGATGGACTTCTAGCAACTGATCATTGTCCTTTCTCTTGTATCTGAACTTCTACTGCCTTCCACCCTTGCAAAGTCCTTCTGTCCTAGGTTCAAAATTTGGAGCTTAATAGAGAATCAATTGTTAAAAGGAATCTAGATGAACACCTAGAAATCATTATTATCAAAATCGTTACTGGCAGTAACATTATCACATTTATTAATAGTGTTGTACTTAAAATACACCAGTAAAGGGGCAGTAAATAGTCTATAGAAAGATGAAATACAAAGTGCCTTTTGGAAAAATCATAGTAATATCTTTTAAATGATCCAGCCATGACAGAGACTGCTAGAGATTATATAAATTAAACACAGCATGGCACGAAGTTTTTCTGTCCTTATCAATGATTTCAGGAAATGCTACTTACTTTTTACTTGTTAGGCACATATCTCACAAGATATCATTCATTAATCACTGCAAAGTGATCCAACATTCATGAAGTAAAAATATGAAGTGATTAAGAGGAAAAAATATTTGGCATGGGTGTAGTAAAACAGTACAGAACATAGAGGCAGCTTTTCCCTTGTTTTGCAGAACCTTAGATTCTGTCAAGTGGTTTAAATCTACATTCACAAAATGCAGTTTTCATGCTGTCTCATTTCTAAGCAGTGCTGCTTTATGTGCTTGTCCAATTGACCTGGGAGGACAGCAGGGCAATGTCACAGCAAAACCTTTCAGTGTTTGGTCTGGTAGAAAACAATTGTAAGTGGCACTGAGTCAGGTGAAGACAGAAACCAAAGGAAACTGTGTTTTCCCTGTCTTCAGGGGGATGCTGTACTCTGAATCAGATTAGGACCACAACTTCAGTGTAACAGCAATTGACAGGTGGAAGCATAAGAAAGGTGTAGATGGTATGGCAGTGAGAACTCTTAGAAGCCAGATGTCAAAGTGAAAAGATCAGCATTCACAGTCGCATAGCTCTTTGATCTTTGCAAATTAGTAATTTACAAATATAGGTCAAACTTGTAAAATAAAAGCTTTCTCCTTCCTTCTGGGTCAATCTTGTAGAAAGAACAGTTTAAGTATAACGCTATTCTGTTTGTTAAGCCATGTATTATTTATCAGTAATAAATTAGGAATTTTAAACCAGCTACATTTACAGCTCTTCAGTACCAGTCACATTTAACACATGTATCTTGAGAAAATTATATTTATAAAATCAGTTTTAATAATGTTGCTGCAGGAGTAAGGACAGGGTGTAACAACAGAAATGAATTAAAAATGCTCATGTATTATTGATAGTGAATATATAATGCCTATCAGGAAAGGAACTGCAATAGTCTAATAAGATACTATTCTATGGATATTGATGTGTCAATAATTCTCAAGTGATTGGTATATTCGTTCATACCTCATTAAAGATTTACTGCTGCTTAATTCCATGAAGTACCAGACACATCTGGAAAAAGAGGAAAACTTTTAATAATATTTCCTCCTTTGTTTATTTTTGTTATAATATATCCAGTAATACTTTTTTAGGAAAGTGTTTGTCGCTTAGACTGAAATGTTGTTCATAGATTATTAAAGATTTATTGCTGTTTCATCCCAGAGGAACACTTTCATGGTACGCATTATAGAATTCTAAAGAGTGCAAAGTAACAACAAAGGATAGCCCGATTCATTAATATGCTATTGTGTGATTTTGTAGTATAACACTAACTATGGGACATGGCATTTATTCACTGAAAATGGGATAAATGCTTTTCATATTTTATTAAGTTTTCTGGGGAATTTAATTTCTAAGCATTGTTGAGCCTGGCATTACTGACTGAAGCTCAACTATGCCCATTTATTTTGGATAGAGTACCAAAGCAGCAGGGTGGCTAATGCCACACAAGAAAATCTGGTTTGCCTGTAGCCCTCTAGCCTTACTGCATGGATGGCATTCAAAGAAAAATTGTCAGTATGCAGGAGAAGAAAGGGTAAAACTAAAAGGAGAGAGATCTAAGTTAATTGGATTCCTTTTGTGAAAATTTGCAAATGCTGAACTGCAACTTAAAGGCAATGATACCAGGTACAGTGCACTAATGGAAATGAAGGTGCCAAAATCTGCAGTTCATAGGCTCTCAGGATGCAGTAGTGTGGCACAAAGCTTTTCAGGGGTTCTGAAAAGAAAAGCTATGTTTGGTGTAGCTGTGAAATGAGACGCTTTTGTACTGAAATGTGCTTTTCATAGTCTTCTTTTAATAGTTTGTCATATAGAACAGTTTTTTTAAATCTATGAAAAACTATTATAAAATACTGACATCTTGATGTGGTTATATTATAATTCTAATTTTTATTAAGTTCTCAAACATAAAAGATACCTGTACCACGTGTAAGTCAGTAAGATATCAACCTAGTAGTGTTTCACTGCATATTTTATTAAACACACCAAATAAACTTCCTTGCTCTCAACAGCCTTATTTGAATCTCTGCCTACACAAAAGGATATGCAGTATTTCTCTATGTGTAAGATCCAAAGGAAGAATGAATATATCCCTAGATACTTTTGTGACTATGCAAAAACTCAGTGTCCTTCAATGACAACAAATAATGTTTGTCCTTCACTTTCTTTTTGTAATCCATTTTAGCTATGAACCTTTGTAGGTTTATGCAGATTTAATGCTTCTTCCCAGCTACCATGTATTAATTTCCAAAACAGTTAGCTATTGAGTCTTACAGCAGATCTCTGTATATTCTAAAGACTCAAGCTCATAAAAAAAAGCATTGAAGAATTCTAAGCATCAAAAGTTAAGAGTGAAAAAAGCAATTTTACACAGTTTAGTAGTCTATAAAAATATGAGTAAGCAGATATCGTAAATAACTAATAGAACACTGAAACTTTTTAGAACATAATGTATCTAGGCTAAAAAGTACCACAGATATAACTCTTAGCAAATCTTTCAAAGCAACCTCAATTAATCTTAATTTTTACTGTAACATTTATCAGAATTAACTCAAGTAAGATTATATATGTGAGCTATTTATATGATAATGAAATTGTATAAAATCTGCACTATGCACGAATCAAGCATTTATATTTGCTTATTTTCTTACTGTGTTTATTTTGCAATATTGTAATTTATTTTCATATGCCATATTTATAAATTAGGAAAAGCAATCTATAGGAGTTTTTATCTGTAAAAGGGTCCATACCATTAGGACTTTTATAGTTCTCAGTGTAACCACACATCAGATGTGTCAGTTTAGGTAAGTTATAGTCTATTTTGTGATTTTTTTTTTTTTTCATCTCTAAAAGAGGGGGGGGGTTTACTTCTATCCTTGTTTATTGCATCCAAGAGACATTATGGGGATAAAAAAAAATCATAATGGCTTTATAGTTTTCAGATAGTATGCCAGTGACAACCTATCTAGGTTTAGATAGGTAAAGCACTAATTTACATATCTTATTTTTCCCTTTAAAAAGTTGCATCTATTATCCTAGGTGAAAGCACCTCTATTTTAAAACAATATCCAGAACAAACTCCATATTCATTAACTAAGCAGCTGGTAAATCTTGCTGGTGGGAAAATAGGTAATTAGAAACTTCACCAGTGCTGTTAGTGTCAGTGTTATTATTTGTCTGCTCTTTTCTTCACAAGGATAAAAACTACTTAATAAACTGAAAACTTCCTTTTCTTGGATAGTCCAGTCACCACCCATGTGCGTGAGAATGGATTCTTGGTCCCTCCTTTTCCCGCTTTTGTGTGGCTGCTACATGTTCAATATCATGCTTGTAAAGTCATGGTGAAAATGGGAAATGAAAAAGAGACACAAAACTGACTAAATATCAAATCTTTTTAGCTTTTTAATGGCCAGCAAAGAATGACCTCCATACAGTCCCAGAAGTGTCCTGTAGACTAATCAGACAGCATCATAGCAATATCAATGTGAAGGACCTGTACAGTGGCAAAGAATTTAAAATGAGAGCTGTTTTTTCTCTGTCATACCTTTACCTCTGTTATTGTCTTAAAAAGTCATCTTCTTTTTCCCATGTGCTCTTCTCCAAATTCCTAGATAGTCTTAGCAATGTCAGAAGCAGTTTCTAAGCTTGTTTCTAAGTTTCTTCAGAGACAGAAGAATGAACAATATGGAAAAACTTAAATACACCATTTCTGTGTGCTTCTTTCTCCATCATATCAAGATGTTTCTGTGTTTTTTTGTCGAATTCCATTGTAAAAAATATTGTTTAATCAAGTTGGTCATGGCAGTACTGTTGCTACATAAGTGCAGTTGATCCAAGTAATGCATAATAAAGCACATTTTTTTTGTTTGTTTAGTGTTGAAATAAACTACCAAGAGAAGTAGAAATGCTTTACTTATGAAGTTCAGCAAATGTCTCCAGAACACATGGTAAGTCAAATGCCTAATGAGCTGAGAGTGTTGCCTTCTTCTTCAAAAACTTGTACATTCAATGATATTAGATTTTTCCCTCCAGATTTCTAATTGAAACTTGTTTAGCTAACAGAATTTGCTGGTGCAGGGCAATGTGTTAGAAAGGAGGTATCTAAAAAAAAAAAACCAAACAAAACAACTATTTTTTAATTATTATTAAAGTGATTTGAAAATGCTGATAATTATACCAGAATAAAGAGAAAGTTTTCAGAGATTTGTTGGGTCAGGTTGCAACTCAGCACTCAGTTCTTCATGATGTCAACAGAAATTTCTTTGCAAATCATGCAATACATGTTTATGATCTTTCTTCCTAACAAAAATACTACTAGGAGAATTATTCTCTAGATTCTTTGGGCTTGTCTGACAAAATACACTCACTGAACAAAACCCCTCACATCCCAATATAAAGGACATGATTTATTTTGGTGTACTGGCAGTAAAGTACCTTATCCACTAGGATAAGGTATCCACCAGGCTAAGGTCCACAAAGGACCATTATTGGACTACTCAGTACAAGGCTTATTCTTAGTGCTCAAGAAAAGTTTTCTGTTTTATTAATGATATGCATTATTGACTACTTGACAAAATCTAGTTCAGTCATAGCTGACAAATATAAAATTTAGAGGGCACAAATCTTTTACTTCAGATACTTAAGATATTTATAGTCTTAATAATTTAAACTTCATAATCATTCTTACACCATTTTAATAGAAAAAAAGTATTACCTACAGTAATTACATATAATATAATTTAGAAATATGATAGAGTCAAAGTATTTATAGTGTGAAAAGTCCTTTCCTTTCCTCTACCAACAGCCAAAATTTTGTTTGTCAAGACCAAGTGTTTTAGACAGGTATTTTGTAAGTTTATCCTGGTGTCGAATTTTACAGTTACATGAATATCCTAAACCATGGTAGAGATAACCATAATAGTCTTACTTCAGGCAGCATCCTGATACTCAAGTGACTGTATAATCTGAAACACTCATATTTAAGAATTTTTCTTTTCACTAGCACCTGGCAGTGGAGTATCATCACAACTAATATCATTAAAAAAACTCAATAAAATTTCATATCTATATAGTTATATGTATTATATATAATATGTATAATCTGTTTAAGCTTCTGGTTAGCTTTCCTCTTAATATTTGTGACCAATGCATTCATATACAAAGAAAGAAGTTTCTTAAAAAGATGTAATTTGATTTCTCTGCAGGAGATTATCTAAGTCATAGTCATCATTATGCTTCTGACAATCTCATTCCAATGCATATGTCTTTACAAAAATAGGCATAGCTTATTCTTTAGCCATAATTAATTGAAGGACTCTGATTTGAAGACAACTTGCTGAATTCACTGCATCATAAAACCATTTTCACATTCACATCTTCTATGTAGATGATTTTGAAAGTTCTTTAAATTTCTCTTACCTTCTAAAAAACTATGGACAGATTGTTCCTAAGTGCCTGTTTTAATTCATTAAATTTAATTGCATTATTCCAGTTTTATATTACTGTCAGGCTTTTTATTGGTGTCAGGCTTCATCCTATTTTGGTTTTGCCTTTTTTTAATGTATTGACTTGTTCCTTGATCTTTGACAACTTTAATCACAGGCCAACTCTACCAGAACCTAGTAGTAAGAATAAAGAAAAGGTTTCCCTCAAAATATTGCAAATTCAAGGCCTGACACTCTTTAAGTGTTCCTCTTGAATTAAATATAGCTGCACCTCATGAGAAAGATGTGTAGATTGCAAGCTTATAATTTTACGGAATATAACAAGCACAAACAAAAGTGGTCTTATGCTATTAACATAACTGGACTATCAGTTTTTGTGTATTGAGCCTTAGTTGAAATGATTTCATTGCTTTTTGTCAATACCAAGAAATAGTGAACAGTATTCCTGGGAGACTGAAAATCTGAATATTTATGAATATGGAAACAATTATTAAGATAAAAGCATCTCTTTGCTGATCACAGACTGCTCTCTTCGGGTAAAATAATAAAACAAAATAATGTTGCAACATAAAAAAGGCAAAGCTTGCTGAAGGTCAGCAAATGTGCTGCAGGCATTGAATTTGATAGTCACATCTGTCCACAGGGCAGACCATTTCCAAAGAGAGTTAAAAAAGGCAAATACTCTACCATGGGGCATATGTATAATAACCATTCCATACATCTTCATTGGTATTAATTAATGTTTTCATAGTTCTTTAAAAGTGAAACATTAATCAATTTTGTGTAATTATGGATTGCTTGATATTCTTGGGAATCCATGGGTAAATATTTGAATCTTGTTCAGAAAAGTTATTATAAAATTACAAGGTAAAGATGTCCGTGATTTACCTGGCTCACTCAACTTTGCTGTCTTGAAAAAGGAAGCTGTTTTAGTCTTCTAATATTTTCATAGGCCAAGTAACCATGAGTGGGCTGTGGTACATATTTAATTTTAAATTTTCCTTCCCGCTCCATTTTAGTACAAAATGAATACACAGAAGTGTACCAAAGTGATATCACTGATGACTTTTTAATGGTGAGGAGAGCTTGACACAAAGATTTTCTCAAAAAGACTTCATGATTATCTCTAGTGAGTACAATTTGACTTACTACTGAACACACTTTATTATCTAGAGCTTCTTTTTTTTTTTTCTTTTTTTTTCTTTTTTTTTCTTTTTATCTGTTCCTGCTTGTTCTACACACGCTATAAGATCCCTTAGTTCTGTTCTTAGTTTTCCACCATTGTTATTCACTGTATTAGTTACTTCAAAATTGTTTAAGAGTTTAAATCCATCTAGGAAACTTCAGTACATGCAAAAAAACTGTCCTCAGATAATTTGCCCTCATCTCCTGCCTCCTGAATAGGTGGATACATATGGGTGAGAGGCTCCTCTGCATTCTGTTGATCATCACAGTTTCTGCACTCTGTTTTAGAACTTGTCCTGTACACTGTATTATTAATTATTAAGTGGAGAATTATAGTGCCTACCAGTAGGGTAACCTAGTATGCCTCAAACAATAATGTATGGATTTCCCCAGTATTCCAAAAAAGATTTGTCTGTGTTACCACATTTCACAAATGGGTAGTTGAACCAGGGAAAGGCAGAAACTTTCTAATTTGTAGTGCCTTATTATATATGTTGTCAACACACTTTTTTGAATCTTTCATAGAATCACAGAATGTGGTGAGTTGGAAAAGACTCACAAGGATCATCAAAGTCCAACTCCTGGCCCTGCACAGCACCATTCCCAAGAGTCACACCATGTGCCTGAGAGCATTGTCCAAATCCTTCTCGAGCTTTCTCAGGCTGGTGCTGTGACCACTTCCCTGGGGACCCTATTCAAGTGCCCAAGCACCTTCTGGGTGAAGAATGTTACCTGATATCCAGCCTAAAAGAGCTCCCATGACACAGCTTCATGTCTTTTTCTTGGGTCCTATCACTGGTCACTGGAGAGAAGAGATCAGCATCTGCTCCTCCACTTCCCCTCTGTACTTCACTGCAGTTCAGCTTGTTGTGTTCCAGGTTCAACAGTTGTGGACTTCAGCTGTTGATACATGATCTCGGCAAACAACAATTTTGCAAATCGCTCTCCCTGCTGGTTCCCCTGGTAATATGTGAACTATCAGGCAATGTTGTTTGGTTTTTTTTCCTATGTAATTGCTTGATTTGGTCCTCATGGAAGAAGATAGACATAGCAAGAGAAAAGAAAATGTTAACATGAACAAACAACATAATTTAAAAGCTTTCTGAACAAATGTTTTCTTCCATTTCCTTTCTGCCTGTTGTGTTGATGGATTATTCTTTTTATCAAAAAGCAAAATATTCCATTATAAGCCATTAGAAGTATTTTATAAATACAGTGTGAAAACAGTTGATATTCTAAATTCATCAGTCATAAATGCATACTCAACCAGCCAGAAATGCAGCAAGACTAAACAAAAAGGTGATAAATAGCTAAAAAGTTCTTAATCATAACTTCTCTGTAGTTCTTCTTTCAGTTTCTTTTCTATACTGATGATATTAGAGCTGCACTTGTCCAGCCAGGAACATTATTCTCTCTCTCTCTCTCTCTCTCTCTTTCTCTCTCTCTCTCTCTCTCCTCCATTCTCCATTTAATTCATAATTCAGTTATGCCCAGCAAGATAGAACTGTCCTGTACACCAAGTGATATTAATTTTAAAATTCTTACTAGTTTATGCAGTCAAGCTTTCATTTCACATTCTGACCTTCCATTCACAATTCTTACAATCCCCTGTATGTTTTCTGTACTGGTGAACATGGTGCCCATTCAGTGTAGGAAAAAGGGTTCAGAAAAGGAGGAGAAATGGATGTTTCTGGATTTAGATGGAAAGGACAGTTTCAATATGAATATTTGACTTTTGTTGTTTATTTTTTTTCCCTGTTCAGTTTTCTTGAGGAGGTGACTCATGAGTATGTTACTTGCTGCTTCGTGAGAAAAGTTACATTAGTATTTTACTCTTCACATGATCAAAACTTAAACAAAAATATGCATAATCTCCTACATAAAAGAATCCATGCTCTGCAGAGGATAAGTGTAACAACTTGCAACTTTAAGCAAAAAATGTTTGAGAAGGTGATATAAACAATGCATAAGAAATATAAGAACTTCCTTTTCCAAGTAAAAATGGAATTTCTTGGCTAGGAATAGTTGTGTTTTTAGGAGGGATACGAAACAATTAATTCTAAAACATTTGCTTAGAATTCAAAGCCAGTTGTTAATTTTTTTTTTCCGATTGCTAGTGGTGTCCTGGTTTATCAAAGGAGTTTCATTTCAGTGTAAGGCAGTTTAAGAGATTACACAAAACCCAGCAGTAACATCTAATTGCCACTATCCAAATATGTAGGCAATATAAACATATCTGTCCACACATTCCCTATGGATATTCTTTCCTTAGGAGCATAAATTTTTTCAGAGACACCATCTCTGTTTCCCACTTGTTGGAGTAAGGTTCTGGTGAAGGGAGACCACAAGACAGAGTGTCAAAGGTTTTAGGTTCCACAACAAAATGCTTATTGGATGAGACAGAAAGGAAGCTTTATTTCCTTGCAGAAATGATTAAAGTAACTGCTATGTCCTGTAGCTTTTTATAGAACACATTATGTTCTAAGCACACAACTCCTTTACTTGTTCAAGGATTTAAAAGACACAATTTGTGCCTCATCTCGACAGGCAGGCAAATCAGGAAATAGAACAGCCTGGGACAGACTTGCCCAGTTACAGCTTAAGCACCTTGTAGTCTGCATTGGATGTGAAAGGATCACTTATGTGGAGTGTATGCCACTGAAAATCATATAGTATTCTTGACATGTTCATTTTACAGTTTCACTGCAGTAATTTAGGGAGAGAGAAGGTCATTTGAAAGTCTGCCTTTCTGTGACCTTCATCAACAATACATGAAAGAGACTTATGAGTCTTGTCTGACACTTATGTGATAGATGAGTAGCTCAAGCATTAATATGTTTGTAAAGAATTTTATTTTGGAGCTGCCAGTTGATATATGCAAAAAATCTGCAAAATATAATTTAAGGTATTTTTCATTGGATCTCCTAGAATTTCTTCTCCTTTTTTTTAACCATATGTCAAAAGATCAATACATTTAAATAAAATATTCTGCACATGCTGCCTCTTCCTATTACAGTGAGCAATACATTAAAGTTTCTATGAGTTGCTGATCCATCCTGTAGAACAAATTCTTCCATAAGCAATATGATTTTTTTTTTCTTATTTATGATCCAAGCAATCTATAAGTTTGAAAAGTATGGAGCTAAGTCAGCAATAAAATTATACAAACATATACTTATTTCTATATCTGTTTATTATGGACATTATTTTTTGTAAGATTTTTCAGTTTTTAATTCTAAATTAGTTAGAGTCAAGGACTGAGAATGAAAGAAAGAGTAGGAAAGAGGAAGGGAAAGAAGGATGTAATGTTTAAAAGCAATGCAGAAAAAATGTGATGGACAGAAAGTATAGAAGAGCACATGGAGGACAAGAACAAACATATCTGGGAATTTCCTCATGACTGGGAATGTCAAAATATTATATAGGATAAGAAATTCTTAGTTACATTTAGTACATTTTTATTTTTTTATTTTTTAGATAAAGTGATGTTGACTCCTTGATTGCTTTAGTTTAAAATGTTCAATTTTTCCCTTTTCCTTCCTTAATCTGAAAATTCTTTGCTGTGTGTAATCACCCTGCCATATGAAAGACATAAAATTTGAAGCCACTTCAGTACTTTTCTTTAGCAGAAAATGGTGCAAACTAAACTGGTACAGAACACTTACAGTGCTCAAACTGGGCTCATTTAGACCCACTGAGAGCCTGAGAGAAGGTTTAGAGGTGTCAGTTGATCTCTTTACCAAAAAATATTTTGGACTCGTGTAAAATCTAATTCAGAACTAAATATAAGCAAGAGTATGAAATAAAATACCTTGTGAATAGAATTTTTTCTTGTATTAATTTACACTTAAAGATGTACTGAAATACATTCTGCTTTTAACCATGGTCCTGCATTTCTGATTGATATAAAGGAAAAACAGAACAAAACAAAACAAATAACCTGAATAAGTTGTCTGGAAAGAAGAATGTTAGCCATGGATTAAAATGAAAGCTATGACTTATACACTTTAGGTTATTTTTATAACAGTTTCAGGATTCCTAATCTTTCAGGTTAATGGGAAAGGAATTCAAAAATCTGTTGATTTTATTTGTAATTGGTTATTCACACAATGCACTCAGTAATACACAGTCATGTCTTGCACTCAAGAAGAAAAGTAAAGCTCCTTGAATAAGTTTCCTGCCAGTGTAACCTGTTACACTTATCTATGACATTAACTGTCTGAAAACACTGATAATTTTCTATGTAAGAGATATTTATATAGTTGGAGATGGTATTTGGAAGCTTAGAATATTTGCCTGAGGGTAGATCTCATCTTAAGATAAATACACAGACAGAGCAAGTATGGTTTTATTCCCTCAGTCAATAAATATATATTTCCATAAGTTAAGGGCACTGAAACATTGGGTCTGTGCCCTAAGAGGTCAGAGGCAGTTTGCAGCTCCTACACTGTAGTCTGGAGGCCGGTGTTGTACAATTATGGGAAAAGATATTGTTAGTCTAGTCAAGTCCTTTGGCCCTGCCTGTGAGCAGCATATGGAAAAGTGCTGCAGATCACCTAGGGGTGGTCAATCACTTCACAGTTATTTCTACTGCCCACTGTAGTTAACTCTAGCTCATCACCTAAAGTATGAAGATTTTCCTTCTGCCTTCCCCCCCCCTCCCCCCAGTTGCTCGTATCTATGTATTTTAACATAAGGAAGGACTATTGGGATCATCTAGTCTGAAACTTTTCCTAAACCAAAAGACCTGTAGATGTCAAGCCATGGTTACTTTGAGTCAAAACAAAACATTTAGAAACACTTTCAACCTTCAAAGAAGTTAGATGGAATGGAGAATATACAGTCTGATCTAAACTTTTACTACAATACTGAATGATAACTCATGCAATAATTTTTAATGTCAGTGTTCAGTTATTGACTGTATTTCTTACCTGGCAAATGGAAGAGCCTACCATTATCAGGACTATTTTCTCTCTTCTTTTTTTTTCTTTTTTTTTTTTTTTTTTTTTTTTTTTTTTTTTTTTTTTTTTTTTTTTTTTTTTTTTTGTTTTATTTTTATTTGTGAAAAAATTAATTTTTGAATTTACACAAAAAAAAAAAACTTAACAAAAAACCTGAGAAGACCAGTTTTCTATAATCCTCCAGAGTGAGGTAGACCTTCTGTAAATATCATTAAACTGATCCATCAACTTATAGAATGGATGAAATTTTTGTAATGTTCATAAGTAATAATTTAATTTTTACAAATTTTGCATATGTACTGCTTACTGAGGCACACTGTAAGGGGAGTGTATGTTGGATGTATGGACAGACTGGGGAATGTGAGGCTGGAGAGCAGTGTCGTGGAAAGGTACTTGAGGGTACTGGTCTGTGGCAAGCTGAACAGAAGTCAGCAGTGCCCTGGCAGCCAGGAGGGCCAGCCCTGTCCTGGGGACATCAGGCACAGCATCAGCAGAGGGCAAGTGAGGGGATTGTCCAGCTCTGCTCCGAGCTGGGGAGGCCTCACCTCAAGGGCTGTGTGCAGTTTTGGGTGCCACAATATATGAAAAACATTAAACTGTTTGAGAGTGTCCAAAGGAGGGCCACAAGGATGGTGAAGGGCCTTGAGGGGAAGCTGTAGGAGGAGCAGCTGGGGTCACTTGGTCTGTACAGCCTGGAGAAGAAGAGCTGAGGGGACCCCTCCGTTGCAGTCTGCAACTTCATGACTGGAAGAGGAAGGGCAGGCACTGATCTCCTCTCTGTGGTTACAGTGATAGGACCCCAAGCAAAAGGCATGAAGCTGAGTCAGAAATAGGTTTAGGCTGGGCACCCAGAGGGTAGCTGGGCACTGGAGCAGGCTCTCCAGGGAAGTGGTCACAGGACCAGCCTGACAGAGTTCAGGAAGCATTTGGACAATGCTGTCAGAACACAGTGGGACTCTTGTGGAGGGTGCTGTGCAGGGCCAGGAGCTGGACTTTGATGATCATTGTAGATCCCTTCCAACTCAGCATATTCTGTGATTCTCTCACTGTGTCAACAAATAAACCTATTTAAACACTGGATTAATTTTAAATACAGGTCTTTAACAAGTATAACTGAGAAAAAATTTCTGTCAGACAGACAGCTCATTGGTGGTAGAAGCTGGTATGTTTTCTTTACTTCCATAGTACTAGAGTCATGTACAACACCCTGGGGATTATTTCTATGTTTGCACAGAATTCCTGAAAGTTTAAGACTATGTAATGTTTAATGATTAACCAAATAAGACACTTACAAATCACGTGTACATCACTGCATCACTAGACTCTATCCTCACACAACAAAAACTGTGTAGACTTCATTTATCATGCAGTGAAAGTACAAGTCTGTGAGCACTGCTGACAGAATTGTAATATGTTTGAATGCAGCCATTCTCTAATCAAACAGCGGAGAAACCCTGGGGAAAAAATTAGATTGAACATTTTCCATTTCAAACTGGTTTTATACACTTGTCTCGCAGAATACCACATGAGGATGGGAGCCCTTAGAATTTATTATTATTGCAAACACTATTACAGATGTTTTCAAAAAGCCAGAAATGTGATGGCTGCATATAATATGAAAATGACCCTTTCCTCATTTTATGCCTAAATTTCTAATTGGCACTTTTCAGTCACAATAAATTAAAATTACTAAATCCTTTCCTGATTCATGGACTTCATTATTTATCTTTTACCATTTGGATTTATGGGGAAAGAAGAATATGTTTTTTTGTGCATATTACCCTAATTTAGCCAACTAGTCAGAAATTCATTTGTTATAGTCATAAAACCTTGACAATGTACCAAGTATAGAATATTCCCATCTCACTTGCTTTAATGGCATAGACTTGTAACTTTTAGCACTGTCAAAATATTGATGGAGAAAAATTAAACCATAATAAATGCATTCTGTATCTTTTAAAGAGAGAATTCTTTCAGGATAGATGCTGACTCACTGATATTGTGCATTCTGGCATTAAAATTTTTGATTTAATGCTTTTCTTGGGAAGGGGCTCAACTGACTTTAAGTTTTTTTAGGTGACCACATCCCTGCAAGTGCTGATAGATGCTTCTTGAAGACATACTGTAGGTTTGGCACTGTGATAACAAATGCAGAATTTTTAAAATGTTTTCAGACAGAGCTGCTAATACATAGAGTTACAAAATGCACCATTCAATTTCAGTGTATTGCCACGTAGTAAAAGGCCTTCCCAAACACATTAAACAGGTCTTTCTCCTTAGTTTCTTCATTTCTTGGTAGTCTTCACACTCTTTCTTGGACATTTGTGTAAACATTCACCCTTTGCATAGCTACACTTGAATATAGTCTAAATCTTTTTTAGTAATTCAACTACATACAAATCTTCTTGATCTCTTTTGAGGGAAGGGTTATATCTAGCAGCAGATGGAAGACGAATCCAGGTCTGGAAGGATTTTGAACTCTTTTTTACAATGAAAAACTACTAGGAATCTGAATGAAACTCATTCATGAAACAGTGAGGGAATTGTCAGTCCTATTCTTTTCTGAAGTTAGAACCAGAGAGTTTCACTCTTCACTTTTCATATTTGACAAAGGAAAAATCATGCTTCTATTATGAACTCTATGGAAGAATTAAAAAAAACCACTTTTTGCTCTCAAAAAGCACAATTCTCCTATTCTCCTTACTTAATACCTAGTTATATTTAAGCTGTGAACAGTCTCTTTTTCAGTGGATCAGGAGTGAATTATATTTTGGAAGCCCACAATAACTTCCTGTAGTTAAGCTATGGGTTTGGAATATATTGGAAATGAAAATTTCCAACGGAAATGGAAGCTCCATGAAGCTCAGTTGTCACTGACGTTTTCCTATGGAGAATGAAAAACACTGATGGGATACCAGAAACATGTGGGAGTTCAATGTTTCTCCACAGTGAGCACTGAATGGTTAAGAAATCAAGAAACAACACTGAGGTGATGTAGCAGGAATGCTGACAGATGTCTTCTGCTTGCTCTTATCCCAAGTCTTTACATTCATTCTAACAATAAAACATACATTTGCCATTGATGACACAGCTTAATCTTTAATGTGTTATTTAACAAAAAAGTTCCAAATACACTCGTATTCTTAATAGCTGTGATGTGTTTTGCCCACATTTTGTGCAGCTTAGAAATTAAAAGTCTAGGACAGATTTACAATGTAATGTATATTCTGTTTAGGAATACAATTGTGATTTAGAATTATTTATCATTAGTTCCTCTCTACATTATTACAGTACTTGTTTTCATCTTTTTTTGTGTATGTCAAGTTTTTTTAATCCTAGCCTGCAGACTTCTCAGCATGGTTCATATAATACTGATGGCTGAAGATTTGTTTTGTTTTGCTTTTGCCTCTGGATGTTTTTATCAATTGTAAAAGCTGTAAAGATGTTCTGGAAGCTAGTTACCTAAGCTGGTAGAAAGTATATTGTTCAGTTATACTATTAGTAGTAGTAATAGTAGTAGGATTAAGCATATAATAATTCATACCACATCCTTGTGTGCTGGTGTCACTGTTTATGAGATGGCCATATTTCATGATAGGTTTGGGATGAGCCAGAATTTCTAAGAACAAGATCTTGTTGTAATACAAAAGATGTTTTTAAAATGAGAGATATTTTGAAGACTCAGAACACATAGAATTATTTAACTGTGTTCCTTCCTAATGTTTCCCAAGCAGATTCACAGGAATCAAAGACAAGAGGGCCTCATCTCATATTGCTCTGTTGTTACTATAAATTTCCTTGGAAAGTACAATTGGGAGTTATCTCAGGTAACTTTAAAACTAGAGGGTCTGTTTAGCCATAGCATCTAGTACAGTACGACACATTTTGTATACAGAAGATATATAGAAATTATGACATTGAGAGAACTTCAGGATAATAGGAAAAATCCAGAATTTCTGGGACATGAGAGATAAAGTACTGTTACTTTTTATAATTTTTAAAGGTTTTTTATTGGGACTAAATCTAGATGTGAATATTTATAGCAAAACTTTCAATAGAGGACAAATCATACAAAAATGTCTCTTTTTTTTCTAAAGATAATTCTGTCGTGTTTTAAAAAAATTCCATTTGATAAGTTCAATTTAGGCAGAAATTAAATCAATTAGTGGAGCACAGTTGAAACTATTCAGGTTTCTTTCCTGTCAATTACCTTTTATTATGAATGTTTTTCATTAGATTATCTGAGAAGTAAAAACAAAATGAAAATAAAATAAAAACTGTGAGATCCATTCCCTGATTTAATCACAATGAAACGATTCAAGTTAATTCACCAGTCTAGGTCTCACTAAACTGGGATATGGGTTGAATCTTATCTTACCTCAGCTGTTGGCTACAATATTAATCAATGCATAGAATTGCATTAAAATGCATTGTATTCCCAATATCTTTTATTTACAGACACTTCCAGAGTGTTAGAATGAGAGAAGAGGGAGAAAAACTGCTATTCTGCTAGGAGGAATCTGCAAATGGATTTGACAATGACTGACTGAGGAAAGTGTGGATGAAATAGAATTCAAGGCAATGACTGAGATGATGTTTCAATAACTATTTTAACTTTCCTTTTCTCAAAAGCACTTCTTTCTGGCTTTTTTAACCACTGCTAAATTCAACAGGAAGGAAGAGTCAACTGAGTTCAATGGGTTGTGTAGAAGCAAATGTGGAAAGAGGTATCTTAAGTTAGAAATGCTGAGGAAAAGTCATAAATGTAAGTTATTCTGCAGGAGGATAGAAAGAAAAATGAAGTTGAACAGAATAAAAATGAAATCAACTGATTTAATTGCCTGAAGCAGCAAAGAAGTATGGAGAAAAACACGAGACCCTGTATGAACTGTGAGAGAGGGGTGATACAAAACACGGTTTGCAAAAACCATAGATGGTCTTAAATCTCTAGCAAAGCTTAAATTGAAGCAGTGAAAATACTTATCATGCATACCTTCCAAGGGAGCAGAAAGCAGAGGAAGACTACTAAACTGTGTTTCAGGTAACTAATCAGTATTGCACTTGCCCAGCAATTGACATTTTGCTATTTGAATTAACTTCTGTGAATTTAGGAAGAAGAATCAAACCAGCGTCGTTAAGTCATCCTAAGAACTTTGTATTTGTGTCTGTTCAAACCATGTAAGTTGGATGTGCTCCAAGCTCAGACACAAAGTGCATGTGAATATATACTGTACATAATATTATCTATTATGTTGTACATATATTCATATATAACCTGACATTGCAGGAGTGTTTCCTTTGAATATTTTTGCATATTCTACCTCCAGCGCTGATTGCCACTTTCAGATTGTGCTTAAATTTGTCCAATATGTTTACCTTTAATAAGATTTACTTATATAATTTTAGCACTGAAAGCTCCTAATACAAGTCAGTGTCTGACTCTGGGAATGGAGAGTGAAGGAAGTTTGTGTTACAAAGTTTCTATTTCTTGAAATCCCTCTCACGTTTTGGTAATTTACCTGGCATTTAACCATGTACTTCTAGTCTGGCGTGTGCTTAAATGCCCTCTTAAATGGGTATCTTCAAATGTGTACCTAATCCAATACACATGGCCATGCAAAAGCTGTTTATTTGTTTCCTTTTTTTAAAAA
This sequence comes from Peucedramus taeniatus, assembly GCA_013400575.1. NCBI lineage: Eukaryota > Metazoa > Chordata > Aves > Passeriformes > Fringillidae > Peucedramus > Peucedramus taeniatus. Next base: position 21,489 of record WBNO01019883.1, on the reverse strand, counting down.
AATATTTTTCTATTCTTCAAAATATAACCTCTCCTTTATGTTGTTATAGCAATTCTCTTGACTACAGCCACCCTTCCTGCTTTTCATAAGAGAAGTCAGAGAGCCCTAGTGTCTTATACTGCCTATTACACCCTCCTATTGTGCTTCAAATTAATATAATATAAATTTAACAACACATCCATAATTCCCTAGTCTAACAGATGGTTCCCAAAGCTAACAGATGTCATCTTATTTATTCACTACCTGATATAATATTTGTGACATAATGATTAGCTTCTGTGCAAATAACTTTGATGTCAAAAAAAGAGAATAAAGATTTAACAATAGAAAGAAGAAAAAACCCTACACCCACAAATATATTATTTCATCATAGAATCATAGAATGGACATGAGCCGGCAATGTGCGCTTACAGCCAAGAAAGCCAATATTTTCCTGGGCTCTCCAGTAAGGAAAGGCTGAGAGATTTAGGTTTGTTCAGACTGGAGAAGAGAAGGCTTCTGTGTGACCTAATTGCAGCCTTCCAGTACCTGAAGGGAGTCTATGAGAAAGAAGTAGAGAGACAATAGCATGCAGTGACAAGACAGGGAGGAATGGCTTGAAATTGAAAGGCAGTGGGTTTGTATTGGCTGTTAGGAGGAAAATTTTTTTTGTGGGTATGGCAAGGCTCTGGAACAGGTTGCTCTCATAAGTTAAGGATGCACCATCCCTGACAGTGCTCAAGGTCAGACTGGATGGGTCTTTGAGCAGCCTGGTCTAGTGAAAGGTATATATCCCTGCCCATGGCAGACAGGTTGGAACTAGATGGTCTTTGAGGTCCCTAAAGTGATACGAAAATAAAATCCGTGTTCTTCTGCATGTATATTACAGACTAAGAACTGATTCGGGAGCTTGTTCTGTGCCAACACATCATGAAAGTTAAGTCCTGTTGAATTAAAAGCTTCAGCTTTACTGAAAGGAGGACTAAAAATGAAGCAAAAAAAGAATTGAAAATACAAAGGCAAAATTAGTTGTCAGGATGTTTTTCTTTTTTTCTGTTCCACTTGTCTTTGGCATCCATCTTCAGGGCTAATTTTAGCAAGTCACTTTAGGTTACAATAATTTAAAATGTTCAGTATGTATCTATATATAGATATATACTAGATATATACAGTAGATATACATATATATATATATCTATTTGTACTTTTAAAGTGCAATCATTTGGAAGTGATTTTCTTTGACACTATGGACAGAAACTGAAATAATGTATTTTTAAGGAGACAAATTATATTAAATCTATATAAAATACTAAATATTTGTTTAACACTCAAATTCACATCTTTTGTCCTGCAAGAGACTTCTGTCCTTGTTGAACCTCTCCTGGGTAGTTATGGGGTTGAACAGGAAATGTCAAATTCTTATGCAACAAGCTGGCAATGACTTTTTCTTTATCAGTGGAATTGTATATTACTCAAAAAATGCTTGTAGGGAAGCTATGTTACAGGTGTTTTGCATAAATTTATTTTTGGAAGAAAATAATTATGACATATTATTTACTTACTATTTTATTTATTTATTTTTGCATTTGCCAAAAAAAAATATTCTAAGAAAGGGATGATCCAAGGAATGTAGCTGTACTTAAGCTTACACATGCTAGACTATTAATGAAAGTGATGGATGGAGTTTTATTTTCTTGTCCTGTAAAATCTTACCTGCTTTCCTTTTGCCTGTGGCATGTTCTCTGGTCTGGGTCCTGAGATTGTCATGGTTTTCTCTGAAAGGAACTTGCAATTTTGGAGAAATGTTGGATTATCCTACACAATGTACCCAGAGAGACACCAGTCACTCTGAGTAGATTTAGGAATAAATTCATAAGGCAAACCTTCTTTAAGCAGGAATTTGTGATTAGAAGTTGCACACACAACACCATAGGTACTGATATAGAAAAATGGAACAACATAAAGATGAAACTAATATAACACAATTTAATGTGGATGGCACAATTTGACTTGGAAAGATCCAGATCCCTTAATGGGTTAACTAACACTTTCTATGCTTTTTTTTCTTTCTCTGGCTTCATTAATCTAATAATTTTTAGTATTCTTCCTTTCTTATTTATGTGCTTCATATATTGTATTCATCTTTTATCCAATATATGACTTTACCTTTCACTAGTCTCTGTTTTAAACTCTAAGTAAGGTATTGCTGGCAAATACAGGGGTAATATCTTTTATTCAGATAAATTCTTTCACATACCACCTTAATTTGGTCCTCCACCACAAAATGACAAAAATAATAATAATAACTATAGCACTTCATATTGCTCTCACTTTATCAGATAAGCTTTATTGCTTGCTGTTGTATGCTGAGTGCTGACAGGCATCAGGAACTCTGCTTAGAAAATGTGTGAAATCACTTTGACACATATGTGGACAGACATTTATTCTGAGTGCTTCTTTACAGTTAAAAAATCTCTTTTTATGCAACATCAATTATTTGAATATTTTTCTATATAATAATTTGTTTCCTGGTATAGCATGGTGTAGTCTATATACTTATTTTCTTACACAAGAGTGAATGCACTGAGAAGTAATCTGTTAATGCCAGAAAGATATGTCATAGCTCAGTGAAATTTACAGAGCTAGCAAAGGGAAACAGTGCAAGGTTGAAGAATAAGCAGAAAGATCTGGTAGCTCTGCAGACACTTGACACACAAGGCCTTTGAATACTGAAATCACACTTTTGTCCTATTGCCACCAGCTTCAGTAATCACTGAACCAGGGCCCACTTTTAGTCACTTTCCTTTTCATATGCATGCATTATTTGAATGTCCTCCTAGAGAGCTTATCAGTTAGTGTACAGGTAGCCTTGACAATTGATATTGACAGATTTTTATTTTGTGTTTTCTGTCTTTTAGAGATTTTAGAAATGCATATTAATTTGGCTTTCTTTAGTCCTCCATTAATATAATTTTCTCTCTCGCTCATAAACTTTGATTAAAAAAAAAACAACTATTTTTACTAAGCAGGTTTTCTTCTGATGCAAAAAATAATACCTGATCTGATTTTTCTATTTTCCTTAATCTGAAAAATGCCTAATCAGGACTGAAAGTTCAATTCTATTCTCTTTCCTCATCAATTCTAAAGCTGTTGAAGTGCCTTAAAATTATATGTCTTACTTAGTGAGTTAAAGCCTTCAATTCTCTGTATCATGTCTTCAGAGTTGAGTGACTCACAATAGTCCTTAGGAAATACTGGGTGTTTCTTATAAGCTAGGTAATAGGAAATTTTGAATAGAAGGTTAAGACTGAAGTCCCCAGCTCATAATCTCTAGCCTTCACCTATGTGCAGGTACATGGTGCTCTTCTCACACGCTAAAAACTGGCATAGATCTTATTTGCCTTAATAATAGCAAAGCCAGTATCTCCAGACAAAGAGGGAAACTTTGTGGTAGAAAATCTTCTTCTTTGCCTGAGGAAGGCTTTCTACATCTTTTTTGTCCACCCTCCTCTGAAAGTAGAGGCTCTGATCTTGCTTTAAAAGGGTATCTTGGAACACAAATCACTCAAAACTTCCTGTTTATTACGTTGTACTTTTAGTGGAGTAATTAGTTATTTGGTTTCTAGTATATCTGTAGCTCTACGTCAAATACCCAGGAGTATCTAGTTCATGGATGTCTAGGTATGTCCAGGTAGACTTAGAATCAAGCAGGTTTCTCTCTCCCAGAGAGAAATATTTGGGGTATCTAAGGGACCTCATTAGCAAAGGAGTTCATCATGTGAGTTTTGAGGACTCATCCTTTTTTTTTAATTCATTGCATCTACATCTTCAGATTTTAATATGCTTTGGATATTCAACATTAAATAAGATTTTGCTGAGGTGTTTTGAAAATTACTGTCAGTTTCCAATCACATCAGTAAAATCAAACAGAATTTTCTTGTATTCTGAGGTAATAGTGATTCAAATGGGAGAAGAGGTAAAAGAATAATATTAAAACCTCCAGTAAATGAAGAATGAAGGCAAAACGTAACTGAAAAAAGTCCAGAAGTCAACAACATGAAAACTGTAAGGCACTCACAAAATTTAAAAAAATAATTTCTAATGAAATTCTTAGAAAATTAAGAGGGAATGAACAGAAGATTTAGTACAAAATATATATGTTCTAGTACCAATGAAAAGAAAAGATAGGAAGAATGATACAATGAAAAAATGAGTGCAGAAAGACAGAAGATGAGACATAACAGAAATAGCAATGGAAACAGGTGGTAGGGAAATGTTGTGCAAGCTTGATAGCGAGCAAAGCCTGGTAGAGCAAATATTGTTACCACTGAAAAGTGCTGTGATACCAGTAAATACTTGAAAAGAATGTATGCTTATGAAACAGAATTTATGACATTCTTGTTTTAAACAGGCACTTTACTGGGAACTGTGTTGTTCTTAACTTTCAAATATAAAATATAATTGACTGAGAGGGAACTAATTGATGTCTATAAGTATCTGAAGGGAGGGTGCCAGAAGGATGAATCCAGGCTCTTCTCCGTAGTGCCAAGCAATAGGGCAAGAGTCAATGGACAGAAACTGATACACAGGAAGTTCCACCTGAATATGAGGAAGAAATTCTATACTGTGTGAGTGGCCATGCACTGGAACAGGTTGCAGAGAGAGGTTGTGGAGTCTGCCTCTCTGGAGAACTCAAGAACCATTTGGACACAATCCTGTGCCACATGCTCTGGGATGGCTCTGCTTGAGCAGGGAGGTTGGACCAGATGATCCACCACGGTCGTTTCCAACCTGACCCATTCTGTGGTTCTGTGATAATAAATACAAAATGCAAATAGCTGATAAATGTGAAAGATGTGAAAAAAACAGAAGACTAAAGCTCTCACCAATAACTGATGCGCTTTACAACTAAGCTCAAACACTTGTAAATTTTAACAAACATGAGTTGCACGTCTTTGTGTAGTGGGTGATAGCCTTAGGAACTTCAGTTAGAGAAAGTTCCATGCATGTTCCATCCAAATGGAGCTTCAGGGAATGAGAACAAGGACAGAGTCAGCCATGCCTTGGCCCAGTAAGCTGCGATAGTCCCTCCTAGAGGCCTTTGAAAGGACAGAAAAATTTCTGTGAAAGGACACTCTGTATCACTCTACAGAAGTAGTTACAGCCACTGAGTAAGTAAGAACTTCAGATTACTCTTTTGAAAATTCATGGTGACAACCTGTGGGGACAAAAAAATATATGTCAGAGGACAGAGAAAGACTGAACAAAATTCTCAGTCATAGTAGCATGATTAGAGGGAGGCATTTAATGGTTATCCTAGTGAAACACCACAGGAAAAAAAGTACATTCTTTTCAGGACAACCTTCACCTAACCTTGGATCTTAATAATGGTTATGGGTTCATATGGGTTTGCCATTTTAATTACTTTACAAGAATTAAGTGGCAAGAGTAATAGCTTTTTTTTCAAATATGTTTTATTTCATCCTAAAGTACATTTCTAAAATAGATATCCAAACATCTTTTTCTTATGTAAATTGTATAATAATAATAATAATCATACCACTTAAGAATCTTTTCAAAAAGTTGCACTCTGAAAATGTGGAAGAATAATGCTTTGATATTTCCTAATCATAAAATTTTTTTTTTAATGTAAAATAAATTTTAAAAATTTTAAAAGTCAAGAATGTCAGACTTATGTAGAGCTTATGGGTTTCACAAACACTGACAAAAGCTATTAATTTTTTAAGACAGAGAGCATGCTTTCAGAAATTTGTTCTTCCAATTAATCTAAAGGTTGTTCTATATGGTTTATATTTTCTGGTTGCCTACATATAAGGAGCAGTTCAAAACACTTTAGAATATACAGTCTTGTTCACCATATAGATTCAACTAATTTACAGTAAATCTATTGCCAAAAGATTCAGTATCTTTCTGTTTAGTCTGGGCATTTCCTGTTTTTAGAAAGATGTTTTTATTTCCCTGCTGATGTTTATGTACCTGCTCTGTAACTGTATTACAGCTTCATTGCTGTAATCCATTGACTTTAATGGAGTTATTCTTTTCAGGTAGTCATTCCCAGAGATATTCTTACACAAGTATAGTCTGTAAAGTCTGTATGAATTCTCTTTATATATAACCTAAAGAAATTTTTGTATTCATTGTGCATATTAAGGAAAAAAAGAAGGAAAACATACTATACAAAGCAAATTTGAAGGCGTGAATGGGTAATCAACTTTAAATCAAATGACATAGCTGCAGGAGGCACGAGTTTACATTCATGGATACAGTCTTCTTGCTCTGCACTCTTCCAGCATGCCAAAGTAGCTACAAACTTGGCACAGGAAGCTGGGTTTCTAACTGCTTTGCATCACTGCACAGCAGTTGGAACACTCTGACACATCTGCCCCTTAGAAGATGCAAATTGATGCAGGAAGTGAAACTTCATAAAAATGTCTCAGACTTCCATTGGGAAGACCAGACACAGAGTTGACATAAATACTTTGCCTGTGTAAATCATGAGTTCAGTGGAGCTGGACAGACTTACATATAACTTACATAAATTTCAGATCTAGACTCAAATCTTGGGTTGTGAAATTAGGAAAAGAGATAATATATTGATGAAAATCAGCAGCAATGGCCAGTAGGAAGGTAACTCAAATGTAGTCTAAATAATGCTAAATTATGACTGTTCTCATGGACTGCCAAGACAAAGTGAGCTATGCCACGAAAAACAAGCATAACACATGGCAACCATGAAGGTTCCATAAAAAAAGTAATCTTTTTTGTTGTTGCCTGGTAATGTATTTTACTAGCAATATGCAAAACGCATACCATTTTAGCCATACTATGTAAATAGTGAGCAAAGAAATGCTACTCAAAGTTGCTTGGCATAGCATTTTTAAACATTATTTTGCAAATGTTGTTAGTTTTGGTTTAATCCATTTTTTACTCAACTTACACTATAGTACTTAAAATGTTTATATAATGTCTTATCTTTTTTGCTGTTCACATTTAACATCTTCATGATTCACTTGCACAATTTCATTGTTTGGGATTTTTATCCTCTTCTGATAAACAATATTTTATTGATTCAGCTGCAGATTTTAATGTCTCAAAATGTACAAATATTGCCTATGTGTTACAGTGCGTACTTTGATGTTCCAATTAGATATTTTATTGATCCAGCTGCATACTTTGGTGATCCAGTTGGATTCCTGATTTTCAATAAAATTGGTAGTCACACTATGCTCTGTGTTAATTAAAGTGAATACAGTATTTTTGATAACCAGTTTGAGGAAACAAATTTTAAAAAAAGCTCCAACAAAACCTAAAATCTAAGTTTTGGTTTAGTTTTTTTCTTGATAATATGCAATCCTACACCAGAATTTTAAGTCAAGCAAATTTTCTTAGTTATAATGAAAATAAAGAAATGATGCATCAGGTTGTCGTGAACATTTTGAGACCCATATGAAATCAGGCAGGCCATTCAGTGTGCTGCACTTTGCTGTCGGTAAAGTATTCTGTAGGTAATTCAGGCTACCAAAAGAACTTCTGGTCTATCATAAGCACAGAATTTACAAGAATTATATATTCATTTAATGTGTCCAAGATATATCAATAGTGTCTCTTAAATATTCCACTAATGAAAAAAATTCCTTCTCCTCTTTAGGAATTCTACTATATTGAGTTACTGTGTACTACATCAGTCATCTAAAGGTTTCTATTTTAAGAATTACCACATCTTAAAATTGTATATGTATTTACAGTTTGCTGTATCTTGTTGCAATTTACCTTCAGTCTACATCAGTACAAATTATATATGAGAGACATATATAAAGACAAAAAAGAAAACCAGAGGCATGGATATTTCACTGCTTTGGTCACATTTAAGAATGCATTGTGTCTATCCATTTCAGCTCCGTAGAACTGATCCTTAATAAAAAGAAACAAATCTCTACAGTCCTTTTCTTCTTCTGAAATACATTTACCAGTCAGTCCTTTATTTCACTCTGCCTATTAGACTAGCAAAAATGTTTCTTAAACTAATCATAACTTTGCTGTAGCCCAAGAGAACCTGTGGAAGGTAGGTGTACTTTGGCTCAGCTCAGTACTTAGCACATACAATCTGTGGATCGCCACCGGCAGCACAACTTCTGTCATGTGGGTGTTTCCCTACAGACTCCTGTTTTCAAAGAGGGGTTTCTCTAAGATACTTTATGAAAAAATGATGAAATAGATTATTAAGAATAATTTTATGAGGGGGGATGCATCAGGTGAAGTCACTTGTTATATATCTTTTTTTACTGTCTCACTAAATGTATGAAGCTCATAAACTTTTTGTTTCCTTCCTAATTTCTTCCAGAACTTCTTTCCTCTTTATCCTAATGCCAAGGTTTTAACTGAATATTTCTGTCACTGCAGCTTATGAAATTCACACAATTATCACTATAATTTACCACACCACACAGATCACAGTCAGCTTTCTTTGAAGGGGCATTTCCTACCTTCTTGATATATTAGCTGGCACTGACGCTTCTATTTAGTTTACAGCAACTCTTACTATTTGACCTGGGATTATGTCTCCTTTGATAAGAAGTATCTGTCTCCCTTCACCTTAAGCATATTTATCATTTACTTTTGTTTCTGTTATGCATTTCCCTGGAGAATCTGAGATTCAGATTCACTCCTTACATTCAGATTCACTCCTTACCAGTATAGGATATTATGGGTGCTGAAGCTTTGCTGATCCACATGAAAACTGGGTATTATATGAGTTTGAAGATGAAAGCTAAGCTCCTTTCTGATTTGTTTCAGTTTTCTTCTCTTTATGCATGATGAAGGTCAAAATCACTCAGAAAGAAAACAATGAGCATGTGGGAACTACCTAGAGTATTTAAAAAGAACAGCATGAACCAGTGATTCATGGTTTCTATTTCTTGCCCTGTTTTCTGTTGCTGAAAAGTAGTTCTCAAATGCTTATGGGTAAGACAGGCTTTGTATTTATTCATTCAATCTCTGTGAGTTTCTTAAATTTCTCTCATATTTTGTCACAGTGCAACACTACCTAAGAGGTAAAATAAAATCACTAATGCACCACTGACCACGGATTCCTTGCTTTTATCACATTAAAATATAAAATTAATACATATTTTCTAAAACTCCTTCCCTTCTTGCTTCAGCAAGTTCCATAATTATTGGTGGTAAAAATACCATAGTGATACTGAACTTGTTAAATAAAGTTTTTCCTATGCAGCTTGTATTGTAGAAAGTTCATGTGGAAATAGGGTGCTGAGAAAAAATAGTCTTTGTCCTATCTGCTTGTACAGTTAAAGGGATGCTTTACAGAATTTTGCTACCTTATGCCAGCTGTTCAGACTTTCAGTAGGCAAAAAAACTACTTAGATATGAAAGGTATTCTACAGGTGCTATTCCACAGATGCAATATTATAGTTACAAGTTATTCTACAAATCCAATTTACCAAAGATGGTGACTGCAGCTGGTGGAGGCTCTTGGGATCCTGTTCACTACCTCGCCTCCATAGCAGTTCAAGCACATTTTCCACTTTCATCAGTTTTGACTGCCTCTGGGTCTCCATTTCAGTAACTCCCAGAAATTTTTTTCTTTTTTTTTTTTTTTTTTGGCCATCTCTTATTCTGTTTCTTCAGCTTTAATTCCAGTTGTTTCTGTTATGCTGTGATTTTTGCTAACAGCCCTCAGGTATCCAGATTGCTACTGACTGGGCCAGCCTTGGGCTGCCCATCTGGGACTGAATTTGTATCATAAACCTCTTTTTCCCCCTAGTCACACTGGTTCAGCTACAGTATAAATTCCTTGAGGTTTTCTCCAATGCAGTGTATGATCCCCTCTCAAAGCTCTTCATGTTCCCTTTCTCTACACTCTCGAAAAGCTCACCACAGGCTAGCTTGTCACATTCATATGGGCTTGCAGTATCTCCTTCACAGTTTATAGTGTTCCCTAGACAACATAATTCTCAGATAGAGTATAGATGTTCAAAACCAAAGTAGATTCTCAAACTGAAAAAATTGGAAACTCTACCATGGCTTTCTTCTGTAAATTTACACTTAATTCTCTGAAAGAGGCACTAGCTTGTGCTCTATTTGAACAGAAAGACAAATTCTTACCATTGTTAGGGATACGCTGTGATTCAAATTGACTGATGAAAGGGAGAAATCTCATCAACAATGTCATAACTGTCAAAAAAGGTCACTATCTCGCACTTAGTGGTAGACAGTCTACGGCTCCCCTGTCCCCGGCAGCTCCCTAGCTTTTATGACTCCCACACAAGAGTCAGTTTTAGGATGATGCAGGATACCACTGCATAGGTCAGGAGATGATGACAGATGATACTCTGAAGATAACACTTGGGCCCAGCTCTATGATTTAGTCTTCAGGCAATCAGCTAAATCCCTGAAGATCTATTGCAAGTGCAGCCAGAGTTGCTCTGAGGTGCTTAGAACATGACTTGTTGCCCTTACAGAATCACAGAATGGGTAATTCTGGTGCAAATCCCTGCTCAGGCAGGGTCATCTGAAAGCATATTGCACAGGATTGCATCCTGGTGATTGCCTTCAGATTCACCAAGAATCTGGTTCATGATGTTCTCTCGGTAGTTCCCACATGGTCGTTGTTTTCTTTCCATGTGATTTTGACCTTCATCATCAAGAAGTGAGTACTCACTTCCTAAGTAACAAATAGCAGGGGGAAAAAAAAGAGGGAATTTTTTAATTGGTTTTGAGAATGGAAATTTTTGAACACTTCATTCTTTGGTTATAGGAAGATGAGAAAAGAGGGTGAAAAAGTGTTTTGAGGATGAAATAGTTATTTCATTAAAAAAGGCACTCCCTGACTGAGCCACAAAGAGTGGTTTGGATATAGCCCTTGACAAAAATGTCTTCTTTGGTTTTGTATTTTAGTCCCAAACAGATGGACACCACAATAGGGGGAGTGCTGTTGTAGTGCTTTCTGTCCGGACTCACTTTTCAGATGAACTCTGTGTAGTTATTTATGAACAAATAAGTTGTAAGGGATACTTCATTCAGCTCCTTTCATCTCAAAATGTCTTATTATCAGTGTTATGGGAAGCATTTTGGGAGCCAGTGCTCACAGAAGTGAATTAGACATGCATGGAATGGTAAGAACAGCAGATCTGTTTTCCTGCTCCTTGGATCTGTTTTTACTGATTTTACAACCTTGAAAATTTTGGGCTCAGTGTCTTTGCATCCTTCAATATAGGAGTAGATATAGCCTGTGGTAAATATGGATATTGTTTGTTTATTATCTGTGTGGATTATTTTGATTTTCCATCCAGTGAACCTGAGGGAGGAAGAGAAGGAACACCAACAAACAGCAATGAGACAGTGTGCTGCTAGTTTAAATGAATTTTCTAAGGGCTAAGTAAGCTTTGAGATGTGTGCTCCGTTCAGTAAAATCTGCACATTGATTACATCTCTGTAAATGTAGGATAAGTACAGTGTAAAGGTCAACAGATTAAACGTGTAGTTTAATCAGCAAATTATGCAAATGAACATAAATGAAATATACCATTCAACTGTTAAGATCAGTAAAGCATGCAACTCTATTAGTGAAGTATTTGAGTGCTGGCCATCTTAAATCTACACCCAATTAACTAAACTTAAGAAAACTCAGTTGCTGGAGGAAAAGAGTTTATCAGTCAAATGTTTGGTCTAACTAACATTTATTGCAATGTACCTACCTAAAATATAGTGACAAAAATTTAGCAAAATTGATAAAAAAATGACAATAGTAACAACACAAATGCACTTAAGCTTTTTTCTTCATCACTGGAGGGTGAATATCAATTAGCAAGTGATGAAATAATATGACTACTTGAAATATGATGATCAATGAGGTGGAATTTACGGACATTCAACAACTACTGTACACGGCTCAAGTAGCAAGCTCCCTCCCAGCTCCTCATCTAGGTCAAAATCAGCAAAGCACTTAAGTACATCCATAACTTTAGGTGTAGGAGTAGTACCATAGAAGTCTTTCTGCTCGCCTGCTACTGCTGATGTTATGGAAGTAGAGACCTGAGGTCAGGGCTCAGTTGTGCCAATTGCGCTTTATAGATTTAAAAATATACAGCTCTATACGACTAGCAATCTAGAGAGACAAAGGGTGGGGGGAAAACATAGTTATCATTCTCTCCTCTCCATCTTCCTTCTTTTTTTTTTTTTTTTTTAATCATAATTACAATAATTAGGTTAGAAATTTTGGATTACTTCCCAGATATCATTACATATATTAGTGGGTTTCAGAAGTTCATAATTTTAGCAGCAGTGAACAGTGCTGAAGAATGAAGAACTGTTTATATGTCTAGAAACAATAATCAAAATTTTCAAATAAATAGAATTCATAAATGTCATGGAATAGACAATTTTTGTCTCTCTCTGCCTTTTTGTGATATTTTAGTCAGTGTTACATTACTTTGCATGTTGATAAGTAAACAGCTCTTATTTAATGCAAGTAGCTAGAACTATTTTATAGGTTGAGCTTGCAATGGTATTTAGTTTGGAACAGAAACATGGTTTCAATTAATTTGTCAATGGTTTCTGGTCATTTTGAGTCAGCTCATATTAGGGAAATTTTTGGAGCACTGTTGGATTTCTTTCAGATGGAACTGTTGGAGGATGTCCTTCAGGGACACACCTAATGCCTTCCAGCTGCAAATGATGAGCATTCCCAGTCAGGGACAAGACTAAAGATAGTTTTTATTCAACTAAAAAAATGGGGAGGAAGGGAATGCACCCTGTATGAGCATTGTGTAAATATTACTTTCTCAGCAATTCTTTGGCTATAGACATAATTTGTCTTTGCACAAAGACAAATTAAAAAGTCTTTGCTTTGTTCTAACAACATGTGTAATTACAGTTTATCAAAGTTTCCCATTCCTCTCCACATCTTACTTTCCTTTACCTTTTTGCTGTGAAATTTTTGAGGTGATAAATGATACAACTTGATTAAGGATTTATGGTATGCAATGAACAAAATTAAGTCTCCTAAATGTCAGCACATAGAGTTAGTATAAATGTTTAAATCATTTGCATTTTATTGACTGACCTTTGCTAGTCAGCAATTTCTGTTTGATGAAACAACTGAAAAAAAGTTACAGTTTTCCATTGCACATATATCTAGAAAATATCTAGGAAAAATATGCTTTTTACAACTACAGATCACTTGACTTGGGCGAAGAGTCACAGGGGAGTTTTTGTTGCATCCATGACTTGTATATCTCCCTCTGTCAGCAAGGTTTAAGAATGAACCTGCTTCTCCCCTCTACCTTTACCATAGAAGCCTCCAATTTCCTATCCACTGAAACAGTTCTAGTCCTCCATTTCTGCCTCTTGAATGATTTCTCACTTTTAGGAATGTTTATCTCCACTTTATATACTTCTACACTTAGCTTATGGCATCTGTCATGGTGAAGCAGAGTAGAGAGAATTCAGGGAAAATACCTTTTAATTTGAAACAGAAGAAAAACTTTTTTTGAAGAATAGAAAGAAAATGCACATACATCAGTTTTTATTGAAGAACCCCTTAAAATATGCTTTGTCAGATTGAAGATTCTGTTTCTTATTGTGCATTTTAAGATTTTTCCCATGGAGATCTAGTTAGACAAATTGACCCATTCAGCCTTCACAAAAAATCCCTCCTTTAAAAAAATGCCATCAGGAGTCATGATGGTGATTAAAATAAATTACTTGAAGGATTAATTGTTTATTGGATGAACTGTTTAAGTGGACATTAGTAGCTCATCATCCATAGTACAACCTTGTTTTGAATAGGAGACAGGTAGTTTTTCAAGTGCCTAGGTTTGTTGATATGTTCTAGAAACCACATTCCATTGTGCAAAAAAAGTACAGAAAAGAGATAAGCACAAAAGAGTGACACTATCATCGTCATATCACAAAATAAATGGAATTTCAGTTTTGGAACAGATACAGACAAATAAAAACCAATCCATCAAAATATCCCTGTACTGTTACATTGCCGGGATTAGTTAGAGATGCTTGTGAGATGATTTGTGCCTTAAGTGTCAAGGAGGAAACACTCAAAACAGGAAATATTTTTTTACATGAAAGAGAGTAGAATACACCAAGGAGAAAATAGTACTTTATTTCACCTTGTTAAAATGGAAAGAAAAAAACTTTAAAGATCTAGACCTAGGTTAGTCTAATCCTTTATGCATGAAGATAGAAGCAAAACTGAATGATATATAAGGATTATTTTAAGCTCAGACAAAAGTTAAACTGACAAAATATACACATAGATGTGTACATACATATGTATATGTAGATATGATGAAAAGTTTTTCATACTTTGAGGAGGTAATGGTAATTCATCATATTTTGAGTTATTAGATTTCAAGAAGTCTGAGAATGTAAATCTAGTTCTTGATCAGACATTTGGTGAACATTACTCCCCTTGTAACTATTCTTCCTTATTCGTAAAATTCCAACTAGTCACTCTTTTCTACTTATTTCTGTCTGCTTTTGTCTCCAGTTTCATCCAGTACAAGTCTATCTCAGACTGAACTTTTGGGGAGGTTTAAAGTCTCTCTAAGACAAAACATAGCATATTGAAATGCCATTCTTTCAGGCACCACAGAGAACAAATTACAGCATTTGCCTTTGATTCAGAGATTGGTATTGTCCATCTGTTCCAGCCTACCGAGGAGAAATAGGTGTGCCTTATGGAGCTATATTTCCTACTGAACAGTCCAATAAACAGGGGAACATTCGGATGAAATAACCTTTGACTTTGTTACCTTAACCCACTTGTGACTGTGTGTGCTCCTGGACATACTGCAAAGCACTTGTGCAGCATCCAGACTACAAATGAGGCACGTCTCAGTGCAAGCCTAGTGAATGTCCTTTCTGCTTCACACAGATCTGGCCCCTCACCACGATGTGTGCTGTCCCTTTGAGCAGCATGGGACATCCCTTGCACACATCAGCCAAGTAGGCTTTGTACAATGATCAGTACAGGAGGAAGGTTAGTGTGCACATTTGTCTGCGTGCGCGCACGTCGCCTTCCTGTTCCTGTAGTTTCTGAATCTATTGATTTTAGCCAGATTTGACAGGGCAGTAGAGGTATCAAAGATAATTAAATGCCAGTTCCAGTTTCTTGCACTTTTCTCTGTTAGCAGCTGGTGTCTCTTTGCTCTCTATTCTAATTTTCCATCTAAACCATGCTAACTGCTTTGATACTCAGGTAAGCTTATGAACAGTCACAGTCTGAATAGAAATTCTTGTTGGTTGATTTTACTGAAATCTCCCACTACTATCTCCAAAACATCATGTTGAAGAGGACTACAAGGAAAAAAAAAGGCAACATGCATTGCTCTAGTGTTTGTGGTGACCAGTTTAAAATATGTTGTGGGTGGTGAGAATGATCAATATTTTGTCTGTCTGTGTTGTATGTGGCAGCTTTCCTCCTGCTACACAGTATGATATAGAGAGAAGAAGGGGAGGAGAGACCTTTTATTTTGCACTGATATGGACTATATTTGATCATTGATTGACTGTGTTTATAAGACTATTAATCTATGTAATGCAATATTATTGTACAAAACATATTTCAAAGTCACAATATCTCATTTTGTGTTTCTCCAGAAAAAGAAGCAACCTTATATTAGAGAGAGTGATATGAGAGGATAATACAATATATGTCTAGAGTTCCAAGGAAGAAAGAAAAGAAATGGCTGGCTTTAAAGAGAGGCTTATATCTGACTAAGGAAAGAGCAACACAGATTCCTGCACATGGTGGCAGGGATGTATCTCAGTGTAAGGTCTACATTTTGGGAAACACTTAAACTTTAGGATTAAAATCAGCATTTAAAATGTAGGTCATTTCTAGACAGAAGGAATTAATGTATAACAATTTATTTATTAATTAGAAAAGTAGTTAGGCATATTTCTGCATGAAAAGTTTGGACAGTGGGTGGCTGATCCCAACATAAATATTGCTGAGTCTTTCAGAAGTATGTAAGGGAACCACAATGCAAACATATCCACATGTATTTTCATAACTCTTATGCTAAGCTTTTATAAGAAGTTGATGGAGTTTGATAGAGGGATAGATGAAAAATTATTGATATCCAGAAAAAGAAACCATGAAAAATGTATAATATAGCACAGCATGGAAGAAGTCTCAAGTCTGTGAGAGAAATATGACAATTGTAGAATTTTTTTAGAATTATACAAAAGCTGCTTTCTACTTTGTGAGGTTATAAAAGTAAGGTAAGTTTGATGAAAATATTTATAGAAAATAAGAGGTACAGATCCAAAGGAAAAAAAGAAAAGTGGAAAAGGACTCCATGAAGAAGGTAATGACTGCAAGTCACTTCCTAAAAGAGCATTTTGGTGGATATGGTTGATGTTTAGTTGTTTATTGGTAATACCTTTCTCAGTGGCCTAGATAGGATTTTCTGAAATGGGGAGGGATTCTGGTGGAGGGGGAAGGGAAGTGTGGATTCTGGGTCAAAAGGCAGAAAGTAGGTCTGCCATGACATCCTTGTAGGTAAGCTCAAGAAATGTGGATTAAATGAATGTGGTGCCTTGGACTGGTTATTTAGAAGAGAGGCTAGACAGAGTTAGAGAATAAAGTAGATATTTATTAAAGACCTTTAATAGATACACCTTGGGCAGTGCAGGATCCTTGCAGAGGCTACACCCAAGATGGACAATGGTCACGAGTTTTTTGGACAGACATATTTTGCCTCTTTGCATATCAGAGGTTAATTGTCCGATTACAGCTTCAGGGAATGAAGTCATATTCCCTGAGTTTGTGCCTCCCAATTTACTTTTGTTTATACTTTTTGGTCCTGAGGCTGTGATGATGACTTTGGTTCACAGGCCTGGAAGGATTGTTTTGTCTGACCAAAATGTGAGAGCTTACTAACACTCTATGGAGTTCAGAGTTATACACCAATGCAGTACAAGCTCTGAAAATTAAAATAGATATATTAATATCTAGCACTGGAACTAGAAAAGAAAATCACTGACATTTAGTGACTTCATGTATAAATATTTGGTTAACCCAATTTGAATGATTTTCTAATGATCCAGTGATGACTTTTATAGAAAATCTATTTAGAATTTACAAAAATTAATAAGAAGTTAGAGTCTTTCTAACAAAATTTGTAAGCAGTTCAATACAAATTTCACAGGATGTCTTACTGAAACTCATAGAAAAGCCATAGCTTTCTGTTTAGTTAGTTCTATTTGTTAGAAAAAGCCACTCTGAATGTACCCACTGTGGGTTTTTCCAAATGAATCATAATTATTTGTGGTGTGTACGTTCTATAGCCTTTTTTGCTTAGAATATACATTCCTGAGTCAGTGATGTATTTAGTGTTAAAATTCTTACTTTTCTAACCTCAGCAGTGTATATTTCAGGGCCGTCAGAAGGGCAGACTGTGAAGAAATATTGCTATGATCATTTACTAATGGCTGCAAGTTATTATATATAAGACTGCATTTATTTTTTCAGTCTGAAAGGAGCATTAAATTTATAACTGTGCAACTTAAAAATTGGTTGTTTCTTGCCTACCATTCTCTTCTTAAACATATAAAGGATATTCTTTATTTTCTGGACTCTCTTATCTTTTCTGTATCTTTCTACAAAAGGCTGCAGTGCATGTCACAGCAAAGCTTCTGTCTCTCTGTAACAATGTCCTGATTTATCAGTGAGATGCTGTTTATGAGAACAGAAATATATATATTCATTTTATGTAGGTATATATTTACTTTTTAAGTAGAAATACCATTTATATCTTCAACATTTAGTGCCAGGCCTTTTTTCTCTCAGTTGCCTCATAATGACACAAAGAAGGAGTATACAAACATTTCTGCTCTTTCTACAAGGAAAAAAACCACAGAACTTGTATTTGAAGATCAAAACTGTAAAAGAAAGAAATTATTTAAACTATTGAAAAAAAAAATCTTCCTCCAACCTCTTTTAGAGCAAAAACATACAAATATTTGCACTTTTTCTCATATCTTTCTGCATAATAATATACACCCTAATTTTTTTTTTGTTATTTCAGTCAGTACTGATACAGTATTATATTCTCCAGATCATTTTAGGAGATTCACCTTGCTCTTCATTGTTTGCTCTCTTCTAAAATTGAAGATTAAATCCACACCACAGATATGGTCTTCCATGCTACAAATTTGACTTTCCCAATTCTACTAGCGTGTTATCAATTGGAAAATATGCAGATATTAATCCTGAGCTGCATATTTCCTTTTAACTACAGAGACAGGGGAAGATCTATATAAAAAATATTTTTAAAAATTTTTTGAGAAATTTCAAATGGTAGAAAGACAACAAGCAAGCAGAAATGTGAAAAAATAATGTATTTTTATTTTCATATAAGCATTTTTGTTCATATAAACAGTCTCTCTCCAGTAGCAGGATTGTTTTTACAAAGTTCTTTTTCTTGACTGGATTCAGATAAGAAAAAAGTGTTGTTATGATAAAATCACTATAAATGGGGGCCAGAAAGATGCTCTTTTGAGAAAATTATAAGCTCCTAAATAGGTTCTAAACTTAATTCTAAATTAAAACCACCTATTACTTCTGGAAATGGTTTATTGAGCATTGATATTAAAGTCCAAGAGCAAAGGTAATAGAATATGAAACATAGATTTTAATATCTAGCACTGGAACTAGAAAAGAAAATCACTGACATTTAGTGACTTCATGTATAAATATTTGGTTAACCCAATTTGAATGATTTCCTAATGATCCAGTGTTGTTGGCAAGACTACAGAAGAGATGTGTATGTTTGGGAACATGACACTTACCCCCCCCGTGTCACTATATTTTTTTTTTCTTTTTTCATCACTGAAACATACTAGATTAATATAATTTTCACTTAGTTTTATATACATTGCCACAAATAACTTGTACACAAATATACACCTGTACTATTTGCCTTTGACTGAAACTCCTTTCCTTTCTTGGCAACCCAGTGAAGTTGATACATATTCATGATCTAATCCAATATAGCATGTGATTAATTTCATGCAGTCACACCAAAGGCAGCATTCACATGCTTCAAGTTAACTAGTGTTTGTCTTGACTTCTGAATTAACAAGAATAAAAATTTAACTGCTCATTAAAAAAAGATAAGTATCTTCAGATTTTTTATTATCCACCTCATCAAGCTTACCTATGAAAAAGAAATTTTGTAATCCATTTTGTTTCACAATATTCCAACTTAGTTTTTACAATCTTCCGACTTAAGGAAAAAAGGATCTCATCAGCAAATAATGTGTGAAGAAATCGTTAATTGATTATGAGACAGTATTAATGTATTGAAATACTTAAATTGCTCCTTCCTTGCCAGTGTAATTAGTCTTTGTGTGTTTAGTCTACAGCTTTCCTTTGTGCCTGCATAAAGGGCTGGAAAGAGTAAGTTTATAGGTATCATTCTTTTATGGGCATTCCTCATGCATCATATCAGAAAATAGCAGTATGTAGCAACATGTAACCACAAGTCTTCATGAAAAGTAAAAAACTTGAAGCCATTCCTCCTGGCATACATGCCTAGTTACTAATCAACGCTAATTCCATTTCAAATAAACTACTATCAGATATCGAATATTCAAACTATATTTTTCCAAAGAAAGACATCTCCATCTGTAATTCCAGGAACAGCATGTTCCTTGATGGATCAGCTTAAATTCAGAACAGAATATCTTGATATGTTTTCTTTTTTTTTTTTCATCTCTGAGATTCTGCTTTACATTAAACTTTGAGAAGGTGCCATTTCTGAAAACTCCCCCTTCAGTTTTGCTTTCAGTGTACATCAACAAGCAGAAATGCCATGACCTTTTGTACTACATGCTCCATGAACACTTGGTCTCCTGTCACTTATTTTGTCAAGTTTAAATTTGTTTGTATTTTCTAGGTACTGACATACAATAAAGGTTCTGTAAAACCTCAGTAATTTGGACTGAATTCTCATTAAAAAGTTTTTGTTTTCATCAGTGTTTAACTTCATCAGCTTTAATAGTGTTGTTTTTGATCTACAACAGCTTGTGAAAAGAACAAGAAGCACCCTTTCTATCATGCATTGAATAATGTTCAAAGCAATTATCTCTTCCTTTCTGATAGAATACTGAACATCAGAAGATCTGTGACCTGACTATTTCAGAAATCCTCCTATTAATTTCATATGCATGTGCTTTTAATGTTCTTTATCTTGAAGCCTCTGTTTGGTGATCATAGTGATGTTAAGACTACCTGAGTCTGTAACATGCTGTACTATTTTATCTCACTTTCACAGACTTGTTCCATTTGTATCTCCACTGCCTTGCAACAAACCTTTCTTCAGGAATCATCAGCTTATATGCTTAAATAAATATTTTCAAGACTTTTTGCAGCTTCCAACAGTTCAGGTAGAATCAGGTTTAATAGTTGTATCTTATGCTTACATAGCAATGCTTCTCATGTTAACTGCTTGCAGAGGATTGCTGTACATCATATTGACCTGTGGGACTCTCCCTCATGGTTGGGATTCACCCATTTATCAGCTGGTGCTGTGACACTTTCCAAAACTTTTGGAATAGAAGTATCACAGTCGTTCCCTTGAAACAGAGGGTGATCAACTTAATCTCTTGCCTACGATTTAGAAACACAAAGGTAGTAACAACAGTGCTCATATAAATGTCCATTTCAAATAAAATCATACCTAGCTTTTGCGTACCTTGTGAATTCTTCACAAACAAGTTTTTAAGGGCCTATTAACCAGAATGTATATAATGCACTGGTGAGTCACAAAAAATATTATTTTCTTGAAGAAAGACAAAAGGTCTTTTATTTAAATTCTTTTAAAGGACTTGCAAGAGGAGGTTTGGGAGACTCATTGCATTGCCAGGCACTTCTTGAAGCTGTCTGCAGCTTGCCTGTAGAGGTGATACAAAGAAAAATTAATTTATGCCAGGTTTGTGGCTGTTCTTACAGTCTTCAAGGACTTCCAAACGTCACTGAAGTACTCTTTGAGTCAAAGAGATTTCACATCTGTCATAAACTAAACACATTAATTTGAAAGGTGTTAAAAATGCCTTAGAAAAATACTTTTGTAGATGTTCCTGAGTGCTGTGTTTCACAATAGTAGTGGCAGTTATAAAACTCTCTGCTATGACTTTCTAATTTCTAGTCTGTTCTGCTCATGTTTGATTTGATACGAATGAAAAGGGAATCCAGACATATCAAGGCATATTTTCAGAGGACTTTCCTCATAAAGAAGTTTCACCTGGGTACATAACTTACAGGTAACTAGGCAAAGGTAACTCAGCACTAAGTATTTAATAGTGCTAAAAACATCTACAATTGATTAATCTTACAATTGATATTGAAGCCAAATCAAAGTTTATTATTAAAACTTGGACCTGATTGGCATATTTGTAATATGAAGTATTTGTAGTTTATAATGATAGTAATAATAATAATAA
>WBNO01019882.1:23400-59794 GCA_013400575.1 Peucedramus taeniatus | reverse complement strand
AAAAAAGGCAAAAAACCTCAAGTTGAGTTTCAAGATATCAGAAACGTGCATCAAGGACATGTAAAGCTCAAATTACACTTTTTCTATTATCCTATCTTTAGATGTGCCAAATAATTTCACTGATATGCCTCATTTCACTGATAGCCTCCAGCACACCTGCTTCTACAGATCTCTATCAAGTCCCAGGCCAAGCTGTATGCTATTTTACCCCAGGCTGAACAGTTTGAGAAAAATGATGCAGTAAAGAGAATTCAACTTCTAATAT
The DNA here is from genome assembly GCA_013400575.1 of Peucedramus taeniatus. Classification (NCBI taxonomy): domain Eukaryota; kingdom Metazoa; phylum Chordata; class Aves; order Passeriformes; family Fringillidae; genus Peucedramus; species Peucedramus taeniatus. Next base: position 59,529 of record WBNO01019882.1, on the reverse strand, counting down.
AAAAATTAGGCAGAGCAAACCAAACAGGTGCTATTTAAGATATGGACATAATTTGTGACATACAGTTTCACAGTCAAGGAAAAAATGTATTACTCTTTGAACACTTCAGTCATGAGAAGGTGCAGTGCTCAGCAGCTGAGTACCATCCAAATTGATTCCAAATAGGCAAGTCCAAGAGCCCACCATAATGATTGTATGTATGGCTGGGGCTGTTCCCCTCTACTGCATAATTATCACAAAATAGTGATGCAACAAAATATATGCAGTGTCACACTTTCTGCTGCCATGGGAACCAAAGCTGGTCAACCACCAAGACAGAGGCATGGTGAAACTGTTTCTGAATGATGAACAGTGCTGGTCTTTACAAGATTCACAGCTGGGTTATGAGGGAAGTAAGAACATTCATTTCCACAACTACAACTAGTTAATCTTTAGGACTTCCCTTTCCACAGCAGGAGAGCTTGCTTGTAAGCATGAAGCTTTTCAAGCAGACATCTGAAAAGCTTAACAAGATAGTTCAGTGGAGAGACAGACCCTAGCCAACACTCACCTCATCAGCTTGAACTTTTGAAACAAGGTCCTTAAATGCAGGAAGGCAGCTCAACCTCATCATTGCCTCTGTTTGCTCTACAGTCAAACCATTGATTTTGGGGAGAGATGCAGTGTTTAGTACAATCTCCTTCCCTCTCAAGAAGTGCTGGAATTCTGCATCATATGTAGGCTCCCTAATGTTAAGGGAAAAGAAGACTTTAGCTAGATGCCTTCAAGACAGCCCTCCCTTTTTCAACTGAAGTGAAGCAAGAAAACAAACATTTACCCAATAGTGCCTTTCAGTTTGATCCGGGCCAACAACATGGCAAATGTTATGTGATCCTGGTGCAGCATGCCACGTGCCACTCGGTTGAAGGCCACCTAGGAACAAAAGAGAGTAGTAGTGTAAGAAGCTTTGAACTCTGACCCTTCAAAAATTATTAAAGAATTACATTTATTAATTATAAAACTGAACCTGAAAGAGATCCTTTGTGATGATTGACAGACGATGAGTATGGTCTGTAATTCCCTTCAGATTTGGGTTCTCATACAAGACATTGTGATAGATGTCCAAGAAAAACTGGAGGGAGTATTGGTACAGGAAATGTATCTGAAAGAGAAGAGAGTTTATTTTTTCTCTCCACAATCCTGCTGTTTGATAACCAACAGAGTATGCCTACCAAACTGCAATATTGGGCAGTGCCTATTTAGCTTTAACCAGTAAACACTCAAAGCTCCTGAGAGGAAGAACTCAACTTACCTGTTTCAGTGACTCCATAGTAAAGTAGATACTGCTGCAAGCTGTAGAAAGAGGCAAGTACTGCTGGGAAACAGTCTCCACTTCTTGCATGACAATATCAGTCTCTTCTACTTTTCTGGTGACCTCTGCTGCTTCCTTCTTCAGGTTCTCAAGTGTAGTAATGATGGTGTCATCATCCAGGATACGTCCCTTCACTTCATTAAGTGCTTGTAGTAGGGATTTTTCCAACTGACGTAAGCGCAGCTGAAATTCACCTTAATTAGAAGAGAAAAAAAAGTTATATATACATATTGTACAGATAAGTTAAAAAATTATGTGAATTGCACGTACTTTGCATGCCATTGGGCATCCTGAAAAAAAAGAGTATCAAGACATTTCACTGTGTACTCTTAGAGTAAATCTACTGTATTTTTTTAGAACAGGAGGCAGTTAATTTTGGTAAACGTACCCTGAAGCTTGAGGAGGTCAGAGCGTTTTTCATCAACATCTGGTCTTTCAGCTTTCAGGACTTCATTCAGACACTGGCTCTGCAAGCTGCTGCGAGTTACTGTGAAGTTCACAAACGTAACACGAGAGCAGAGGTCTGGTGGGAATTCAACCTGTCACAGGAAACATGAAAAAATTTCCTCAGCTCTCTTCACATGCCATTTCTACAAACAGGACTGCTTTTGATTTTACTTACTGTTGGATCTCTGGTGGAAAGGAAGATAACGAAGGATGGTGACAAATCAATATCTTGGTCTCCCAGAGTAATCAGAACTCTGCCTCCAGTTCTTCGGACTTCACGATTCAGAACAGGATTCAGAACTGGATCGTAGCTCTCCACATCCTAGAAACAGGAATGTGTTAAAGACTGCTGTTTGCATATGTCTCAAGCTAAAACTCCCAATCCAACAGGAGCTTAAAATTCTGGTAAGCAAAAAATTGGCAGTTGGTTTGGAATAGGGACCACATTCAGAAGGCATTTGCACTTTACATGTGTAGTTGAGCTACACAGATACAGAAGAGAAGTATTACTAGTGGCTGTAATTTTGTTAGCTGTACTGCAGGTAAGCCCTATTCTAAACAGTACAAGCAACAGTTATTGATCTTTTCCATTTCCATACTAAGAAGTGAAAAAATACTTTTCATTTCAAGTGAAAGTCAATTATTTCTATAGCTGCCTATTTCTTCATATTACTGAAATTTCTCCCTGATACTCAGAGCAGATTTAATTCTAGGTAACTAACCATATTATTTGCCATTATCTATGACTAGAAAAAGCACATAAAAACAAAGGAACAGATAGACAGGTCTCAAGTAATTTTATAGTATGGAAAGATCATTTCAAAATAAATGAATTTCATCTTAAAATGGTGGAAAAGGAAGTACCTTCTTTTGATTTTGTAGCTCACTAATTCTTCTCAGGACTAACACCACATGTATCACTAGTTTACTTGTTAAGTTGTAAATTGAAAACAAAGTTGCTTTCATGTTACTAAGAGAACAATTGCAAACTTTTCTAATACATAGGACAGAATTCAAGAATTTAAATAGATTCTACATAATCATGCCACTAACCTGAACTAGAAGTGGGTTACCAAATCTCAGAGCACTTTCCAAGTTTTTCCTGAAAGCATCATCCAAGAAGCTTGTACGAGTTATCTTACGGTCTTTATATTCATTCATGATAAACTCTGTAGCTTGCCCAGAGGGATCGATGATCAACGGATACCTTAAGTTCATAATAAAACACTTTCATTATTTAGGTTTTGAATGCAGACAGTGTCTAATAAGTTTCATGAATTTACATTGCATTATTAGTCTCAACTCTAAAACCTTGTATAGTCTTTCACTAAGTTGAGGCACGTTCAGTGACTCACTTTAGTTTTGAAAGATAAGTTTGTATTTGGGCAACAAAATAGCTCAAATAACAAAACAGTTCAAGCCAACTTATTTTAACAGCTAAGCATAACAAAAAAGGCAAGCAAAGGTGAATGAGAGTTTTTATGTTTACACATGGTTGAGAAGCTTTTATGAACATTAGAGGTTCACACCCCAGTGAAACAGTGCTTTGAAGGAGCTACTGTGATTCAATAGGAGCAAACCCTGCCTGCTGTGAGAATATTGCTTAAGAACTTCCCATTTTAGAATGAAGTACCTGTTGAAGCGCTTGAGCATGATGGCATTCTCTGTGCACAGGTCATCTGCAGGCAGAGAACTCGCTTGCCAGCGCAGCCGCTCATCGGCGTTGGAAAGGTACTCGGTCCTTGCGATGTCTGTGCGGAACTGCAGGAAGCAAACAAAGTTAAGTATTAACTTGACATTCTCCAACCAGCTCAAGAAGACATTTTAAGTAAATGCAGCTCTACAAAGCTGCAACAGCTTTCCAACAGCTCCATTCTTTACCTAGCAATCCTAAAGCTTAACTCCTGCAGTACATCAATTTATGGTTAACTTATCATGACTGTATCTTTACCTGGATATTTGCTTGCTGCAAATGGTGAGACCATGTAGTGAAGAGATTCTGACGCATCTGCTGATCAAAGTAGCCAGCATAGGCAATAAAAGCTCCTGAAAGTAAACAGTCTCCTGCAATAGTGGACATCTGGTTTTTGAAAGTTTCACTTGTCTTCTCCCATCTTTCACGTTCAGCAGAAAGACTCTTCAGAAGAGCTGTGCTACGGTTTACCTAGAAATAAGTGGTGAAGTAGATTCTTTACATGATGAAATGTTCTTATATTACAAGTCTCCCAGAACAATTAAATTCTGACTCAAGGCCCAAGTTAAATTTAAAAGCTCAGAATGAGATTAAATTTGGGGTCCTTCAGTGCTAATTTATTAAGCTGATTCTGTTACCTTGAGAAACTTAGAAGTGCTAAGTACTAGTAGAGTAACAACATACTAATGATGAGATCAAGTACATAGAGAAATCCATACTCTCCTCCTTGAAGTCCAGTTAAGACATTACAATCCCACTACATCCATGCCTGTTTACAAAGGCTTTCTGCATATTTTAAACCATATGAAAACTGTCTTGTTAATCAAGTACCAACATGAGTTGGTATTTCTTTAACTCAAGACAGGTTTCTTTAGAAGCCTCATGACACCCAGAGATGAAACAGTTCAAATGCACTGCACAGGGGAAGCAACCAAGTCCACTCTCAAATTCGAAGAACAATTCAATTTTGGACTGTCAAAGATCAAAGAATGAAAAATTATTGGTACATGAAGTCTTACTTTTGCTTCAACAGCAGCCAAGTCTGCCTTTATCGCTTGAGCCTCCGAAATCAGTACTGCATACTCTTCTTTGTAACGGGCAATACTGGCCTCAAGATCACGAATCATCTGCTCCACTTCATTTGCTTTCTGTTGGTTGTCTTTGGCATCATCCTCCAGCTTCTGCAGCTCATTGCGTAGAGGTTCCACTCTTTTCAACATGTCAGCATAGTTCAGCTGCAAATGGTAAATAGAACCTTTACACTTTCTAAAATGACATGTTAACAGAAACCACAGCATTCAGGTATGTACTATCAACTGCATCCTTTCAAATTCATGTATTTCTGACCTCTGTAAGAATTAACAATTACTTAAGAGAAACTTAGTATTGTTTATCAGTCCCTAGGACTCTGATTTAAACTAAGCACAGAAACACGAAACATAATCGCTTTTTGCAAGATCCTTGAACTGCTCTGTAGATTTACACAGTCATTCAGACCCCATTAAGAAGTGCACAGCATCATTTAACATAAATATTCAATGGGGTGTCCATGCCAGTACTGTGCTAATCTGCCCTTCTTAGCAGTGAGTAAAGCTAAGCCACAGAACAATTAGGACAGGCCTGTTAGCAAGATTCAAGTTAAACATAGTCTCTCCAGATCATGCCATTCCAAGCAGGCACAGTTTTAACGAGGCAAGGATTTCACTGCATTGGAACACCAACAGACAGGTAAAACCGGTATCTCACTCTGGGGGCAAGATTCCCAAAGGCTATTCCTTTAGGAAACTTAAAAGTCTGCCGAGAGTGTGTCCTACTCTGAGGCAAGACAAATGCAGTCTCATTAAGAGGACTGCATTGCATTTTCTACTGGACAACTGTCTTGTCCTGTACTGTAAATCTAAAGTTTTTCAGTGCAGAGGCTGTATCACAACTGGCCAATAATCCTCTGGCATGGCACTACATATATCCCATAAGCATTCATCTAAACCATCTATCCCATTCTTTGAAGCAAAATAGCATGCAATACTTAGCTGAATAAAGGCAAATTCAGAGCCTTTGGACATTGCTATGTGCCTTCTGGCTCACTTTTTTCACCTTGCCTTTGCTTCCTCAAGCTGACTTTACCTGTGCAATTGCCCATTTCACCATAGGTCCACAGGCCAGTGATGCTCTGTTTACAATTTCATAGTTGTAACTTGGATTTGACAAGTAGTTTTTCTTCATTTTCTCCCGGATGGCATCACTGAAAGGGAAAAATTTTTACAGACAGTATGAATACACTGTATGTCAGCACACAGGTGCTCAGTATTCCTTTATCTACCCTGCCTTCCACAGCTGACAAGAAACATTTCTTGTCAGTTTTGCTGAGTAGTAGCTGGGATGTTCAACATGTTGTTTCAGAGCTTACATGCGATAAAAAAATGTTATCAATATTTTAACATTAGTCATTCACAAACTGCTCAACTCTGCTCTAAAAACCTGGAGTTGGAAGGCGATTCAGGTGTCTCTAGTCTGACCATCTGCTCACATTTAGAGCCAGCTAGGAAGCTGACCTCCTAAGCTGAATAAAGCTCTCAGCAGCCTGGTCTGTTATTGCTGCAAAACCACTTTCAACTGACAGTGTGGCTTTGGACAGCAACACACTGCTTTGCAACGATGCCATTAAATCACAAAACAAGCAGCTACTTTGCCTCGATTTTCATGATATGCCTTGGCTTCAGTAGTCTATTTCCTGTACCACCTGCATGTTCACCATGTGCAATAAGCTGGTGTCAAAAGAAGTCAAAGCAATTACACAGAGGAAAGTCCAGTTAAGACCCTCCATTCTTTGTACACGTTTTGTTCACATTAAGATCTCACACTTGCACTTCACCTGATTTCCTCAGCAGAGAAGTTAACAATGGTTGGAATGAAGTTCTCTCTCATGATGATGGAACGTATTTGCTTCCAGTCAGTGGTGCTTTCACCTAACAGTAGGCAGATGGACTCCAGGGCCAGCTTAACTGCTGCAGGTGGATTAGCCATGGAACGGACCTCTACCAAGTGCTGCTTCTTTATTGACTTCACAGCTAACCAGTGCCAGAAAGATGAAGAGTGTTGATTGGGAAGAAAACAAACAGTTAGCAGAGCCCAGCAGAGTACCCTGGATTTGTAAAAATGCTTCAAGATTCTAAAAAGGAACATGAGGTTATTAGAGAAGCAGATACTACTGAATAACTACTATATTACAAGACACATGTCCATGAATGTCAACTTGCCAAATGGGCACAGGCAACTTACTCTGCTGCCTAAAAATGATTCATTCAAACCAGTGATTTGTCTAGCAAGTTTAATGAATGGACAGCTTGACTGTATGCAGTCTATTCAGCAGCAAGGCATCACTGGTCTTTCTATAGCTGGTCTGCCAGACACTAAGCCACAAGTCACATAAGGAGAATCAAGAATCAGATTGGTAGTATTACACACAGAAAAAAGAAACAAAAAAAAAAGCACAAAAATCACAGCTCAAAGACTGTGAATTTAAAAGAAGGATTTCTTCAACTCTATTCAGCCCCATGCTATGAGACTACACTTTTATTAGACAGGACCAACCCAGATCACAAGAAAACATGTTCCCATAGATCAGTTTTAGATCCAAGACCACAGTGTGATCTCTTGAGGTGCTAACATACCATTCTGAGCTTCAATGACAGCAGGCTCCACCTTGTCAAGATCTTCTTTCACACTCATCTGCTTGTCTGCAATGACCTCCTGCTGTTTGTGCAGCTGTTCCTGAATCTCCTGGCTCATAACCTGTAAGGAAATTTCACAGACAAAATACTGCTTTTTAGAAGCTGAAATTTTTCCAGTACTTGGTTTGTAGGCTCTGTTTTGTAAATAAAATAGTTGCTATGCACAGAGATTTAACAAAAACTTTTACCTTTTTCTTCTCAGCTTCCTGTTGGTCTTTCACCATCTTTTTCAACTTGTCATTGGCTGCTGCATTTTTCACTTCCAGCTCCTGACTCTTTATTCTTAGGTCACGCCGCAATTCCTCCACCTAAGATAGATTCCAAGATGGAAGAGAGAATTCATACTGAGCATTGAGATCCATTTACTCCAGCTTTACAGAGGACAAAGTTTTAAGGATACATACCTGATCAACTGTTTCCTTGATTTTTCTAAGACCAACATTCAAATGCATTTGTTGTTCCTCCAGTTCACTTCGCTTCTCATTGAACAAGTTGGCATAATGGTTGATGAAGTCCAAATAGTGGCGTGGTGTGATTGCCATGGTTCTGCCTCCTCGTTTTGCCAGCCGAGCATTAGCCTTTAGGGAACAAAATGTTGTAGAGTATGCACTGTTTTAAAAGTTATTTGGATGCCAAGGATCATAGTTTTTAGGAAACTGGTGAATGATGCCATGGCCTAGAGGTAAGTTAAGTTAAGCTGTGTAGTAACATACCTGGTGAAGAGTCTGATGAACAAACACACAGCTATTAACAATAGCCTCCCTGTGTGATGGTGGTTGTGGCAGCTTATCATACACAACTGGCATGTAATCAGGCACAACGTAATTTGGTTTCTCAAGATCCATTTTGCTTGTGAACTCTTTGCCAACTTGGTACAGTGCCTCAGTTGACCAGTCTCCAAACCAGTTCAAGACACATCTGAAATACAAAGCATTTGTGAAGACTTCCCCAAAAATAGTGTTTTAATGGTACCTGCAAAATATGTTGGAATATGCAGCAATTACCTGTTGAAGAGTGCAGGAGAGGTAGCTGCCCTGTCCTTCAGGCCCTCAGAAGATGGATTCATAGTGAACACTACATGGAGATTGCGAATAACTTGGCTGGTGAACCATTTGTAGAGTTCCTCATGTGAATCTAACATTAAGCCTTCTTTCTGTGCTCCTTCTTTACACTGAGTCATGAGGGTAGCATATTCATCTCCTTCAAAGAGACCAGGAACCTAATTCAAATGATAGTTTTGTTGTAGTTTATGGTTGTAAAAAGGTGCAAAAAATATTTACTTAAAATCTTCTTACCTCTCCATTGGCTAGGAGAGTGTTCATTCTCTCCAGGAATCCAGAATCCAAGACGTTTGACTCATCCATAATAAAAGCTATTTTTTCATTTTTGCAGCCAGAGCGTCTCAATACTGTCCTAAGGTCTTCATCAAAATCTTCACCTGTGTATTTTCTGTGAACCTGGTAAGAGTTTACATTGGTCATAAACATTTTGTTTTAGCTTTTAATGGGATTTTAGGGGTCAGTATATAAGTGGGAGTTTCAACATACAGGATTTTATACATAAAATTAACACACCAACCTTGATTTGGTAGACACTCAAACCGTTCATCCAGGCAACAAATCTTGACAGGGTTGTTTTCCCTGCTCCACTGACTCCAATTAGCAGCAAGTGGCCCTGTGGCTGACGGAAGATTCTGAAAAAGAACACAACCAAGTGTGATTGGTAAGTGTTAACAACTTACTGAAGCGTTTCCTAGAACACCTAAGCTTTCAGTTAGTACCAAAACTGACACACCTTTCCAGATAGAATCCTGCTATCTGGAAGCTGGCAGTCTATTTTCTATAGACATCAATGAGACCATGCTCCATTCTTACTCTGTACTGAGGCTATTCTGGTTTAGAGTAACTCCAAATACTGCTTATATGAGCAGCAATGGAAGTCTGAACTTACCGGTCAATTCTTAACACATGATCCAAGACTTCATTGAACAGGACAAGTGGTACATCAAGTTCCTCTTCATAAAAGACTTTAAGCCTAGCTTTCACATAGTCTCTCAATTCTTCTTGATCCACTGGAATATAATCCTAAAAGAACCAATACAGTCAATAGAATATGGAAGTTAAGATTAAGGGAATTTGTTTAGGGGTAAATTTATGAGCACACCAAAGCAGAACTACTAGAATACTTGAAGTAGCAATCCTTTACAAAAGCTTAAGAAGAGTATACTCACTTAACTTGCACAGGAACACATCCACTGCCTAGAGTGCCACAGGTAGCAGCATGGGGTTTAAACACTGTATCTACTGAACCTACCATAGGCTGAGCCTGTGCTACCAGTTACCAAAGAGACTGGGAAGTAGCACTACAAACTTACTCCCTTCCCCAATTTATTTTCAACAGCCTTTCCTAGTCACTTACTATTGGTCAGAGATGGGTAGCAAGCTAGGTGAACTTTTGTCTTAACTCACCAGGATTTGTAAAGGTTACCCAGATGGAGCACTTCAGATTATAAGAAACAGGTCACCAGAAAATGTGTAATATCAGTATTGCTCAAGGGTCAGTGCCTTATCCAAGAGATTCCATAAGGAGTAACTGTTACCTGGTAGTGTCACACTGTTCTTGAGAAATATTATTTTGTACTGCCTTTACATTCCATGGTAGCTCTTACAAGAGCATCCCTGGTATAACAGCTATTAAATCTGTGGCAGAGTTCACTTCAGAGAGTAAAAATTTCTTGGAGATGAGTTTAACAGCATGATGGGCACCGATTATCACTTTAATACGGTCATAAGAGCTGCATCCCTCAGTTGCATCTAACCTATTTAATTTTGGGGTTTATTTTTTTTTTTAAATTTTAACTTGCCTTTGACAGCCAGTTGCTGTACAAGATAGGTCTGCTCATAGCCTTTTCTTTGTCAATGTTGGGGAAGTGTTTCAGAGCAACCATGTCAATGTTCTCATCAGTCCAGCGTCTCTCCTCATCTTCCACAAGTCTGAATAAAGAAGTAAATCAGTGAGTACAGTCCTCTGTAATGGGAGGATGTAATCACACCACATGGCAGCACTATGAGTGAAGCATATTTTTGTTTTGTACAGATACAACTCCTAAGAGAGTCAAGCTGGAATGAAACAAAATATTCTCACTGGTATTCCAGCTATTTAATATAAAACACACTTTAGTTTGATGTTGTAATGAAAGTTGGAAAAGAGTAGGCAACTTTTTATGGTTTTGCTTCCCCAGCTCATGAATTTTTTACCTGTCCTGGAAGAGACGTAAGGCTTCGTGGGCCCAAATCCTGATAAGGCCTTCAACTGGTAAGGTTTCTAGTGGTCTTAATGCTTCGAATATACCTCTCACCCACCGAGTCATTTCACGAGGTGAGTAGATGTAGTGTGGCTGCGTGTCTTGAGTGAATCTCTCCTAAAAGTTTAAACTTAATTAGTTACTTTATCTCAAAGTTGCACCTTTTTTTTTTTTACAGGAGTTGGCATTGCAAGATATTACTCTGACAGCATCATTCAGTAATTTCTGCCAGAACTTGTGGCCGCAGCTCTTTTCAGAGAGCAGCAGGCACAAGAACTCAAGTAATTAGTTGAGTTCTTGTACACATATTATCCGTGTGACAGGCTAACAACACATGTTAAATGAAGCATACAAGAAAGCGTTCTAACTGGAGTTTGGAGTTGCACTTAATAAGTTACCTGAGACATTGTGTAGAATTCTACCATAGCAGCAGTGAGAGGTTCTGCATATGTGCGAAGTGATGGGATCAGCCTCAGCATTGCACGATTGAATGTTCCATATATCTGAGTAAGTGAAGCTGGTCCAGGATAGTCCACATAAACCACAGGAACATGTCGTAAAAATCTGGAAGATTAGCATATTACACAGTACAGAAAGTCAAATTACTATCTGTATTCTCTTAATTATCTATTGCCAAAATTAAATAACTGCTTGATTCAAAACCATCAGCAGCAACTAATTGGTTTGATTGCTCCCATTCTCAAGTGTTTCAGACAGGTAATTCAACAGCCTAATACTGAGTCCACTGCTGAGCTGTCATAGTAATAACCAAGCAGCAGATAGTGCAAAAACAAGGAACAAAATTTCAGCAGAGCTGTTGTTAAACAAGTGTATTCAGAACAGCTTATATAGTCAATACTTCAGTTTTGACTCCTATTCTATTGTTACCTAGAATTTACTAGATACATTACCTATGTGACAGAGGTTTTCTTCCAGGATCAGTAGGTGGATTACATGCACCAACAAACTGAATTCTCTCCAGTTTCACCCATGTCTGGTCAGATGTACGGTAGAATCCTCCATGTTCCACCATCTGGAACAAAAACATAAAAATAAAATCTCATCAATGGAACATTTTATTTCCCTATAAGTAGCTGTTCTGATACAGTTGATTACAAAGAAAAACAAACCTGTCTAATGAAGGATATGACTCTCTGTGTGCCATACTTATCCATATCTGGCAAGTTGATTTCATCACAGAACAGCACCAGCCACTTTCCTAACTGCACAGGAGCCAGCACCACTCCATTAGGGGTACGCCTGTATTCACAGTAGTGATCAAAAGTTTTCAATAGCAGTTCTGGAGTGGTAGCACTTGAAAAGTTGAGTCCAACCACCTTAAAAAGAGTAGAGTGGAAAAAAAATTAAAACACACTAAGGACTGAAAAAGGGTGTATCAGGAGTCCTGGAAACAGGTATGTTCGCCTGTTCACAATGGAAGTACATATACCATCCACATTACATGTATATTACCACATATATACAGCCATATACAGCCTAGATACTCTTTGCTTTCCACTGCAGGTTCTCCATTTACCATACAGCAATGCTTCTTGCCCAGCCCTGTATTTTGAACATGACAGCCTCATGTAACTGTCACTCCACCTAAATACACAGAAGGATGAGAGCTACTCTTAAACAGTATTTTAAATTAAATTATTTTTTTAAATTAAATTAAAAATACTTGCACAGTATTTTTAAATACTGAACACAGGAATACTCTGTTACTGAAGTGGCAAAGGAAGAAAGCAGCTTTAGGCTAAGAAACTTGAGAAATGAATTTGTATTCTCCTCAACATAATTTTTATTTTTTGTTACATATACATGACTGACTGAAGTGAAGCTATCACTGAGTTCTGGCTAGGAAATAAATTCCATGCTATCTTTAATCTTAAGAAGATTAAAGACTTACTACTACTCTGTAATTCACACACCCACGTGCACACACGCACAACTCTCTTGCATACCTCCATGTCAGGCAGAGCTCTGAGAGCACTGAAGAGGGTCATGGTCTTTCCAGACCCTGGTGGGCCACAGAGCACCAGGGGTTTGTGTTCTGCCAGCCAAGTGTACAGCAATGCTTCATGACGGACTGTATCTAGGGTTGGCACTACAACATCAGGAGCTGCAACTTTGTGTGTTTCAACTTCAATTTGAGGAACTTTGGATTGCCAAGGCACCCATTCACCTGTAATGGACACCTAGAAGCACAAAGACATGATTAGACAATTTAGAACAAGAATCCAGCTCAACATTAGTTAAATTAATTTTTAAAAGTGATATCAAATTTGATATGTTTATTTAAACAAGCAGCTTGTTTGTTGAAGTGTGAAACTGTACATTTTAAGATAGTCTTTGCAGTTTTCTCTCCAGGTTTGCCTCCAAAATTTAAAGCAAGCTTTTAATAAAATGAAACAGCAACATTTCTAGCACAAGAAAGGTTTACCTCATAGTCAATTATAGGTATGTTGGGTGCAGTTGGCAGTGGCACAGTGGTGATTCTCCTAATGTATTCTCCCAGCTCTGCTCTCATTTTCAAACGACTGTCTCCAGAAAGAGACCACAGTATCGCATAGACCAGGTACCTCTGTAAGAAGAATCAGCAGCAGCTATTGGTTTGAGAGTAATGGAACAAAGCCCAGTGAGTAACTCAAATCTAGGCAAACACAGGAGTCACTTAAGAGCAGACTGCATTTACCTGGATGTAACGCTCCAGCTGGTCTATCTGCATGGGGAAGTCGGGATGGTTGGCATTGTACTGGGCCACGTTGCGGCAAGCTTGGTGCAACATGGAGAACAGAGAGCCAAGGCAGCGCAGGCGCGTGAGGTCCATAATGTGCTCCAGCTTGAAAGCATGTTCAAGTGCCTTGGTTACCAGGCCGTTGGATGTGAAATATGGCTGCATTATTGTTGCAGCATCTCTCTGAATCTGTTGGGGGAGACAAACACTGCCCTAAGCATTTGCTTCTCATTTGACTACCAGGCAGAAAGAAAAGATTTTGTTTAAGGTTTGAAATACTTTGTATTTAAAAAAAAAAAAGAAAAAATATGTAAAGAGGAAGTCAGCTTTTCTGATAGCCTGTCATAAATTCTACATATGCTGTACCTGTGATACAAGCATTTTTACTACTTTATCTCATAATATACATCAACCTGCCATCAATGTTGCAGGTATCTCATTATCATGAGATAATATCTCATCATATACCTGCAACATTGGGGATGCTGCTTCTTCTCCTTCATCTTCTTTGCCCTTTCGCCTGCGCTGAGCTTCCTCCTCACCTTCATCCAGAGGAATGCTTCTTAGTCTGGCCAGGAAGTTATTGAATATCATGTCTGTACTGAGAACATCCTCACTGAACCAGACCATACCACACCTTGACACGGTAGCCAAAGTGGCATATTTCAGATCCTGTACTTCAAACATGATACGCACCTGAAAAACAGAAATTTAAAACAACACTTAGGAGTAAAAACAACCAACCAAGATCAAAACAATACAAAACCCCTTCCCCTGAAAAAACAAGAGAGCATTTGAAACATGCAAATTTGCATTTAGACTCTGAATAATCAACATCAGCATTATACTGTCCTAAGGTAAGTTCATAATTACTGACATTTACCATAAGATTTATACAACTCACATTTTGTCTAACGGAGTGAGAGTAAGTGTAACACGAAATGTTTCCACAAAAACCCTTTAATCCAGCAAACCACCATCTGAATTCAGTATTACTTTGCTTGTGATGAGAAAGAGGCACAACACTAGTACATATTAAATGAAACCAACAAGCTTATACACAGCACATAAACACAATGTAAAAAAAGTAACATTACATTTGGTGGGAGGCTGAGACGTTCTCCATTTGGCAGAGTCAGAAGTTTGTTGTCATCCAGAACAGAGTTCAAATTCTCAACCCATTCAGGGTCTACATCACCATCAAAGATAATCCACTGACGTTTTTGTAGTTCACCTCTCACATTGTCTATGATTCTATATTAAAGAAAATATTCATTGAAGGAAAGAATTAAGGTGAGATTATCCTAGGCACAAATGTACCAGCCATTTTGTATTTGTGCCATTAAAGACTTACTTTCTCAGGACATGTGTAAACAAGCCATCTGTCCATTCCCTGGTATTTGGATCCAAAGTACCATAGAGGTGATCTTTGCTGATTGCTTTTGGATCTATAATGTGAGCAACACCTTCCACACCCTCCAGCCGTTCAAGGGCTTTCAGAAGTACTCTCCAGGCCATGCTCTTTCCACTTCCAGAGGGACCAACCATCATCAAACCATGATTTATCTGTGTAATCTGATACAGCTGAAGAACCTGTGACACAAGAAGTAATGTACCAATTAACTTCAGCAGTTAATCTAAGCTTTTAGGTATTGTTTGTTTAAGACAAGAAAAATTTAAAAGCTTCTGACTTTTTGTAATATAAAAGGAAATTTAGTCTTATACTAAACTTCATTTGCACATTTTCAGTCTTATATTTTACCTTTTCAACCCACATGCCACCAACTTCTTCTCCATCACCATAGGTAAGGTACATTTCCTGACACACTTTCTTAAGTTCCTCTCTCAAGGCTGTCATCTCTCCACGGTGATACTGTACTCCAGGGAATACATCAGAAAGGAGACTGAACAGCAGTGGAATGTCTTCTGCAACCAGTTTTGGTACCATAGTTTCACATACACTTTGGATCAGGATCTGCAGAGAGAGAGTCACATTTCATTGAAGATTTGTTAAGTTCACTTTACCAAACGTGTTTAACAAGGAATACTTCACTAAATACTTTACTGATTAAGTACCAGACCAGGGTAGTCTTAGTCAAAACAACTGCTGATGTGGTTTCAACTTTGGAACAATCCAGTCATTTCCTACTGATTTTCAGGTTATACAAGTCCTTCTCATGTCTCTTCATTATGCTTTTGGCATTAGTTGCTGAGACACTGAGCAGCAATAAATGTCATGGATGCACCACCTCATATGAATAATTTTTTCACTATGATTCACGGACTTAGAAATCATGTTTAACTTGGTGCTTTTAAACTATCAAATTACCTTTGGTAACTAACATTATTTTGTTCACATGGCTTAATACTAAATGGTAAACTCTGAAGGGTTACTTTCTTTGTTTAGTGTGCATCCTCTATCACAGAACTAAAGAACTTTGCACACACATTACCTCTTGCTCTGGCAAGTTCTCAGCAATTTCTCCCTCATCAACAACTTCACCACGCTCTTCCTTCTCCCGCTTTATCTTCTGAATCCTCTCTCTCTTCACATTACCTGCACTAACCAGCACACTCTTCAGTGCTCTCAGGCCAAAATCATAGTGACTTTGGGAGGACAGCTGTTCATCACAAAGCCTAAGAAGCAAAAGAGACAAAATACAATTTGATTCTCAGTATGAACCAACATAACACTCAGTGAATGTCATTCTTTACTTAAAACTATTGCTTGAAATGATTGCTGCACTACGTGCTTAGTGAGTTGTAAAGAATATTACAGCTTTGAACAATAACTTTTATTACTGACTGGAGCCAAACTTGTTACTCACTTGAAGAATGGTACTATCTTATTGGCAAGAACTTCAGCAGTACGGAAACCTTGGGAGTACAGCATGACCTGGGCAATCAACTGACGGTCTGGTTTTGTCATTGCCAAGCTACGGAACAACTTCTTCAAATTGTCAGGCAGATTAGATCTGCCTGCATAGCCAGGATTCATGGTGATGAAGATAGCCATGTCAGGGCTCACTTTGACTTGTTTGTTCAGCAGTTCACAGGTAATGGGTGTTGCAGCTGAAAAGAGAGTGCATTTAGTTATACCTGAGTCAGTGATCCATCACTGAGAACTGAAGTCATACATTATTCTATTTTAGTTTCCTACAGTAATGAACTGCAGGTTCTCCAGTTCTCCAGTACTGCAACTCAAACAATATAAATTTCTACCAGCTGAAAGTTAGACCATATATTGAAGTTTTGACGTAAACTAGCTTCATCCTTGCATAATTTGCAAGAAATGTAGTTGAGCAACAAAACAGCATGAAGGATGTTACAGAAGAATTACATACTCTTGTCATAGTTGGGGTTGGAATGCTCTCGCAAGGCTTCCTGGATGCACTGAACTTGCTGTGAAACTGCAGAGAGCATTCGCTCCTCCAGTCTGTTGAACTCATCAAAGCAGCCCCACGCGCCCACTTGGCAAAGTCCCACAAAGATGCGTCCCATTGCCTGCAGGGAGAGGGGAAAATTCACTCAACTGCATTGGCAAAAGGAGCAGAGAAGAGCACTTTATATAATGCATCCAAGGCAGGAGGAAGCTGTGTTTATTTGTAGGTTACTGTATTTGTAGTATTTTAAGAGTTATGAAAGGGTTCTGAAGTTCAGCTTTCACTGCTTCACAAAACCACAGAAGACAATCATAGCTCCCCCTGTTACTTCACACTGTACTGTAGTGTGTTCCTAAACAGGCAAACTAAGTCCACTGCATAATGTTTTATTTGCTGATACCATTAACATCAGGTGCAGTTCTAGTCCTGTATCGCAAGAAGGGTACAAGAATTACAAAACATTTCAGAAGAGCCAATTGCATGGGCAGAATATGATAACCCTTCTATACAAAGAACAACCTTTAAGGTAAGATTCTGTAGAAGGCAACATGAGGGAACATGATGGAGTTTTAGAATCTACTGGTTTCAGAAGAATAGGAATCAATTCTTCATTGTCTTTTCTACTACAAGAACTTAGGAATCATTAAAAAAAGACAAAAAGCAGCTGTCCTTTCATGAAGTGCATAGTAATAATGAGCAGTGGAACAATTTGGTAAAGATGTTATAGAACCAAGTGTGCAAGCGGATTTAAGGGGAGAAATGGTACATGAAAAAAGGTTCACTGGAGCGTGAACAGAGTAATACACTTCTGGGACATCCTGATCATCTTAACTGTCAGATGGAGGAAGGGAGCTGGGGCAAGGAAGAATCACATTATCAGTGATATTAACACTCCCTAGGCATTTTCTTACAGTCACCCCTACAAGCCAAATACTGGCTAAATGGAATCCTGATCTGGTCAAAATACAGCTGTACAGAAAAAAACCACACATGAGCAATCTGGCAGAGTTTGTAAAGTTTAGTGATTCCTTGTCCATGTTTTATATTGGTTTTTTTATCTATACACTTGACCAAGGTTTTCATTTGAAGATAATTTGCTGTGTTACAGTTTACAGAGACATTTAATTTGGTTCTCAGTTTGAAGATGTTTTTAATCTTCAAATAGCTGGATAAATTTTCTTAGTTTTGAAGAATTTTTCACACACTGAGGTAAACTGCACATCCATGTCATAAAGAATAATTTGGTAATAGTACAGCTACTTCAGTAATCTCACACTCTCATCTGTTCCTCATTAAACCACTATTATCAATGCAAACTAAATAGTTTAAGATACTTTCCTAAAGCCAGTCTTAAGCCCCTGCCCCTGTACTTCTTCTTCCTTTTCCTCCATTTGCTGTTATAGAACTACCTGCTCAAAAGCCCAGAACCCCTGCTCTAGCAATGTTCCATCCCACTTCTGCTTTGGGCATTTTTTTGTTACAGAGGTTCTATATGACCCACAGATACCAGCTCAGTTAGCACTTATAAATAATCATCTTGAAAATAAACACTGCTGGCTGTTTCAGGGTTCTGAAGGGATTCCTACTGCTTGATAAAGACTACATTGTTTTAATCAAACAGCTTACCTGGAAGTCAAAGGTTTCATCACAGTTGAAAACCAACACAAAGCGGCCGAGCTGATGTCCAAGAGCTTTAACAGATTCTGTTTTACCAGTACCAGCAGGACCTGTTTTTGAAATGGGATAGACATGCTTTAGAGTTTATCATCTGAATAGCACTGCAAATTCGTGCAATCTGCCAGCATGTGGATTCTGAAGGATTCAATCAAGAGGGTTCAAACAAAACTTAAAACTGTTTCGACTTCCCCCAAAAAAACATTTTGTTCTTTGGTATCTTAGTTATAAGTGTTCTGCATGTTCACATTAACACTGTATTGTGGGGATGCACATCCTTTCCCCAGTTCACCCCCCTAAACCCCATCCTAGGCCACACTATAGTCTCAGGAATAGGCCTTGGCCTACATTAATAGCATCAGTTAGCTCCCCTTGAGCTTATCAGAAACCATCTGCTCCCACAGCTTCTGCTGTCTAGCGAGCTCCTGTTTTCTACTTAATAGCCTTGAGACTTCTATTTTTTCTGTCTGAACAACAGAGCAAGTAGAATAATATTTTTGTTGTTGGACTTTTCAAGGAAAGTTCCAGTAACCACCAACTTGGATTGTGGCCAGGATGGAAATTTACTGATGACTAAAATCAGTAATTTTGCAACTCTATGAACAGTGGTCCTAAGTGAGACCCTTTGAGATCTCCTGGACTGCAGCAGGCTGTGACCAGGATCTCCCTCCCAGTGGGATGTCTCTTGGAGCTTGTGATCTCTCCAGTCTGCAATGGAGGATTGCCATTGAAAGCTGACAACTGAACCTGGACTGATATCCCCCACTCCTTGAGACCCAACCCTTCATCTCTGGAGAGATGCAAAGACATCTGATGTATTTCACTGAATTCAAGGGGAATTTTTCATAGGTATACCTTTGCACATACTTCATGTCTGTGTGCCTTATGAATGTTGCCAATTTAGGTCTATAATTAATCGAAACCTTTTGTCAAGCTACTGCTGTGCTTATAGAAAATCCTACTGAATCATTTAGTTTTAATCAATTGTTCAACTACTGCTATTATTGTACTGATGAGGTAATTAAGTTTTGCTAAATCCTTTAGACCTTGACTTAATCCAGTCTGAAGCTAAGTTTGGCAAGGGAGTCCACTCTGATTCTTGTGACCCAATAGTAGTCTCCCTTACCCCTTTGCATCCCTTACTGTTATCCCTGCTTTTCCTTCTGTGTCCCCAGTCTCCACATAAACCATTTTAGATTTTTTAAAATCAGATTTTTCCTTGTGTGCTTTATCTATATAGTAACAGAATGAACCTTGCTACAAGATGTTGTGCTTTTACAAATTTATATTAAACCTGCCTTTACTGATTCCTCACTGGTGATTCTTTAAGTGACCTAAACCACTCATTCTCATATATATTAGAGAAGATAAGAATTTTATACATCTGTCTCACAAACTTACCAAATGGTGATCCTCCAAGTCTTGCCTCCAGGGCTTGTGTCATTGTCAGGTAGCAGCGGTCAGTGAGGGGAGTCTGTACCAGCTTATCCTGAACCCCAAGGTACTCAAAACCATAGTTGAATTTGGCATTTGCCATCTGAATGGAGAGCTGTTGCAACACATCTGTCTGCTTTGGGTCAAAGTAGAACCGCATTTGGCTGAGCCACTCGAAGGACTTAGAGTTGTCGATCTTGCTTTTGATCAGTGATCTTGTAACATCTCTCTGGTGCACCAACTCAGTGATCTGGAGAAGGAAGTAACTCCTTAAGACCACAACAATACAAGCCAATAAAGCCAAGCTAATAAAGACAGGCATCCTACAGCTTCTCAGATTAGCCCTATTAATTCATTACACTACTGAACTTAGTATTTTACTTTCCAGAAACCAGGTATTTCCCTCTAGAAATAAGCCAGGATGATTTTAATTCTCCCCCCACCTCCAATCCCTATCTACAAACAAAAGCATATTATGATTACAATAATAAGCAACTTAATGACATATTTCACATTTGAATGAAAAAAATCAGTAACTTCCATACCTGCAAGATCCAGTTTGAAGATCAATTCACTGAGACAGCATATATGATATCATGCATTAAGCTGACTAGAGTGAAAAACCACCACCACCTACATTAAGGATCAAGACTTAATGTAATTGCTTAAATCACACAAAATTTTTTCCTGGAGGAATAGTAAGTCTTAGACTGACCCATTTTTTCATTAAAATTTAAAAATGCTCACGTGTAAACCCTGAAGAGGAAAGGAAGTTTTTACTTACCAAGTGTTCCAGTTTCCTTCTGCGAAGGGGTGGCTGCTCCATCAGCACAGAGTCTGCCAGGACATTGAGTGTGACCTCAACATTGGCTAGCACAGACTGGAGAGGACTGTTGTCTCCACCTCCACCATTGAGGGCTGACTCCACATTCTCAGACCAAGCAATCTGGGCTGACAGCACAACAAGCTGAGCCTGTGTGAAAAAACCCTCATCAGATAGTTTTCCTTGCTGGAGCAACCAAGCTGCAGTATACCTTAGTGTTCCACATGAATACCTGGTATTTGTCAATCCAAGAGATGTAGACTGCTGGATCAATTGAAGTTGCTTTTCCAAAGATTTCCACTTCAGTAACAGACTCTGCAAGCAATTTAGCAAGGGTCACTCTCATTTCTTTTTCAACAAGAGTGAGCCACTCATTGATCTTGGGATGTTCTGTGATGGAGACAGGTGTTTTGAACAGCACCTGCAAGAATTAAAGGTTTAAGTCAGCCCACATTCATTTATTTTCAGAATTTTATTTAAAAAGAAATACTGCAGCTATACCTCCTCTCCTTCACGTGAGGATATCCCAAGAACCACAGAATTGTCTTCATTGAGAATAATGCTAGAAACTCCAGCAAACATTTTCTTGAAGTGTTTCTGCAACTTGGCCACATTTTTGCTGTTTCCAATGATTTCAAGCAAGTCTTCATCACCAACAAAGTAGAACCTAATAATCACATAAAATTAGATCTATGTCAGAACTTCAACTATCACTTTTAGTTTATAATTAATGCTTCATCCATGGCCACTACACGGATGTAAGTGACAAGCATTTCCTCAATGCTGCAAGAGTGCATGAACCACAGATTTGCTAGCAGTTATACCCCAGTGCTACCATTAAGTTCATGTGGTCTGTATCACACAGAAGTGTATACATGCTCCATAGTGTGGATCATTTTCTTTACTTAGCCATCTCTGAAATACCCACAGTAGAGTTTGGGATTGAACTGCCTGTCAGCCAGGAAGAACTCCCACTCTCTACCTCCCTCACTCTTATTTTCTCATGCTAAGTGACAAACTAGTTGAGGACTACAGGTAAGTCATAATCAATGACCTAAATACTGGACTGTGACAATTTAGACACTGTCCTTCAATCAAATGGCAGAAGAGCCTCTCAAGTTTACAGAGATCAGCTGCAATGGTTCCTTACGCAATATCCAAATCCTGAAACCAGCCACAGATGAGCAAGTAAGGGAAGTTTCAGCCCCACTTCCAGAGAAGTAGCTGTAACTGGACTCTGTATATACACAATACATATTTAAATGGTCGTAACATCTCATATATATGCATTACAGAATCTATCAATTCGATAGTGGCTTCACAGAGCAGTACACCAATTCCTGCACAGAAACATCAGATTACTTCAGGTGTCAACTGCTTACCGAGGGAAAGACGACCTCTCCCTTTCCAAGTATTCTCCCAGGGCTTTCTGTATCTTCCCAAGTAAGTCTGCCAGTCTCTCTAATGATCTCTGCACACCTTGAATGTTAAGAACATCCATCACAAGTGGAGATTTGGACACCTTTTTCATGAGTGCCAAGAATTCAGTGCTGATGCTGCAAGTAAAATAACATAATACATTAGTGCAAACTCAGTAACCAAAAGCCTACAGAACACCAAAGTTATTTGTCTCTAAATGACCACTCCACCTCTAATGGCTGTAGCAGCTCTAGGGAACACAAGTCTAAATTCCCCAAATTACTCTTTATCTACCTCAAGCCCACAACAACAAAATCTAACTTCTTTGTAATGCTCAGTCTACCAAGTCCAGAGCAGGTCTACTTCTCCCGTTTACTACAAACATTTTCTTCCATAGTTGCACCTCTTTGCTCGATGAACTTGTATCTACAGCAGCTGTAATCCAGCTGGACCAGGTAAGAATGCAGTCAGTATTTCAACTCAGAGAGTGCTACAGTGAGTCATGAAGTTTCAGGCCTGCCCACAGGCTGCCCCAAGGGAGGCAAGAAAACAACAATATGAAAAAGTTACCTCTGGAACCGCTGGGTCTCCACAGGCAGCAAGTGCTTGATGTCTGCACTGCCAGTAAAGATACCCTCCAGGTAGACCCACCGCCTTTGGACATCTATCCACACATCAAAGAGTGCCATGATACGGTTCAGCTTATCTTCCCAGCTAAGGGCATCTTCCTCAAACACCTGAAGTTTAAACACTACATTAATAGTCATTTTAATATTATAAAGTGTTTGACTACTAATAATTATTAGAGGAAACAGTTTTTTGAGAGTTACAAAGTATGAATATACAATTAATCTGTCAGCTTTAAACAGTGAATATAGTCCCTGCTGACAAAAATATAAACTAAACAGAAGGGGAAGGCAGAAATAAGCAAAAATTCTTCAGCTTTGTTCTTCATTTTACCTTGTAGTATGGTGACAGCTTCATAGCAGACACGCTGTTAATGTGCTCCTTGACTTTGTTGAAAAGGTCATCCCATCCACGAATCAAACGACACTTGTTCTGGTAATTGACCAAGTCCAGCTCATAGGTGTTCCACACTTCTCTTATCTGAAGAAAAAGATGTTTAAGATATGACATCAATAACTTCTGCTCCAAAATAGTTACAAACTAGAAATGTATTACAGTAATCAAATTACAGTAATCTGTAATGTATTACAGATACTATTTTTTACCCGAAGATTCTGGCTTTACACTTTAAACTTTTGTTAAAAATATTGAGATTATGATGCAGTTCAAGGTGGGATCTTTGCAGTCACTACCAAGAACTGCCTTTCCCAAATAATGCAAGTTTCATCAGAGGAAGTTTACATAGCTTTACACTGTCCCCCATAACAGAGCTAACCATGGAGTCTTGGCACTTGTTTCAACAGCTTAGAGTGACAAGGTTACTGAACAAGTAGCCACCTAACAGCAACCCTCAGATTTGGTATTACATGCACACACACAAGGGCTGATACTAGCCTGTTTCAAGAACTCTTCCAAAGCCATCTCTCCCTGAGCCACAAGCAGAACATCTTTGACAATTGCTTCATTTCTCTGTAAATCGACATCCCAGATCTGGCCCAGGGTCAATTCTGAGACAACCCAGTTAACATGAAGTCTCTTCATTAGTTGTTTCCAGTGTCGGTCTTTAAGTGCCTCGGATTTCAGTTCAATAACTAACATGTTTATCTACAGAAGAAAAGAAAGCAAGTTACATCTTTGAACTTGAATATAAAACACAGGCATTTCAGAAATGTGGGCAACTTACCTTCATGTAGCCCTTCAGAAGTCTCTGAACATACTCATAGGAGGCATATTGTCGCAAACGGGCAGGGAAGTTTTTCAGCTGGTTCAGCAGACCATCCAAGTTTTGTCGAAGCTGTCAGTAACACAAAAGCAATGAAATCTTTCTCTACAAGTCCTGTGCACATAACCATATAAATTTCCTCTACATTTGTTACAGAAAACTCTCTCTAATGAGACATTAGCAACAGGACAGCTCTTACAAGTGTTATCCTTATTTGCCTAAGATGTGGCTACTCTACAGTTGAGAATGTAATTTTATTGGTCTGATTGAGATTTAAGATGCAGCCTTGTCACAGGCAGTTAGTTTACGGATTAGTGTTCTTTCTGCTCTTTACCTCCTGAGCACTGAAGTAAAATCAATGCTTTTTACCCAACTGTATAATGAAGTTTCTTTATTGAGGCCCAAAGGACTATTTAAAAACAGCAGTGTCTTCTCTGTAGATGCAGTCCAATCTCAAACTATGGAAGCTGCATAAATTCCCTGTAAGATTACTTAAATTATGACAATCTTGTGAATATTTTTTATCTTACTTTCAGAAGAAACATGCTCACAAGATACAGAAAAAGGAACCTAAACACCAAAAATTATCTAGACTGACAATAGAGCATGTCTGTCTCAAAGAGGTCTAATTTCTAATTTGCATATACTTGTGGCAGTTATATTGTTCATGTACACAAAAGTGAAGTACCTTGCGAGGCTGTACTGAGACCCAGGGTTGTTCTTTCATTTGATCAATTTGTTCCCAGACCTTAGAGAGTTCAGACCAGACACCTTTGAGATCCTGCAGCTCTTCAAGGGCTACCTGTTATAAAGAATGTATCAAACATCAGCAGTTATTCCTAATTTCTTCAAAGTCAGAAGCATGGGTGAGTTAAACAAAATACTTCTAATCCATCAAAAATCTTTGGATAGTTTGCCAGTTCAACAGAACTGCAACAGAAAGTGACCAAGATGAAATTTTCCATCTCAACTTACGTAACAGTTTCAAAAGAATAAGACAGTCAAGGAAGAGATCACAGACAAGCTCTGAAGGCTAGAACTGAGTCAGTGCAGAGACTGTGCCCTGATATTAGTACAGCACACACTACACGTCACTCTCCTGAGAGAGAAAATGATGAAACTGAAACATTTTTATCCAAAATTGGCAAGAAGGCATGTGAGCAGGTTGTACCTGGACGCGTTCTTCACTGCCACTGAGCAGTCCAGTGTCTGTGAGTTCCAGAGCTTCCTTGGCCTTGGCACACTTCTCACGGTCATCCTTCAGCCTGCCGAATTTTCCTTCGTAAATGGTAAGAGCCTGAAGAGCCTCTTCTGGACGCAGGTTTCCCTAAAGTTTGCATGGGATACATTAATCCAGTAATCCTACAGTTACACTGAAGGAAGTTAAAAGTGGGGACTAAATATAAATGTTGGTTTGTATCATTTTTTTATATTTCCATTTTGCTGACAATAAGACAACATACCATTCCATGATAAGTCTCATTTAATTTTTACATGCAGCTTTTGGCTTCACTAAAAAGCACTTCAGGAAAAAAAAGGCAAAAAGCAGCTTAGCTTGCTTCTGAATCCTCCTACATGCATACCTCTGACATATACTTGTTTCAGACAAAGTCAATGAAGTAATTTGCTTTTCAGCACCTAAGAGAGGCCTATGTTTTAAGGGTATATTACCCTCTGCAACTATTGCCAAAAATCAACACACTAACAGGTTATTACAGAACCCTTAAAAAGCATTTTACTATCACCTAAAATGAAAAACTGCAAAGCATAAAAACAAACCCTACTACTTACTGAATGCAGAAATTCTACCTCATTCACTAAATATTAACCATCACTACTTACTGTTACAGGCTTTGTTTTCTCCCAGTCTGTCAGCAAGTCAGTTGTTCGGCTCTCCACTGCACGATCCTCTTGAACTATTTTCATCTGCAGATTTGCTACTTGTTGCTGAATGGCAGAATCCTTCCTACGCATAATGTCATTAAAGGCACCCCATTCTCCTTCGATGTTGTCAATGTACAGCCAAGAGGAAGGGAACTGGAACCTCTGTTTCTCAAGCAAGCGCTGACCATTGCGATAAAGCTACAAGACACAGTGGTTTTAAGTTAAAAACACAAAACTTAAGCTGCAAGGCTAAATAAATGTACTTTAATAAATGCTCAGTATAGCGATCACAGAATTTTTCCGAATATGAAGTTCAAGTCTGTTTTTAAGAGAACTTGAGTATGATTTTATGGTTATGATAAAACTGCATTTTATGAGCTAAGCCTGACATTTCCACAGTCAGAATTATTAGCAAAAGCCAACAAACATACCTCAACTTGCTTTTCAAACTGTTTGATTTTACGTTTCAAGGACTGCACGTATGTGATGAACGTCACAGCATCTGATGTGCTAGCAGTGTCCACAGAATGCTGCTCCAGCTCTTGACGGGACTGTTAAGGGCACAAATCTGTGTTTTAGCATTCTACAACAGTTGATCTGAAAGTGAAAAACTGGAATTAAGACTTTTCTTACCTTAGAAATTTGTGAATGAAACTCTGTCATATTCTGACCAAGCATTTGGCCAAATTTGCTGAGCACCTCCTTGTGCCAGGAGTCATACTTCAAGTTCACCTTTGATTGTACCTAAAAGTGAATAATGTTACATAATATTAATCTGTCACCCTTGCTAATTTCTGTTATACACCTATTCTGAAATTCAATGCATTTATCACAACAAATAATTACAATTTCTCACCTTGCCATAGTCTATGACAACAGGTCCAAACTCCTTTCTGGTTTCTGCATTGTCAAATGTTCCTCTCGCCTTTCTTATCTGAACCAAAAGGGCCTGCCACTTATTCAGGTCTTCTCCAAGACGGTTGTATATATTTTCAGCCTGCATATCCCACAGACACTGGTACTGCAGCCAAACCTGATGGAGATATTTCACAACATTCAGAACTTCTCTAGTATATTCCAAAACATGTGTTTCCCTCCAATCCCCAGGAAAACTGAAAGTCCATGTTAATTTCAGCTGTTCCATTATATTCTGTCAGCCTCCTACCTTGACATACTGCTCCACTTCAGTCACAATTCCCATGACAGCTGAGTATGACTCCTCCAGAGCTGCAGGGCCATCAGGCATCCTTGTCAATGCATTACGATAGAACTTCTCTTCCTCAGACAGCTCATAGTGCACTCCAACCTAAGAACCACAGTAATACTTGTGATATATATGCATTTCCAGGGCACTCAGGTTTGGTTTTAGATTAACACACTAATATATTGAGGACATTTAATTACTAAGTGAAAGCAATTGCTCAGACTTAGATATAACTTTATTACACTTACCTGGTATCTCTGACTTTGAATTCTTGGCAGTGACAGGATTACCATTTTCCAAGAAAACATTTCTTGGTAAAGTTTGTATCTACAATCTTCAATTGGTGGATTCAAATATATCACCTGGTTGGTTATTCTTAGTTCATGTACAATGTTCTGCAGAAATAGTAAAAATACCCAGTTTTACTGGCAGATACTGCTGCATATGGACAAGAATTTTGGACTTCAAGAAGTATTTTTCAAAAATCAACTTGCACTTAAATGGAAAGAGGACAATATTTCTCCAAAAACAGATGCAGAAGAAATATTTATCTACCATATAAGCCTCAGAAATAATTTCTGCATTAGTTAATTGATAATACGGAAAAAACCAACAAACCAACCAACCAACCACAAAAATCTAATGCAAAAAAACCCATAGGAAAACTTACTTTGATCTTGGGTTCACCTCCAGGTTTATGGCTCACTTGAGGAGCATCTGTATCCATGTCAACTTCTGCTTTGTCATCTGCCTGTCCCAGAAGAACCTGGGTCCAGGCCCTCAGTCCAGCTTGCAAACGAACACCCAGGATTCTTTCAATCTAAAGAAAATGAGGCACATTGGAGGACAAACCTGCATGAAGATGCCCACCAGCAATATATTCTGACAGGGACACTACAGGATCTCAAAAACCCAAGTGCTCCTTTATTAAGCCATTCCAGCACCAGAAGGGGCTTACAAGAATTGGAGGGACTGTTTACTAGGGCTTGAAGCAGTAAGACAGAGAATAATGGCTTTAAATTGAAAGAAAGGAGGTTTACATTAGGTATTAGGGTGGTGAGGCACTGGAACAGGTTGCCCAGAGAAGTTATGGATGTCCACCCCTGGAAGTGTTCCAGGCCAAGCTGGATGGGGCTTTGAGCTACTGAATCAGTGGCATCACTGCCCATGGCATGGGGGCTGCAGCTAGATGATCTCTAAGGTCTCTACCAACCCAAATCATTCCACAATTAAAGAGGTTTAGGAGTTTTGGTAAATTTGCACTGAATATAATTCAAAGCTTCTCTTGGTCCTCATGGACTTTAATGTAACTAAACAATTTTAACCATATTGAAGTTGGCCTAGTGACCAATAAACATAACAGGCAGAAGCAAACAATATGATGGCAACAAGTCTTTGCTACCAGGATAGCAAATTTCCACCACTCTTTATCTACCTTGCTCCCCAGCATCCTCTAGGCCATTAAACTTTTTTCTTCAAAAGACAAAATTCCCCTTGAATTAATTGATCCCAAAAGTCAACAGTAAAAAAAAAAAAACCCAACACAGGTCTTGTATCTTCTGCATACCAAAAATGCACTGAAATTTTCAGGGAATGAAAATTTAGTCTCTGGTGTGACTATAAAGAAAAGTCTCCCTGGGTGACTATGAAGACAATAATCAAAATATATTTTGCACCTGAATAAAATGTTACCTCTAAACATATACTATTCCTTGATCTCAAACTTACCTCCATATCCAATTTATTGACCCAGATTGGCAAATTTGAGTATGAATGAAGATTTAAATCATCCACAGCTTTCTGAACTCTGTTCAAGATTTCGGAGAAAGTCTTGTGATCATACATGCATGTTTCCAATGATCTCACTTCCAGGTCTATCTTCTCTTCAATAATTAGCAGATCATCCACCTAAGACAGTTCAGGAAAAATGGGATGTTTAGTTTGACAGGTTAGATCAAAGAACAATAATTATTCAGTAATGGTTAATCATGTATCTTTATTTGGATGCAGCAAACCATTGATTTTAGCAATATTAAATGAAAATAGTACTGCTAATTGCAATTTTAGCACTACTATAAGATCCATCCAGTTGGCCAATTTGTGCTGACTCAATCAGCTACTTAAACCAAGAGCTGCAGAACTGGTTCTCAGCTATACAATGACACTTTTGGATAACAACACATTACTGAATTATAAATGTAAAAGTTTTGCAGATTTTGACAGATAACACAAACCTTCTCCTGGAAACTGAAGACAGTCTCAGCCAAGCGCTGAACGTATGGATCAAGCTTGTATGATTCCCACACGAGTGCAATTCCTTCTGCAATCAAAGCCTGCACCTCTTTCTTCAAGCCAGCGACCAGCAGTGAGATAGTATTACGCTCTTCTACTTTCTCACATGTTCGCTCATATGTGCGGACACTTTCAATGAGAGAAATAGCAAATGGATAGAGCTGGTTTGCCTGGTGAGCTTTGTTGACAATTGCTAGTGGGACACGGAAACCAAGCCACTTCAGGTTTCGGACTTCTTTTGAAAGTGTAATTATTTCTGGGAGAAAGTTGACTTTCAGTTTCAGGACATTTCCAGTTCGACCTCGAACACGAGTGCTTTCGATGGTGAAAATGCGACCAGACACACCAAGGTTGCGTTGCTGAACTTTTCTTGCCCAGTCATCAAAGATCTCCTGAGTGTTGAGCTTCATGCGAAAACTATCTCCATCCTGCTTTAGCTTCTGACCTTCCACATGGTTCTCCCAGCCTTTGCCAAGGACATCCTCCACACGCTTCATATAAGCGGTGAGCTGCCTGTCAATCTGTTTTGCCCAAATTATAGACCCAGACACAGGAGGCAAGTCACGAACGTGGCTCATTTTACACGCTTGACTCTGTGGGTATTGTACTTTAAACTTGTCATGAAGAGACTCGATATCATCTTTCACACGCTGGATCAGTTGTGTCTGGTATTCACGAATGGCACCGCGAATGTGAGGTCTGACAAACAAGGCGTTAAAGCGGGAGAAGATTCTGAACATTTCGTTGGCATTCTTTGCTGTACCGAGCTGGTCTCTCAAACGGGCTGTTATTCTTGTTTCAACTCTATCAATTCTTTCATCATAGCGCTTCATTGCTGCCTCCCAGGCTTCTGTACCTTCTTTGGAAACATCTAATCCATCTACTTCCTTAACATTCTCATAAGCAAGATTGACTTCTTCAATCGCATTAGCATCTGCAGCATCAAAAAGGACTTCTGCTACTTTCATATCCTGTGGTTCAGGTACCTCTCCTTGATTTTGCTGGGCAACAGCTGTTACCTACATTAGAATCACAGTTTAGTGAGTTGGATACTTCAAAATTTCTTTGGAAGTAGCAAAATGCAGTTGGTTCTAAAAAATATTGCACAAGCCCCCTACCAATCAGTGATAAATTCTTAACAAACTTTCAATCATGCTTCAGAATTAACTTCCAGTAGGAATAGGGCAGCACAGTTACTTTACAAACTTCCACTACTGTGCAGCATAATCTCATTTTCCACTGTGGTTTAGCCAAGTTCAAGGATTTAAACATTTATTAATCTCCTCTGTGTTATGTCTAGACTTGCTGAGTTTAACACGAGCATGCATTATGCAACGTAAGACAGAATTAAAGCAAAGCCTATTAGCAAGGGTTCAAAACCAAACATGGAAACCGAATGTTACACATTTGTGTTGGTAACTTCAAGTAATAGTAACACTCTTGAAGAAGCCACACAGATTTTCTGTTTGGTAACAACCAAGATTACCTGAGGTCGCAAGACTCTCACAATGACTGCTCTCAGCTGCTCGTGCTGACGCCTGAATTTCCTCATTTGATCAAGACGACTCTGGAGTTTCCTGTGAGCAGGATTGATGCGCCACACCATCTTCAGGTTCTCTTCCCTCTTCCTCTTCACGATATCTCTCAGCAGAACTTGTAGCTTCTCATATTCATCATCCCAGGTTTGGAATACTTCAAAGCACGCAACCATTACCTGAAAAAAGTTTTAGAACAGAAACTTTAGCTCCCAAATTAAAATTGCTTCCTGAAAATCACTGTCCAATGCAAAAATACAGCAACCAGTATCACAAAGCCATGAACATACCTTTTCAAATTCTTCATAGGCCACATGCATCAGTTTTCTGGTTCCCAACACTTTAAGCAGCTGAGAGCTCAGATCTCTTGAAATAGCCTCCACTAAACGCAATGCCCTTTGGATTGGGTATTTTGTGTTCCTGATTTTTCTCAGATGGGTAAATATTGCAACAAGGGCCTGCCTGATTTTGTCCAGCTCCGTAGCAGACAGCAAGTCATTCAGTGGAAAGTCTTTCATCAGTGGATTATAGTCATTCACAGTTTCCAGTGCCTGTTTCAGACCTAAATGAAAAGATTTTGAATATAACTTTTAATTTCCTTGATCAAAATCTCTATCTGTAACTAGTCCAAGGTTCCTCTAAACAGCACTGCTCTTTGTACCAAAATGTTCAGGCTTTTTAACAGTTTAAGTTCCGTACAACATTTGAGAAAAATCTTATTGAACAGATATTTTACCTGTGTCAGTATCAAAGCTGACAGTTGCATGGAAGCGTTTCCCGTGTTTCAGAATGTCCAGAGTCAGCAGAACTTCTGGGCTTTCACGTTTTTCCTGAATGCGGTACAGAGCCCTTTCCAAATTTAACCAGAAGCTTATCTCCTGTAATGCAGTGCCTGATGCAGGATCTCGATCTAATTTGGTCACCTTCAAAGTAACAGAGAGAAAGAGAAGGGAGAGAGAAAAGCATTTAATTTATACGCTTCAACTGTAAAAACTTGCTGTTACTAAATAAAATTGAAACATGCAACAACTGCCAAGTTTTAATAACCCAACCTCAGACAGTTTTGGCATTCATTCTTTGAAAAGTGTAGGAACTGCATGCAACATGTGACAAGTGTAATTCCAGAGATCCTAAAGGTTGGTTTTAGGACTCTCATGTAATAATCTTCAGCATAGACTAAAAATGTCACCTGCCTGCTTTCCTGAGCAGTGTCTGTATTCTGGTTAAAGGCAGATGAGCCAAGCAAGACAACAAATGTTTTATGCTCTTAAAGTAAGAAAAGACAACACTGAGCAATAGGTGTTTCCTGTGCACATAGAGGCAAAAAAGCCAGACTAGTATCTGAGATGCTGCTTTTGAGTAACACCAGCAGAACAGCAGTTCTTTAGAAAAATAACAGGCAGAAGTATGAGATTATAAGATAGGGGTAGAGCAACCATTGTGAAGTGGTTGCGGATGCACCGGGGCAAATAACAAAACAGGCCAATCAGACGTGTTCCTCTCAATCTGCTGTAAAGATCTGAAGAACAGTTACAAAATTCACAGGGTTACTGCCAGTTACTTGAGTCTATTACAATATGTAAAACAAAGTCATACTCTTGGTTATTTGTCGAACAATTTAGACTAGATTCCAAATTCAGACTAGGCTTAGACTAATTTTAGACTAGACTTAGCCTAATTTAGACCAATGTCTCTGGTGACTCAAGAACTTGGTCTCAGATCTTCAGAGCATCCTGCACAAGCATCATTTTACCAGTTAAACTGTGAAGAAGATACACAGTACTACACTGAAGTTCTTATTACTTAGTTGCCTTTTTCCCCCCTGTTCTTTATTTGGTTACCTTTTGTATTTCTCTAATCCAGCGGTTGACTCCAGACTGTAGCTGATTAAGGAACAACGGATCCTCAGCCTTCTCACCAAAATCTGTAACTTTTGGTTTTTCTCCACGTTCATAACACTGCTTGGCAACATTAGTAATGGTTGCATGAATTGGCAGACTGATCTCTGGAATTTCAATATTCTGTTGCAAATGCAAGAGGCCCATTTCAAGTTCTGCAATCTTTTTCTCAACTGAAGGAGCCATCTTATCTCCATCCCTGAAAAAGCACAGACATTTCTACATAAGAAGGCCAACCAGAAACCATACATAACACATTTAGACCTGAATTGCTTTCCCAGAGTCAGCAACAGCATAATACCAACTGTGTGCTTAAACAATTCATGTGATTCACCTTGAAGAGTCACGGCTGTTTGTTACTTTTTTTTAATCATTAAACACTTACTGTAGTTAATTAGAACAGAAATGCAGTATTTATACTGAATTACCTGTCTGCTTTGCCAGATTCTCGGATATAGGACTTGAAAAAGGGAGCAACAGCATTGCTAATGAAAGAGTGCAGCGTTTCATATGGAGAATCTTCACTGAGAGTGAGCACTCTGAGCTGGGAAGACACTGGTTTGTCAGCATCAATCACTGCTGTACGTTTAATGAACGCCAGGCTATGGAAGAGAAGAGAGTTAGTAACCAATCATCTGACACTTAAGTGACACAATTCCTTAAATCTGACTGCAAGTTTGGGAGTTAAATGGTAATTTGTATCATCATACTTCAGAATCCTTCTTCTAAGAGACTTGAATACAAGTCTTCCAAATAAATACATCTTTACAGTTCAGCAATAAGCAAGCTGAGCTATCAATAAGGACAGGCACACTAAAGAAAAAACACATTTTACAAAGCTTCAGAATCAAATATGCCTCAATATAAGTGACAAATATGGAAAAGCCAGATGTAGCCAAAGAATACTGAACACAAGTTGTGTATGTTACAGCTGCATGTATGCCAGAATTGATAAAACTTTGTTTCTTTAACCCCATAACCAGAAGTCCTAGGTCCACTCCTTTCAGGTTCATGACACACCCTTTTTATCAGAACCTCTTCACTGAAAAGCTATTGTACCACTTGAATAAAAACACTGCCTGAAAGCAATAGGTAAACAGGAGGTAAATTTGTAGGTGAAGCAGGTAAATCTGCTTGTGCAAATTTTACATATATGGAGTAGAAATGTAAAGATCTATTTTACTAATTCACCTGTTTGACTTTATTCCATAATGAATGTCAGTGCTGATACTGTAGGAAATGAATTCTTTTTCCTCTTCTCCTTCATCTCCCACATCCTCTGCAAAAAAATATAGTATGTAAGAAATATTTAATTTCTAACACATCTGCCACTCCTTCTCAATCACTTTCTGCTATTACCAGACTATTTCCTAACCTTTAAGCTCCACACCAACTTAATTAACTAAATTAGGTCAAATATATCTTTGCAATATCTCTCAGATGCAGAATGGGTTCATTGTCTTTAAACAAAACTCCATTAAGATTTAGGTTGCTATAAAAATAATAAAGCATTTCAGTAAGTGAATTATAACTCACATTCCGAGAGAGAAATCTGCAATACAGAATGTGCATTTATTTGCAGAGACAGGTTGCCAGGACAACTGTGCTTCAGTGAGAACATTAAACAGCTGCTTTTTTCTTCCAAAGGTGGCTTTGTATTTTCAGACATATACTTTGAAAATGATTTGGAAATTAAGTCTCTGAACAAAACAAAACAAAAAAAAATCTCTTGACAGAACAAAAAGCCAAGCCATGGGAAGTACTCAGGCATTAGCACAGCCAGTGCATCACAGATGATGTAATTGCTGAGGATGCAGGCAGTCGTGCTGCAATGCAGTGATTTCAGAGCAAAAGGTTACTCCCGGTTGGGGGACACACTCTGGACACATTATAGCAGACTCTGTCCTGCTCCGTCCCCTGCAGGCTGGGGAGCTGGTGATACCAGAGAGCAGCTTTCACTATGCAGAAATAAGGCTTCTGTTTTATTGTACTTGTAATCAATAATCTACTTCATGCTATATAGTCCATGGACAAGCTTCAATAATAACGCTGTTTTTAATAGTGTCAGAGCTCTCCATATGCTACTGGAGATTTCAGATCTGTTCAGTCTGAACACCTGGCTGTCATTCACAAAATCCACTCTGCCAAGGTAACTGCTATTAAACCAGAAGACATGTACAGAAATGGCATCTGTGCATCATAAATTAGTATCTGGTTTTTGAAGCATCTAATGAGTCTCTCAATTTCTTTTATGCATATATATATAACAATATTTATGCCATGAGCCTGGAGATAACTGATCACCACTATCTTCATTATTTCCAACCTGAACTAGGGATAACCACTCTCATGATCCAGGCAAAAATGCAGGAATCAGCATTAATATTAAATGGTTTTCCTTAAACCTTATTAAACACTGTATCATGAATTCATAAAGATAGGTGTTCTTCTGTTCTCTTGAGAAAATTAACCCTACCGAAAAAGAAGTCTCAGACTTTGGAAGGGGAAAGAGGAGGATAATCTGGAAATAGGCAAAAAAATAACTATGGGGTATTTTTAAGCAACATCTGAAGTTCACAATTAATAGACAGTGAATGAAAGAACCTTCTTGATGTTCCTCTCTGTGTGCAGCAACTGCAGGGCATATATCAGGATGTTAAACTGTTTCTGTTGACGTGTTAAATAATGCAACATGAAATACGACTTTATTAGGATCTGAGATATACATGAACAGAACCACCAGCATACCAGGGGCAGCTATTCAGAAGCTTAATAGCAGAATTTTGCAAGCTCACGCTGGCAGGCAGGTAGCCATTTACAGACTGCAGGGGCTTGGTTAACAGTAAAAGCCTGCATTATTGATGAAACCTTGTTGTATTTTGTCACTGTTCGTTAGGCCGCATTCTGTGACAGTAAGAGCCTATTCAGCAACAGATTTTTTGACAAGTCATTTTCGAAATAAGTAGTCAATTACAGCAGCATGTGAGTAACAAAGACACTCCAGCCACAGTCTCAGCTTTGCTGCAGTATTTAATGCAGTATTTAATGCAGCTTTTGATGCGGTTCTGAGCGCAAGCAGCACGGCCACCAGGCTTTGATAGCTAAACAAAGGCACGTCAAGGTCCACATCTTCCTTTGTTAATTACAGGAATTCCCTAACTGACCATGAAACGACGCTTTTTACAGGTCGATTCAGGCTGGGGGTATTTTTTTCCCTTTATCCGGGGTTATGGCACACTCGTCTGTTTCAGAGCGGCTTTCTGCCTCGCCCAGGAGGTCACTTCCCAAGCAGCCTGGCTG
This sequence comes from Peucedramus taeniatus, assembly GCA_013400575.1. Classification (NCBI taxonomy): domain Eukaryota; kingdom Metazoa; phylum Chordata; class Aves; order Passeriformes; family Fringillidae; genus Peucedramus; species Peucedramus taeniatus. The sequence continues at coordinate 23,568 of WBNO01019882.1, read as the reverse complement.
CCGTAGAGCGGTGCCACGGCCGACTGACAAAGCACTTTGGGTGCCTTTCCGAGCAGGACCGGCCGCGGCCGCACTACGCCCGGATCTGCGCCCACAGCGAGCCCGCAGCCCCGCCGCGCATCCGCCCGGGCCCCGGACCGCGGAACAAAGGCGGCGGGAGAGGCCGGG
>WBNO01019882.1:6491-22945 GCA_013400575.1 Peucedramus taeniatus | reverse complement strand
CCCGCCCCGCTCCGCCCGCCGGCCCCGCCCGGGCAGCGGCCGCTCCCCGCCGCCGTCCAATTCGTAGAGTCATGGAGCGGTTTATCTCTGGAGAGACCTTAAAAATCACCTGGTTCCAGCACGCCTACCATAGGCAGCAGCACCTTCTACTAGACCAGGCTGCTCAGGGCCCCATCCAGCATGGCCTAGAGCACTGTCAGGGATGGGCGTCCACAGCTTCTCTGGGCAACCCGTGTCAGTCCTTCGCCATCCTCACTGTAAACAACGTCCTCCTAATAGCTAATCTAAACCTACTCTCAGTTTGAATCCATTCCCCTTGTACTGTCACTACATGTTCTTGTAAAAAACTCCTCTGCGTCTTTCTTGTAAGCTCCTTTCAGTTACTGAAGGGCTCCCCGCAGGAAACCATTACACGAGGGTTTTATCAAGAGTGGTTTATTCTGGAAGGAGAGGGCGGTATGCGAGCAAAAAGGGGAAGGCAACAGCCTCTCCCCCACTGCCCTGGCAGCAGCACCCGGGAGAGATGTGTTCTGCTGCTGCTGCCTCCTTACCCGGAAGATAAAGCAGGCCTGAGGCTCATTTGTCCAAAGGAAAATAATGTTAATTTCATGTGAAAAATTAACCCAGAAGCCATAAGGTCAGGTGGTGAAAATGATATCCCCGCGAAGAAAGCAGCAGGCCAACTGCAAGGCTTCTTCAGTGAAATTCACATACCCAGCCTAGTCAGCCAGCTATACTAATTACAGTTTAACCAATCTGGCACCCAAACCATTAATCCCAGTCTTTGGTGAGATTGCTTCCCAAAAGCAAAGGACATAAAAGGAGACAGGGACAACGAGTACATCGGTGAGAAAGGGGATTTTATTAAAAATTAAAGAATTTATGAATTTTTAAAAATTCCTAAACATCTGTTACAGCTGCCACATCTCAATGTATGTTTGCTGATTGAGGTATTAGGTGAGTTTAACTCACTGCTGCCGAGATGGACAATCCCATTCCTCCTTGCCCAAACTACTCCCCCAGTCCTGGCTGCCATTTGGAGGTGTCTGGGAGAGGGGAGGGGGCAGTGAAGTTCCAAAGCAACTCCCACTGACTCCCCCTGACTCCTACACGAGAGATGGTGGGTGACCCACAGATTGAAACTCCAGTTTTTGCTCATATGGAGGTAGAAAACGGAATGTTGTCCCCAAAGGAAAAGCAAAACAACCATACAAAACTGCATCTGAACCCCCCATGCATTTCCTCAATAGATACACAGGGAAATGCACAGAGACCCCCAGGCCCAGGATCTGTTCAGATGTACTGCCCAAGAAGGAGGCTGGGGTGGAATATCCTGCCTAGCAAAGAAGACCTGATTTGTAAGCCTCTACAGAAGTGTAACTCATAATTAAAGTGTGTATATCCAGCTATGACACTAGAAATCTGGAAAGCCCACCCACATATCCCAGCTCCTCTATTTCTACCAAGGGAAAAAGCATGCCACACTCAGGCATGAGTAAGCATTTGAGTAGAGTTTAACTTTGAAAAAACAGATTTCTTAAGTAATAAAAATCTCCAACATTCTTGTCTGGAACAAAAATTAATTGTTCAGTAACTAAGTTTGAACTGCAAGCATCAAAACTAACAGAGGTGATTGTTTTTTGATGAATCAAATCTATTTAAACCCTTCCCCTCTCCAAAAGGTAATTTTTTTTTGATGAAGAAAAATAGTGGTAGATACTTCTCTGAATACCCTGTTCACAGAATGGTTACTGAGACAGTGTTTAATACAACACTCACTATTTCAATTTTCCAAAATCTAGTTTGCTCACACCTTGTAATTCTTCTACGTGCAGGTTGTTTCAGGATTGTGTTTCATACGTAAAAAAGTGCTAACTTTGCATGGCTGTCTGAATTCCACCAAGGCTATCCTGTACCTGCTCTTGGTTTACAGGTTAAATTAACATTCTGGATGTGGAGATGTTCATTAAAATGGTGTTGATAATATTCCTAGGCAGTCTAGATAGATCTCAAGTGTAACTTGGCACCTCTTTGGAGATGAGCTCAAGCAAAGATTCCAAGTACTGGAAGGCTCATTCTCCCGGAGCAGTCATCATCTGCTGTGCCAAACTGTCAGAATTTCTGTAGCTTACAAAGCAAGATACAGTATCTCACTGCTGTAAAACTGTTGCCAGGGGAAAATGCAAATGAGGAAAATAAGGAAGTAAGTAGGAGAAAGCAGGACAGGGATAGGAAATAAAAATTCAAGTAAGTATTTTTATATATTGCTGCTGACTTGCAGAAAAAGTAGAGTCAAAAAACCCTCAACAAGGCCCATCTTACTGTAGGTTTTAAAATCAGAAATGCTCCATGTGCAACAAGTCTTGAATTCTGATACCTAAGTGTTAGGCCACTTGCAACTAAAAGCCAGTGTAGGTAGAGACTCTGTATTCTTTTAATCACTTCAGCCTTATCTACTCTGCTAAGGGGAGCAGGAGGAAGATGCAAATTAAATTAAAGGAAACTGAAGCAGAGACAAGATAAACTGATTTTTTGCACAAGTTCTTTTCTGCACAGAGAAAAGGCTGTACTTGCTCAATCAGGGTGAAAAATAATTTGCCTTGATCTGGTTCTAGTTAATTATGTATGTCCTTTTCCTGGGCACACAGAAGACCTGGCCCCTTACAGGCGTGAGAAGCCACTGAAATCAGCCAACCAAAGAGCAAGATTGCCAATATGACACATTTCTCCTATAATTTAACTAAAAACATGTATTTCAGAGAATCATGAGATTAGGACTTGTCAAGATACAAGACTTACTCCTAGCAAATACAATGTATGTAGAAAGAAAGCCTTTTTCATAAGTTATACAACAGAAAAAAAAAAAGATTTTCCCCATACTTAATGTGGCAGCATTTGAGACCCAAAACAAAGGAAAAAATACCAACAAGTAACCATCAGAGCAAATCACCTCCTTTCCCATCTCTAATCCTCTGGCATCTTTAATTCTACAGTGACTGTACTAGAAAAATTACTATAGCAAGGTCTTCATGCTAGCATGAACCCTCTCAGTGTGGTTTTTTGGATCACAAAAATGCCTAAAATAGCTCAAGGCAATTATGTGACTGCCCTCTCCCCTCCTCACCACAGGGTCACTGCTTACAAACCTTCCCGTGTGCGTGCAGACCTCCCTGGGCTGGGGCTGAACGCAGTCCCCGCGTGCCTGGCTCCAGCGAGAGCTGCAGCCCTGCTGCTCTTCAGGGAGCTGAGGAAGGAATAATGCACTGCCTTCTTTCAGCTCCACAGTAAATCCTCCCTTGGGAATTTGTTAGTACAAAATGTTTAACTACATCCAAGTTTTACTCCATAAAGACAGCTCAAGCCAAGTCTCCTCACAGAAAAGAAACTATAATCCAGGGAGACAGCGATATGGTAATTAGAATGGCATTTCTTAATTAGCTATACACAGAGTCTCCACAATCACTGCACACAGTAAGGACAAGATCCAAGGAGCAGAAGTGCTCCACTTTTAGGTGGGTGGCCCATAAAAGTATCCAGAATATGGATAACCTGAAATCACAGCTATCCTCCTGTAAGTAAATTTGTGAGGTGCATAAAGCAAATGAACACATCTCCAAACACAAGCAGTATGTGCTACACTAGCACCTTCCTTTCCAATTCTACAAAGCCAAACCATGAAAGCAGTGCCAAAAAAGGCTGCTGGTCAAAGTCCCTGAGACTAATTCCCTTAGAGGGAAAGGATTAAAGGTCATTTCCTGAAAATGCTGGCAACTCACTGAAGTATTTATATGGAAAAAATGTCATCACTCTCAGTATTTTAAAACATGGTATTTTGAGATGTATTTAATGCTAATTTACAAAGGTGAATAACTGGATCCTCAGTTCAGTATCTTGTTTTTAATTCATGATTTGATGAGTTTACTACTGAGCTCATGCAGAAAACTGTTTCTTTCACTACACAGACCTAACTTGTAACTCAAATCTTAAATATATAACTCAAGTCAGTGGTCAGCTCTTGATCCCAGGCTCAACCCCCCCCCAACTCCCCAGTTACTGAATGTCAGCTTTATGTGAATAACTTCCTTAGTTCTTCTGAAGATTTTTATGGATTGCAGAGGGAAGGCAACTCTTACTGCAGACTTCAGTTTTTCCCTATATCCTTGCCACCTGATTATGTATCGAGTACCACAATATAATCCCAGATTTTATGGCTACTTCGTTTGAACCCTGTCAATACAGAAATGTTACAGGGGAAAATACTATGGTAGGAAAGATGCATTTTTCGTATTTGTAGATTGGAGTACTACCAAATTTTAGTACTGATTGCTGTTCTACAGGTAAAGTCTACTTTTTCTACCGAATATCAAGTATTCCTTTTTTTTTTCCTTAGTGGCCTTTCCATAATTTTGTTTTGCTTCTGTGAAATTTATTAAGTTAATTTGTATAGATGATTCTGCTAGCAGTGATAATCTGAACACACCCCCAAACACCTTGTGTTAAACTTAGTTTCATGATGAGAGAGTAAAATTCACATGTTCTTTATTTGTCCATATAATACACCTTTTTTTTTTTAAGTTTTAAAATTAGATAAAAGCATATTAAATGGCAGGTGTATGAAGTTCTTCAGAAACAATGCCAGAACAAAAAATTGAATTACAAAATGTTAAAAAATATGTAGGTACATTTGAACTTAACATACCACTAACGCATAATGTTACAGATATTGTCTAATGAAAAATAATTGTGCCACTTACCTATTTTTGCTGTTTCTAGGAACTTTTTATTCTGTACATAGGACGATTCTGTACAAAATATGAAGTCTACATTTTTATTACTTATTACCATAAAACAAGGTACAATGTATGTACAATATTAAAATGAAGCCATACTAAAGCCACACTAAAAAGACACTTGTAATATTACTTTCGACATTCCTGATGTACAGGCGTAATTTTGGAACATGGGGGAAGGTATCAGACAGAACTTTATGAAGAACAACAGTCACCAAAATTCTACTTTAATTTTTCTTTTTATTTTGGATGTATTAGTTTTAGAATTGTTTAGTACAAGATTATACGAAATATATAAATATTGATAACAAACATGCTAAACCATTAGTGGTGGTAAGATTTTGGAGTATTGCCTAAGCAAATGTTCAGTGACCAAAAATTTCAAATATGCCTTTATAGAGAACTCAAAGCATCTAAATTACCACAATACTTCCCTTTTTGGTGAGTGTTTATCTTCAATAAAGAATAAAAATAAAATCTAGACAGTGAAAGATGTTCTTATACGCTGAGTATCACACAATCAATCAAACACTGATATACAGTTGGGTTTTTTCCCCCCCTTGGATAACATAAGAATAATTCCTTTCAGCAATCTCTTGCACAGACATACTGAACACCCAAAATCAAAGGTAACTGATAATCTACCAGCTAAAGATGGAAGTTCAAACAATGGTATATCAAAATACATAGACGTTGCTTTACACAATTAAAAAAGCACCCTTTTTCCCTCAAAAGTAGAAGGCATCTTTAAACTGTTTTCATATAGTTTATCCTAATGGTAAAGCATTTTCTTTTTCAAGTTTTACAGGAAATGTTTTCAGACACAGTGGACATTCCACTTAAAGGTTGGGTTGGTCTTTAAATTTAGGTGTTGTAAGCCAATATTTACCACTCACAATTTTCTTCCAGTAGACAATGTAACAAATATTGGAAATTGAATGTTAAATGCAACCAACGAACAGCAGGCACTACATCTGCACAAGGTTACTATGAATGTCTGCTTTGAGCAATACTTTTTTTTATGGATGCAGGAGATGTTATACTTCCTTAAAAAGTAAAACAAAACTATTTTTAAAGAAGCCACGTTTTTTATCTCTTTATGCATCAAGACATTAAACATTAAGTTATATCATGTTACTGCCAGAGACAAAAGAAACTAATCACCCATTTAGAATAGCAGAACACATTTCAAACAGCTTGTAAGCAGGATAAGTAAGTCAAAATACTGGCCACCCTGAGAGAAATCAAATATTGAAGACAAAGCACTATATTTTTAAAGAGATTTTCCTCCCGTGCTTTTCCATCTACAACAAAAAGCTCATTACATGCAAGTAATCTTGTGGAATATATAGCAGCATTTGAAGATCATCAGCAACTCAGATGCATTTTCAGTTCACTTGTGAGGTGTATTTGCAGCACATGTGCTCTTTACAACAACAACAAAAATATTTTCACGGTAAAATTATGGTCACTATCTCCTCAGCTCTTAGACTCGTTTAAAAAGAAGCAGAATGGAATTCAAGTTAAAGGTTTTTTTTTTTTTTTTTTTTTTAATCTGAATAAGCTTATGATGTGTTCATCTTTCAGATAAAAACTGATGCAACTGAAATCACACATAGTATCTGCCACAGAATATTGAACTCCTAGAGCCCAAGAAAAATGCTGAGTATTAAAAGCTCAGATAAGGGAGAAAACAGTGAAAGAGTTATTTTATTGACTCGAAAAAAACTTAAAATGAAATTTTATATTCAGTCTATTCCCAGTCATAGTAAACAAATTTTCATTTTAGGAAAAATTCTTCTACCAGTTCATATCTGGAATACTGGTGCCATATTATACACTAAAGACTGGAAGATATGGCTTTAAATATACATAAAGTATTAGGATGTGGTATATATAGATACATATATCTTTACCCTAAGTAAAAGAGAAATGAATTTACAGAATTCTTAGAAAGGAAAGGAATGACGACTGAGGATTGTCATGAATGTTACCAGTTTGTAAGCCATGTTTTATAATACGAAAGAATAATTGTATTTTCAAAACTGCTGGTATATAACAAGACAGCAATAATGTTGAAACAACTGTAAAGCTGAGAAATCCTAGAAAATGTTTAATACTTGTATTTGAAATTATTTTACTTCTGAAAACACACGTTTATCATTAGTACCAACTATTGGTCATTCACTTATTTAGATGGAAAGATTTAAAGGAACGCTTTTCTCAAATGTGACTATGAAAACTGCATGTTATCAGCTAGTTGGTACTATGACAACACCTCCAGGAAATTGTGTCCACTTGATTAGTCAACCCAATATTCTGCAAATGGAACTGGGTAATTTACCATTGTTTGAACTACTAATCTTGAGCTGCATACTCTATTAAGTTATTGCCTACAGAAATGGGTTGAAGAAAGCTTTGACTGTGTGTAACTGATTGGTATGGCACAAAAAATTAAGTTCTACTGTAGAACTGAGTCCAGAAAAAAAAAAACTTTTCCTCCAAAATAATATTTCACTGTAATAGTTTAATGCCCATCATGTGATATTAATTCATCAGCTCTGCAATGTGATTCCAAGGCTTTCATGGTATAGATATCCTGAGGCAGTTCTGACTTGCGTCGCACAAGAGGACGATCTTTTTTCTGATCTTTTTGTGCCTGAAATAAAAATAGAACAAAGTTAGCCAAACATACTAATTACTAAACATTATTTAAGAGTACTTCTTGCACATCAGGATGCTCACTTACAGGAAAAAAAAAACATGTGGAAAGAAGTTTATGCTTTCTCCTCTTTACCCTACCATCTATGCCGTTTCAAGTATTAAAACCAATATTTTGCTAACAGGAAAACTAGAAACAACTGCGAAATTCTAAGCTATTTACAATCATGACATTGTTATCATTTTACCAATGCTCTCTCAAAACCAGACAATATTCCTAACAAAGTACCTTTAACTTTATACTGGTGTCTTTATGTAGTTCCTATGTCTGTCTCACCTACTCTAATTTGCTTGTTTATTCTTTTTTTTTTCCTATAAACAAGTCCTTATTAAAAACTGCCTGGCTTTTACTTAGCCATTTATTTATTGGCATGTTCAAAGTTAGTAAGTCACAGTGGTCTAATAAAGGTTCTGAGAAGAAGAAACCTTCAAGAGACTATGTAGCAGATTCACAGGCATTGGAAACATAATACTACTTCTGGCTGCCAGACTATCATTTGAAAGCAGCAGCCCTGGTGAAGCCTAATACTATAAAACAAATGGTTACAAGGCTGAAAAGAGAAGCCAAGTTTATGATTAACAGTCACCTAAATAAATTAATAAATTGGAGCACTTTGCTATCTTCAAAAGGCTTTACCTGACAAGCCTCTTCTTTCACTGTCTTTTTCAGCGTCTGCAAATCTTCAATTAAAGGCCCGTCTGTTTCCATTGCAACAGGACTGTTCAGCAAACTCGTGTCACTGTATGTTGGGTACTAATAAAATGCAAAATGTTAAAATAATCATTCTTAGTCATAATAACTAAATACTAGGAGCGTATTTGAGCATTTGAATTTGACTAGTTATTTGAGATTAACTTCAATATTGTATGCTTCCAGGGACTAAGTAATAGATTTTAGAATGGAACTCCACATACTTTTACACTTGGCAAAAATATCCCGCTGAAAAATACAGTCAGCATTAAAAAAGAGATGGTTTGATTATCTGAAACTCAACTTTAAAATACTCAGATTTTGTCAGTATTGCATGTCTACTTTAGCAATCAGTTATCTGAAACCTTATTAAAACACTGTCAAGTGCTCTGTGAACAATGTAGTAAACCAAACACAGTCATTTTATTTGCTGATGCAATTTTGTGTAGGAAAAAAAAATACACTGTTAAAAGATCAAATATACCTAATATACATTTAATATAATTTCAAGCCAAAATATTAAACTTTTCTGTCTTTGGAAAGAAAAACAATTATACAAGTATTTTAGGAATTAAAAAACCCCAAAATCTTTGTTGTCCAATAATCTCAATATGTCAGATCTTATTTTAATTCAGATGAGGTGTATATAGTTTTGAATTCAGAACTTATTTACATGCACACAGAGACTTTTTCATCAGTTTTTCCTCATAAATATTTTGGTATCTGAGTGTACCAATAACTTTACTGCAAATGAGAAAAAATTTTAAAAAACCCTAACAGCAAAGATTTAACAAATATAATTATTTAAAATCTTAAACTGTACTTTTGTGTCATGCATAATCAGGAACAGCTCTGAATAACAAGAATCATCAGTTATTAGACAAGCTAAAAAAGTTAAAAGACATCCCAGGAAAAAAGAAACTCCTAAAAATCCATTATCTAGAGCACTAAAAGCACTTATATCCTTATGTCAATTCAGTGGAACATTCAGTAATTTGTATTTTAAATTTCTTCCAAATACTAGCTGTCTTCAAGCAGACTATGCAGAACATACTCTATACAGGTGGTGTTAACTGGTATCAGAAAATGCATTTACAAAAAGTTCCTTGGAAAGAAAAGGAAATTGATACTGTAGAATCCTGATTTTTTTTGACAACACTTATTTATCCAAACATGTAATAGCTCATCATTGATAGCAAATGACCATGTATACCAAGTACTCTTCAAGCAATGTTTTTGTATGACTTATGTTATTAGAGAAATATTTTGTCACTCAAAGTATATTACTGCATTCATATGAATAATCCTTTTTGATTCATTTTGTTGTGAACTGATGTTTTATTAATTTTAATATATTTTACTTAAGCAGTTTAGTAATTGGCAAATAACCCAAGAGGAAAAAAACATCTACAAATTTCCTCTCCTTAGAAAAAGAGATTACCTCATACTTTCTGTTTTAAAATAGCACTGAGATCAGAAAGTGTCCCACTTCTGTTTACAGAGTACCATTTCTCCCTCTTCCACCACTTTAAACTCAGCTAGATGGTTTTGGAAATATACACTACATCAAGTTTCTTGCTACAGTATAATAGAATTCTGGCTGCAAAGTAATTTAAATGTATGGAGGTTTTTTGTTCATAGCAGAAAATCATATGACTGAGCTAAAAGAAAACTGGCAGCAATCTCCAAGTAAATGAAGGGGGTGGGGAGGGGAACCCAAGCCAAACCATTTCCTCCTCCTGTAATTTCAAAATCCAATGAACAGTCTGAAGGACCTGTGTTTTGTTATCATAATTTGAGTCACACCATTAATGCTGGACAGGATGGTTCCCTTAGGAAAGGCCTGAGGAGCAGGTTCACCAGCAGACCAGCCCAGTGCAGGGATGAGAACAGATGCACCAGACAAGAACATACAATATTAATCCATCTGACACGAAGGAAAACTGACCAGTCAAAACTCACAGTTTGCAGAAAGATCTCTTTTGTAATATATTGCTTGCAAAACAGCTTTTCAAGAGAAACCATTTATGGCCTCTCTGTATTTTTCCATACTTTTGCACAATAACTTTTCAAACTGCAATATGGTATAAGTCCTATTATAAGGAAAGGAAAAAGTACTTCATATTATACTTTTCAGAAACCTTTTTTTAAAAAAAAAATTACTTGCACAAGAGAAAGGTTACAAATTTGAAAAGTACTTTTATTGTGTATCTTTCATAATACAATTGGTGAAATTCCTTTATTTCCATGATCAGTCAGACCTGTTTTCCCCACTGATATTTAACAAAATTAGAGTATTTAAACATGATCATGTTAATCTTTTCTAAATACCTGGGGATTTGATTTGGCTAGATTTTCTATTTTAACCCATGCTTCTTCCCGCTCCTTCAATTTTAGCTTCTCTCTGGAAAAAAAAAAAATCATACAGAAGTAGAAGAATTCAACCAAATAAATTATTTAGCTATATCTGTTTGAGTCTATTGTCCAGAACACCACTGTTGACAGGATAATTTGCATCATATCAATACCCTGTGATCTCAAATCAACATTAAAAGGGAAACACCTCAAGATTTTCTCATGAAAGCAACAAACTGGCTAATACCAGTTTATCTTTAGCACATGTGCATTGTTAAAAAAAAAATTAAAACAGAAAGAAGTTTTGATCTAGGCTGAAAGCATGTTTTTTGTTTTATTTCTAATATTAGAATGCTATATTGGTAAATAAGAAGTTGATAACTGACCATGAAAAGGGCAGAGATTTTTACTTGTCAGCCCAATGGCTTCAGGTAATAGATAAAAGGAAAAGGCACCAGAGACATTTTGAATTGAACTCTAACAGAGAAGTACCCAATAAAACCATGCTCATTTAGGGAGTAGCAAGCCCAGAGGGATGACATAAATGCCTTTTTTTTTTTTTAAATAAGGTATAAAAAGTTTGTTTCCTTAAGCCTAATGCAATTTGAAAATGTAGAATCTAGGCTTTGTTTTCCTTTCTTCCTTAAAAATAAACATCTTGCAGAGACTAGAATGATCACCTGTCTTTGAAGGCTGGTAGAATTTAAAAGAATTTTGAACTAAGAGTGCTCAAAATGCTCTCAATGCACGGAGGAGATGATCCAAATGTCAAGAGAAAAAAGGAAGAGCAGTTATATCCGAACACATACACAACTGGCCTCCAGCTTTCAATTAAATTAATTCAAGATGGGAGGTAGGAACCCTTCGAACATCCTCCTTTTCAGTCCTCATGTGGTAGGAGATTTTTTACTTTGGTTTTGTGTTGCTAGCTCATCGCTCAGCACTCTGCTTTAGTTCACACTCAGAACATCACTTTTAAGAGCCAATGCTCATATTTTGCCATTTATAAACACACAAACCTTAAGAATTTGATACAGCACAAGATCATTTCTTCTTGAAATCTAATACAGAACTTCAAAACTTGGACAGATCAACCTACATTGAGAATCTGTACTACTTCCAGTAGTATATTACTGGAAGTAGTACAGATTACTATATTATATATACTGAACTATATATTCCAGTATATCAGTTTAAAATAGGTGTCTAATCTGAACCACTACTTGAAAGAATCCCTGATTACTTTGAAATTTAAAATAAAATTCAAATGCAGGTATTTTATATCCAGTTAGTGGGTAGGTACCCACCAACTGCTTCTAGCCCCTAAAATGAGACCCAAACCATTAAAACCATTTCTGACTTCTCTATCTCATTTTAGCAGGGTTCTTCCATCAAATAAAATCTGTATTAGAGACCTGCACTACAGTAGAATAACAACTTGATTTCAAGTAACTTCTATAATTATATGAAGATATCCTGACACACAATGCAATGCTGAAAAACACTGGGAAAGTATTTTGGGACAAACTGCGTGACAACATGAAACGGAGTAACACTGGGTAAATTAAACATGCAAAAATAAACACAGGATGTGAACTAAACTGTTCAACAGATCCCCTACACTGGGCTCCACCATTAGCAGTGTCCCTCTCAAAAACTCAACTTTTAGGAAGATGGTGACCCCAGAAGTATTAGGTCTAAGCCTACACGAGACACCTTATTGCTAAGAAGATTTACAATTCACATATAACATCAAGTTTCAGCAAGTCAACTTTGACACTGCTGGAATCAAATGGGCAACTTCCCGCTAATGACACAGTGGTTTTTCAGAGCTAAAAGCACTCTGAACAAATTACTCAAGAACAGACAGACACACTGACATGAAAACTTACTTCAGTTTTTCTGCTTTAAATTGCTGTGTGCAGTCATCGAACAGTTTTTGGTTCATCTCCATGAAGAGTTTCAGAGCATTGTAAATCAAGCCATGTATTGTCCTATAAGTAAAACTTCTGGTTGAAACTCAGAGTATTTTAAACTTTGAAATCTACTTTTTCTGGTCAACAGTAGCCAATAGTCTACATAACTGGAAAATTACATAATTTCAGAATAAGTGGAAATAAAATTAATTAGTGGAAGTTTCAATTTACCCACAAGAGGCCTAACACAAGTATTAAAATTACCAACTTTGAATGCAGTTTTCTTATTCTGTAGTACTACTCATCACTTACACTTCTGACGTTTGAACTTCACTCTTAATACTACATGTATCAATACAGGCCTAGTTGTGAAATTTAGTAGCTGACACTAATCCCATAAGGGTTAGTAAAGAAAATGCAGTATGACATTAAAGATCTTGATGTAAGTAACTTACTGGCAACTGATAAATTGAAGAAAAAAAGAGTTAGTAATTAAAAGGAGTGCAAAAAAGACCCCATTCCTTTTGAAAACTGCCACACAGCAAGAGCACTCAGTTCAATACAATTATGCCAGAATTCTAAAGAAATGTGTTAGAAAAGTTGAAAACATCACAAAAATTACACAAAACTAATCTGCTTTATGAGGCATTTTTACAGATTAATTTACAGCTCCAGGCTATAATGTACTGCTGCTCAAAAAGCAATCTGTTAAATGATTATTTTGTATTGTATACAGAATTACAAAGTAAGAGTGCAGCTGCACTGGTAGCATGACTTTTACTCAGAATAAAATGAATGCATGACCTTGAAAGTCAGAAAAAAATAACCAACAGCAATCCACATTTACTATGTACAACTGCATCACTGAATTGGAATTTTATTAATGAATACATTATTTGTTACTGATTGCACCCAGCGACAGTAAGCAACCACTTTAAGATCACTTTATTTTCCATTTCTTTCCCAGTGTTTAATTGCAGACTGATTACTCATTCTTGGCCAGCCCATCAGCAGTCCTCAATTCACAGCTAGAGCCAGACTGGGACACTGTCACCATCCCAGCAGTTGCACAATAGCTCAAACAAAGAGGCACTTTACAATGGAACAGCTGCAGAAGGGAGCTGACCAGGACTGTTTTCATGCGTAAGTACTACGTTATTGTGGGGAAAAAAGTGAAAATAATCAATGGAGAAAGAAGAAAAAAAGTAATAAACAAAGAGAAAATAACAAGAAGGGGGGAAAATGATCTAATCTACAAGATATTTTACCAGAATGCAGAAGAAACGCAAATCAGCAAATAGGTTAGTGATAAGAAATCAAATTTAGTCTTTAGAAGTATCTGAACTACAGATGAATGCCAAATTTGCTCCATATTTATAGAAGAATGTCATTAATTAGATGCACTAAAACACTATTTCTTGTTTAATTAAAAAAGGAGAAACTATCTTCCACAGTTCTTAATACTTCCTCAAAACTGACAACAATAGTCTCTTTATCCAGCAACTTCAACGTCATAGAATAAACAGCTCAACACACTGTTAAACTAGCAACTCACAGACCTGAACTCTTAAACCTAGAACTACACATAAGTGAAGTAGCAGAAATTGGTACAGGTATTTCTTACTTATTCCAATGCGTCTTTGAATTCCGGTACAAGGATGGAAACATGATGGGTAAAATCTTTGCTGCATTATCACTAATTAAACTCATAATATATTCATTATTCCAGTAGTATAATGCTCGCTCTGCAACCTAAGACAACATGAAAAAAGGAACACTTCTTCAATCTCTTACAGAGCAAATAATTATAACATTTGGCAATATAAGGGAAAGGTAAAAAAAGTTGCAAATCAGACTTGGATTTTTTAGTGCTAATGAGAGTCATGGAGCTGATGAAAGAGAGACAGAAAAACTGCTTTTTACCTTGCTAGGGACATGATTCAATCTATAACCCATGAACTCTGAAATTCAAGCAAAGAAATACTTTCCAAAAGAACCAGTATTTGTAGAACTTGTATTACAAGTAATGAAATGAAAACACTATACTGAAAGTGTTCAGGTACTTCTGAAAACACGGAGTTTTTCAGCTTTTTTTATGGTAAGCATAACATTCTTGTTAACATTCTTCCGTCACTGAATGAATCAGTGACAACATGAATGCACATACTGCATTCTTGAAAAGAAACAGTAAAACTAATGTTTGGATCCCTACAATTTGACATAGAATTGAAGACTTCTTTGCAACAAATAAAATTAATTATGGTGAATAATACAAGTCTGCTTTACAAAAATTCTGATATAATTGTATATGCAGTAAATACAGACCTGAAAGTGTGGACTGGATACACATTTGGCTAGCTGTCTGAAGAGAGGTTCCATAACTTTAACAAATTCAGATGGCTCAATAACATCTAAAATTTCTTCTAGTTCATTTAAAAACATGACTTCTTTTGGACTGTGAGTCTTTGGCCAGTATTTCAGCAGTGCCATTACCACCTGTATAGAAAAAGACAAGACAATTTCATGATAATTTCACTTTACCTCGAACTCAATTATAAAACTCAATGCATAAGTAAGTCCGGTATTTTAAGCAGAACACAAAACTCATGATTTCTTGTACCATGTAACAGTAGTAATCAGACATGGTTCAGTGTCACAGAAGCAACTGTTAATAGGTCTAAACTTCTTCAGAAAACAACGTTATACGTCTACAAGACATGTTAAAAAAATAATCAAAATACTAGAGAGAAAACCTAACATCTAACTTAATCAAAGTGCAAATTCGATACCACATTATCAGGAAAATTACCTGCCACTTAAGTGACTGCAGCTTTAAATCTCTACCTTCTTGGGGATGCAATCCAAAACTCAAGAAATTAAGTTCTATCAATATGTCTTAACAAAGTATTTATCATAAATGCATGAATTGACAGCTGACCAACTACTCTAGGTATGTTGCTCTTAAACTTTGATTTGACTATGTTACTATCTTAGTCTTAACTAACACTAGCCTATCTTACTAATCTTAGTCTTAACTTTCTTCATGATTAATAAATTATTTACTCAGCTTGCTTACCAAGTAAACCATGAACACTCAAAACACCATTCTGTGATTCTACAATTTTTAAATATAAAAGCTGTAAGCAATATTTAATATCATCACTGACAAGACAATTCTGAGAAGTGCTTCTTTCATGTATATATAATTTAATCATGAAAGCAGACATTATGTCCTCAATGAAGCCTTGGTTAACATACACAGATTTTAAAAAATAAGATGTCAAGAAGTCTCATGTGACAATTATAAAGGGAAGCAAAGACCAGGATCTTTTGAAGAGGAACTTAGTACTTCGCTGATGCGTGTGCCAAGTTTTTAAAGAAAGTTGTAATCACATACTAAGCTGGGATCAAAAAAGGAAACAAACTTGGTTGCGTATTAGTTCTAGATTTCTATATTTCTACTAGGAAATATGCAACATCCAATCTGATGTCTGGAAGAAAGCTAAGAAAACAAGATCTCATACAGTACAAATGACAGAATGCCTGACATTTGCTATCTCAATAAATACTAAAAAGCTCCAGCTAGAAGAGAACTCCTGCTCAGATGCATACTTCTATTTGTTTCAAGAAAACCAGTTTCCATTTTACAATGGAAATGGTCACAATCTAATAACGTGCACTTCTGTTAGCAGTTGTTTTATTGATCTACTGATTAAACAGATTAGTTCTTACCTACTTGATATTGGGTGTAATGAAGCAAATCACTAGATACTATAGAGCACAGTTAAAATTATTCATCTCTGCAATTATGTGCAGCCAGACCAAAGTCTGATTTTGTCCAAGGCTGGTAGACACGAACAGGATCTGATTCAAAAGCCTTCACCAATAGGTAGCTGTGTGTCAGAAATCTGTGTTCCATCATAACATCCATCTCTGAACAGAGCACAGTTCAGGCAAGCTAATTTCTGACTAAACTGCTTC
>WBNO01019878.1:5370-30846 GCA_013400575.1 Peucedramus taeniatus | reverse complement strand
AAAGCCACAGAACTGATTTTAATCCTCCAGAACACAGAAAAAGGACAGCACAGCACTCCTGGAAAGCTCAGAGGACAAACACCTTCCCTTGGCTCTCCTGGTCCCTGTGACAAGTGAGGCAGGGACACCTCAGCACAGAGGGGGTTTCACTCCCTGTAAGACAACACCAGCTCTGTCTGCTGCCAAAAACACCCTGCAAGGACAGGAATTGTGAATTAATGACTCAACAGCAACCTGTGCCTGGCTGCTGAGTTTTCATTTTACTGCACACAAGAGTTTCCTTGTTGGAAATGCAGCTTTGCTTTGGAAAAAAATCCCTTCCTGGCCATTTCTCCACCAGGTTTCACCTGCCTGAGGGAAGAAATCACAGAAAATAAAAGAATTCTTCAATTATTCCAAAGGCCTCCTGTAATCTCTACATTTATTAAACATAATTCCTTCACTCAAGATTTTTATCCTAGGAAACTGAAAAAACAGAGAGAAGCCCAAAGATGGGAAAATAATCCTTATCTCATTTACTTCTCATATATATTGTACTCATGTGGAATGAGTTAAGAATTTATTTAAATCAAGTAATGAGCCTTGATTAGGCTCCAGTGTGAGTTATTTTAGTTTCTTAACCAATAATCACAAGAACTATGTCAGGACTCTGGAAAGAGACACAAGTTTTCATTATTGTCTTTTTAACCTTCTATAAATATTTTTTCTGTTTTCTTTAGTACAGTTTTCTTTAACATAATATAGTGTTATAAAATAATAAAATAACCTTCTAATAACATGGAGTGAGAGCATCATTCTTCCCTAATTTTTACAACAGCATCCCTCCCAATTTCACATAAGGATGGCAAATTCCCCCCAGAGAAACCCCTTGGTCACCACTGACCCCATCAACTTTCCTGGGAAGCAAAAGGCACCTTGTGGATGAAAGCAGGGATTTGGGGAGAAGGAAATGCTGTCCCAGCAAAGCCTCCAGCCTGCCCTGCTTTCTTTGGAGCTGCTGGTGATTTACATCTGGCTGGTTTCCACCCAGCTCTGTGCCAAGAAAGCAGAGTAAGAAGGAAAAGGTAGAAGGAAAAGTCAGCTTTTCCCTGGAGACACTCTGCAGCCGAGCTGGCTGCTCTGAACCCAGCACAAATCAAGTCAGCATTTCCCTCCAAACCTGCTTTTCCTTCCCCAGAAGCAGCACAGGAAGACAAGGAGCATCCCAGTCCATGCTGGATGGAGCAGCACTGCCCTTCTCCTACAGAAATAAATCAATTCACTGCCCTCCCCAACTCTCTGCTGCTCCCTTAAAATGTTTCAACTGGAGAAAAAAAAGAAGGCAGGTACAAATTGGATCTTTTATCCATGGAAGGGAAGGAGCTGGGGAAGGGTTTGGAGAACCAGGAGCAGCTGAGGGAGATGGGAAGGGTTTGGAGAACCAGGAGAAGCTGAGGGAGATGGGAAGGGTTTGGAGAACCAGGAAAAGCTGAGGGAGATGGGAAGGGTTTGGAGAACCAGGAGAAGCTGAGGGAGATGGGAAGGGGCTCAGCCTGGAGCAAAGGAGGCTCAGGGGGGACCTTGTGGCTCTGCACAACTCCTGACAGGAGGGGATGTTGGTTTTCTTAGTTTATAATAGAGATGGGGTATTAGTGTTTTACAAGATTTCATTCTGTTATCAATCTCAATAAATAGTAAAGCACATTCTAATACTAAAAAATATCTAATAATTTTACAAAACCCTATTTTAAAACTTATTTCCAATTCAACCCACACCTCAAAAACATCATCTCTATTCTATAACCTTCCTAAATCAACACACCTTATCTCAATATTTATATACAAATACACAAAACTAAATAAACTTTCTATCAAACTTTACAAATTCTTTACAAATCCATTCCCCACAAGGGGACAGCCGGGGGGGTCGGGCTGTGCTCCAGGGAACAGGGACAGGAAGAGAGGGAACGACCTCAGGCTGGGCCAGGGCAGCCTCAGGGGGGATTTTGGGGAAATTCCTTCCTGGAATGGGGGGTCAGGTGCTGGAAATGCCCAGGGAGGTTTGCAGTGCCCGTCCCTGGAGGGGTCTCAAAGCCCTGTGGATGTGGCACTTGGGGACACGGGGCAGTGCTGGCAGTGGCAGGGCTGGATGATCTCAGAGGGATTTTCCAACTGAAATGATTCCATGATCCTGTAGTTTGAAGTTTCTGCGTTAGGGAAATCAGACTGGGACTGACTTGTGCAGAACTGTGCTCAGTTCCACAGGATGGGCCCATACTGAACCTCAGTGCTGGCACCAGGAATGCCCTCCCTCCATCCCATAAACAATCACAGCCCCTCTGAACCTCCAGGATCCTGGCAGGGAGAAGCTTCAGTCAAGGTGAGAAGAAGCTGGCACAGGAATTTTAAAGGGGGTTGGGTTTGATGGAAGGGAGCTGGAATGAAGTTGGGATCAATAAAGATGAAGGGATGTCCCTGTGTGTGACCACAGCGACAGAGCCACCTCCACAAGAGTTCCTTCAATCTCAGGAAAAGCCCAACGGGGTCCAAGAGGGGCAATTAACACCTAATTAGAGGCAACTGTCAATGAGCAAACTCCTTAAACGGATCCTACAGAGATGGAACTGCAGGGAGGAGTTCTCTGGGATAACTGGAGAGACAAAAACACCCCCAGGATCCCACTCTGACCCCAGAGCTTCCCAGGAGAACGCGGTGAGAGCTGGAAATCATCAGGAGCCAGAAGAATTCCTCACTCTGAGATCCAGAGCTGGATCCAGGGGCACTGAGGATGGAACTGGAGGAGTTTTGGTGGCCACACATCTGTCCCTGAGCTGAAGCAGCAGATTTAGTGTTTGCATCACTCCAAGCTCCCACCCAGAGAAGTTGGTTTCCATGGAGATGGGACAGGGTGGTGGAATTGAGTGGTTCATGGACAAACCAACTTCTCAAAGCAGAAATTTCAAGTGTGTTTTCAGAGAAATATCAGCAGGAGAAAACACAACCTTTGCTTTTTTCCAGGTGTGCTGGCAACGGTTCATTTCCTCCTGGGGAGGGCTCAGGAAGTGCTGAAACTCTTGTGAAAGAGAAACAGAGGTTGTGAAACCACGGGACTGAGCCTGACCCTAAACCTGTGCTAGACCTGACACCAAGCCCAAGATTTGGGTCTATTTTGGGTATTTTGGGGCTGGGCCTCATCACGTGATTTACAAGAACACAGCAGATTGCTCTGATATATTCAAGTATTTCTCCAATTTAGTCTTCAGGAAAAAAAAAAAGTATTATTTTAAGATGTGGCCTTTTCCCTCAAGGGGAGTTTGGGGATAGGTTTTTGTAGATTTTGGAGAAATGCTGTTTCACTCACAGAAACCTCCACAGTCATTCAGAAACTGCCTCAAAGCACCTCAGCAATGGTGACACGAAGCCCCAAAGGGACAAACATCCATCTCCTCCTGCTGGAAAACCCTTGGGATGAGATGTCTGCACTCAAAGCAGGGGAGGCCAAGAGCTGAGCTTTGGCAAGGGCTTATTTAGAAAAAAATAAAAAAATCTAGAATTATGTCAAGGTCTTGATTTTAAACAAGATAAAAGAGTTTTGTAGCAGGAAGGAGAAAGTGTCAAAGGAAGTATTTTAAGCTTAAAATAAATGAAGTTTAAATTTAGCTTTGGCATAGAGCAGGTCCAGTTCTGGAGGCAGATTCCGCATCCTCCCTGCTGCCCACTGCCAGCACCTTTCCTTGCTTGCCAAAGATGCTGAATGGACCACAGAGGCTGAGGAAGAAGATGCTGATGCTAAGCTCAAACTCCAGCCTAACACTGACTTAAGGAAGTGTAGATCTGAGAACTGGTTTAATAAACACTCCATGCTGGGATGCTCCAAGAAAAATCAGGTCTGGGACAGGCTTCCCACGAACAAACTGAACCTGGAACTGCTGAAACATCACAAGGGGGAGGAAACACTTCCAAAAGAATTCCCAGAATCCCTGGGTTGGGAGAGCCCTTCAGGACCATGGAGTCCAGCCCAGCCCCAAGCCCTGAACTAAAGCCTGGCCCCCAGTGCCACAGCCAGGCTTTGTTAAACACAGCCAGGGATGGTGACTGCAGCCCCTCCCCGGGCAGCCCTTGCAGAACTTGATCCCCCTTTCTGGAGAAGCTTTTTCCTGCTCTCCAGCCTGAGTTTGCCTTGGTGCAGCTGGAGGCTGNCCCACTAGAAATACTCAGGGATGCATTTCTGATCCCACTTGCACCAGGGTTTTTAACCCATGGTTTTCAGAACTGAGGCAGCACCAACTGCTTGGAATTCAAGCCTGGGCAAGCTGGGCTTGAACTCTAAACCAGACTCAAGAGCCCACAGAAATGGACAGTGCCAGTGAAAATGAGGCAGCTCTGTGCTCACAAAGCTTTAATTCCTCAATAATTGGCTTTTGTGCTTCAAATCCAAACTCCCAGCAGGAACTGCCTCCCACCAGGTGTTTTCTGTTCCTCAACAGCAATAAGGTCTCCCAAAGATGTCTTGGGGGTGATTTGTCCCCTGAAGAAGAAAGAACAACTGCTATCTCATAGAATCATAAAATTTGGGTGGGAAGGGATCTCAAAACCATCCAGGGCCACCTCTCACTGTCCCAGGCTGCTCCAAGCCCCAATGTCCAACCTGGTCTTAAATAATTCCAAGGATCCAGGGGCTGCCACAGCCAACCTGTGCCAAGGTTCCACCATAATTCTTCTTAGGAAGAATTTCTTCCTAAGATTTAATCTGAATTTATCCTCCCCAGTTTTAGGCCATTCCCCAGTTGTTTGTTCCAGACTTCTTTGCTAACTCCAGCCAGAAGCTCCAGCAGTTCTGAGCCTTCCTGCTCCTGATCTGCCAATCCTCAAAGAAAAGAGCTTTAACACAAATCTCCAAACCCACTGGGATTTCTCCTGCACAGGTGGAGGAAATAAAAGCCAACTGAATGTGGAAATTAAGCTCGAGATTAGTGCAATTCCTTTAACCTAAAGCAACACAGAGGAAATTCTTGCTTTGCCTTCAGTGCACATTTCCCAGCACCCAATTTGAAGGAATCCACCAGGTGGTTTTTGCAGGGTGGATCATTCCTGAGGCACCTGGGGATTTTTGTTCCTTTCAAAACACTATTAAAAATACACTTTTTTTCAAGAACAAGTGAAATTCTGCTCTTCTGCTTCTCAGCTGCAGCAGAGAAGGAACAGAGCAGCTCACAAGTAGGGGAAAATCAGGATGAACATCAAGCCTGTGGAAGGGGCTTGCACCCAAAATTCTTCCTTAACCAAACCTTGGAAAGGTTCATTTGAAACCCATTTCCAGTCCTGGTCAGGATCCTGCTCCTTGGGTTGAGGCAATGTTTCCAACAGCTCTCCATGGCCTGCAGGAACAGAATCCTGTGGGATTTTTCCTTTCCTGCTCCCCAAGCACCTCTAAACTCCATTTCCTTGGTGCATCTCCACTGTGGGGTTGTTTTGCAGAGCTCCTTCCAATCCTACATGGAAATATTCTGGGCTTAGGGACCTGAGGCTGCTGTGCCTTTTACAGATTCCTCCCAAACCCCAGAGGATGGGATTTGTTCCCTTTTCTCCCTGCCACAACTTCCAGAGGATCAGATTTGCTTTCCTCCTCCTTGGCTTGGTTCAAAGTGTTTTAAAGGAGCAGCTCAGGCAGGATTTACACACAATTTCCTTGGGTTTTTAGCACAAATTCCAAACCTGAATCAAAGACCTGATGAACAACAACCACAATTTCCCTTTTTCTCCTCTCACACCAAAGCAGAAAAACCCTGAGTGATTTAGGAACAAGCACCCTGGTTACACACAGCTGAAGTTTATAAAATTCTCCTTCTTTCCAGGTCACCTGCCACATAAAACCAGCACAAAGCCACACACCAGGAAGCAGCAGCCCAGTGCTGCTACAGGAAAAGGTGCAGGAGTTTCCTGCATGCCAGGGCTCTGTACAGAAATTCCTCCAGCAATCCAAGGTGCCACTGTCACAGCTATTAACCCAATTATCCTCCTCATCCTCCCAATGGAATGAGGGCAATGGGGCACTGTGGCTTCCCCAGTGCATCCCATAAACACCTCCAATATCCCAGGGCTGCCTGGGAACAGCCAAGCTGCACGAGTGGCTTTGTGTCTCATTTTTGTCCAGTGCATGTGGCCATTTCTATTTGAAGAGTTCATTAATAAATCTGAGTTCATCACTCAGCTTTCAGGTGGGATTTCACTGGATGGATCAGCCCTGAGAAAATACAAATACTCAATTTCCAAGGCTGGGTCAGCACAGGTAGCTCCTATCAAGCCATTAACTCTGGAGAAGTGGCATCACAGCCTGGTTTGGGTTGGAATGGACCTTCAAACCAAGCAGTCCCACCTGCAGGGACACTTCCACTACTCCAGGCTGCTCCAAGTTCAACCCAGCCTGGCCAATTCTGCTTAGAATGTAAATTAAAAAGACTGACATGGGGGCAGTTAATCAGCAAACCACCTGCAAAATGCTCATTTAATCACCAAACCACCTGCAAAAAAGTTCATTTATCAGCCTAGGAAGTTCAGCAAGCCAGGCTGGTGCTTCCTTTAATCCCAGCAATTCCTCCTGGTCCAGCTCCCACCATCAGCCTTTGCACCAAGAATGACAAAAAAGCCATTTCCAGCCTTGAGCTTCCGAGGGGGTTTTGGCCTTTCCCAAGGGATTCATTGCACAGGATTTTCCTGCAAGCTGAAGGTCTAAAGATACATTGTGTTCCAGAGGAAGACACGGGAGAGCCAGGCTGGAATGAACAATGATCCCCACAGGAGCGGAAAGGCTGCGGCCAAGGAGGGAGCCAGCAAAGCCCTGGGAGCTTTGTTTGCACTTGGGAACATCTGAGCTCGCCAGCACCAACAAAACCACGGCCAGGCAGAGCTGGGGCAACACCAGAGCCAGGACAGGAGGGTGCCCAGATCCCAGCACAGCTGCCATGCTGGAGGCAGGCATGGGAAACACCTATTTTGACAATTTTTTAAATTGTTTCCAGGCTTTGGAGATCTTCCCTGGCTCAGCAGCTGCACCAGAAGAAGGAGGAGGAGGTCCAGGGTGTTTTCAAGCACTGGGGATTTCTCTGACTATGGGAAGCCTCTGATGACAGGAAGGCAGGGATTAAAATCATGGAATGGTTTGGGTGGGAAAGATCTTGAAGATCATCCACATCCACACCCTGCCATGGCAGGGACACCTCCCACCACCCCAGGGACCCCTTCCACTGTCACAGGGACACCTCCCCCCGTCACAGGGACACCTCCCACCACCCCAGGGACCCCTTCCACTGTCACAGGGACACCTCCCCCCGTCACAGGGACACCTCCCACCCCCCCAGGGACACCTTCCACTGTCACAGGAACACCTCCCATCATCCCAGGGACACCTCCCACCATCCCAGAGACACCTTCCACTGTCACAGGGACACCTTCCACTGTCCCAGGGACACCTCCCACCATCCCAGAGACACCTTCCACTGTCAAAGGGACACCTTCCACCGTCACAGGGACACCTCCCACCGTCCCAGGCTGCTCCAAGCCCTGTCCAGCCTGGCCTTGGACACTCCAGGGATTCAGGGACAGCCCCAGCTGCCCAGCCAGGAATTCCCTCTCAATATCTGATCTACAACTCCCCTCTCTCCAGCTTTCCCCCTCATCCTGTCCCTCTAGGCCCTTCCAAATCCCTCTCCTCCCTTTCAGAAGCCCCCTTAAAGCACTGGAAGGGTTCATTAAAGCCACTATGGCACAGCCACCAGCACAACCCAAGAAGAGGAAAAAGGGAATTTTTTCATAACAGCAGCAGCTGAAGAGCAGAGGGTGCTGGTAAAACACAGAACACAAATCCTGCTCACTGTGGCCAAGATTCCTCCAAAACAACCTCCAAGATGAGGAGGGGGAGAGCTGCAAAAAGATTGGGATGTTTCCCTGGGAGAGTTTGGAAGGTGCTCTCACTGCTGGAAAGTTCCCTGCCCAGAAGCACCAAAGCCACCTGGAGAGGGAGAGCAGGACAGAGGGGTGAGTTTGGATCTGCTGGGATCAGGAGCAGCTCATCCACACTCCTGATCCAGTATCTTGTTCTAGCACATCTGCTCAGGCTTCATTATCCCACTTCCCTCTCAACTCCCTCAACTCGTGTGAAAGGCAGAGCCCAGGGGAGTTTTACAAATCAGCCATCCCCAAATTGATGTCCTCACAGAGCTGCAGGAAGAAAAACTCACCTGGAGGTTTCCCCACAGGAATTCTTCCCTCACAGGGAAGGAAATTTCTTAGGAATTTCTTCCTAAGATTTAATCTGAACTTATCCTCCCCAGTTTTAGGCCATTCCCCAGTTGTTTGTTCCAGACTTCTTTGCTAACTCCAGCCAGAAGCTCCAGCAGGTCTGAGCCTTCCTGCTCCTGATCTGCCAATCCTCAAAGAAAAGAGCTTTAACACAAATCTCCAAACCCACTGGGATTTCTCCTGCACAGGTGGAGGAAATAAAAGCCAACTGAATGTGGAAATGAACAATATTAACAAATATAACAATACCTGGGGTTTGTTATGTGGATCAAAAAGCAAAACCACCAGTTTCAGTTGAAAACTGAAGCTGAGCTTTGGGTCCAGGCCTGGAACACACCCCACACTGCCAGGACAAATGGTGCTGCCAGGACACTGCAATTCCCAGCTTTTAGGCTGTGCTGGGGAGCTCTGGAGTGAAGGCAGAGCTTTCTCATAATTAGTTAAATTCAGCTGAAACAGAAGATTCCTTGACATCCTCTCTTTGAATCACCACTACAGAAGAGACAAAAGAACACCACTGCAACTGCACTAAAAACTAATTAACAGTTTAGTCGTTAGCAGGTGCAGCTGCCTGAAAAGTGGGATTTTGTCACCAAGTTTGAAGTGTCTCCTCCTTCAGAGAGGAGCTGATAAAAACCCCCGGAGTTTTCCCCAGCACAGAACAAAAAGCCTGGAGCCGACCCCTGCCAGATGCTCTGAATTCCAGGTGACCTCCAGCAGAGCCAGCCAGCCTTTCAAAGACACACATTTATCACAGCCTTCTTTAATAAATCAGAATTAAGCAGCCTTGACACACTTGAAGCCATTCTGGAGGACAATATTACTAATCCACAAAATAAAAAAAAAACCCAATTAACCAGTGTGCTGCTGCAAAGAACCAGGATCCTGCAGCAATCAAGGAAGTTCAAATAAAGACAGCTTGGAATTACAGAAGCAGCTCACTGCTCCCAGCAATTTTCCCTGCCACAGTGACTTATTTTCCTCCCTTTTACTCATCTCTGCCATTTGACAATTTTAGCAGAGATGTGAGGCTTGGGGAAAAAAATAAAAGTTGGGGAAAAATAAAATAAAATAAACATTCATTCTTTGAGATAAATTTAAAGGGCAGTGAGAAAAGTGGTTTTCTCCCTTTACCCCACCCTAAACCTACACAAATCTCCAGCAGCAACCAGAGTTCAGCAAGCCACAGTTTTTTGGGATATGGAGCTGATTCATAGACAAAAATGGGCCAGGATTCTCCTCCTGGCCACGCTGGCAGCCCTAGGTGGGACTCAAACCCCTGATCCATGGCCTGTTACTCTTCCCCGCAATTCCACCTCCACTTCCTCCTTCAGGAACTTCCCAAGCCCAGCTGGATTAAAAGAACCCCGGGGATTTCAGCAGAGGCAGGGCTGGCTGCAGGGCACAGCCCAGAAATAGGGATGGGGCAGGAATTTGGATGCAAAACCTCCCTCTTCTGGCTCACGGGCTAAATTTAGGCCAGTCTGGTAATGACCTAAAAAGCAGCTGATGTGGGTTTCTGTGACAGCTCCAGCCACTTCCTCAGAGAGGGATGGGCACGTGGCAAAGTCCTGCTGCCTCCTGGAGACCCAAAATGGGAAATGTGGGCATCATTTCACACCTGCACCCCAAGGATCTGCCTGAGCCAAGCAATTCCTGCTTCTGACCCATCCTATATCCTGGAAGAATTAGGGGGATGTTCCCCTTTCAGGGTTTTTGTGCTGTTTGAAGCACCTTGTAAAGGAGTATCAAAGCTTTCAGCATCACAGCCCCATCCAGCTTTTCCTGGGATGCTCAGCAGCACATTCCCAGCTGCTCCTGGAAATAAAATAAATCTGCAGAGGATTATGGAGTTCACCCACCCCAGGTTTCACCTCTGGTGCTTTCCAAGTCTGGAGAAAACTGGCAAGAGAAACACAGAATATCCTGAAATGCCTTAATGACACTGAGCTCTGGGTGGCACCAGAGGAATCTGTGACTCTGGAAGCCACCAAGAGCCACAGAGGACAATTTTAAGGACTCAGTGGCTACTGAGCTGGAAAAAAAATCCAAAATTCTTTAAAAAAAAACTTTAATGCATCTCCTGAGCCTGCAGAAACCTGTTGTGTCCCAACCACACTGAGCAGGAAGCCCCTGCAAAAAGATGAAGTCCAAAAAGAAGCAAACTAGAGAAAATTCAACATTTTTTAGCACAGGATTAAAATTTGCCTCTACCAAGACAGAGATGCTGGTTCAGATTTAATAAGGAATTTTGGGGTGGAAGGGACCCTAAAGATCATCTGATTCCCACAACTTCCCTAGACCAGGTCTGTTGTGTTGTAACAAACTCTTCTCACTCACCATTCCCACTTATCCAACCAACTCCAGAGAACAAGTAATGGGAAAAAAACCCCAAATCCACCTTGAGAAGAGGCACCAGGGTTCTCTCGAGGCACAAAACCCCTGCACAAACCCCACAGAGCCACTTCTTGCCACATTTAAACAGGTGGAACAGGCAGATCTTTGCTTAGCCCTCAGTCTTTTGCAATAATTCCTGCTGAAGTGAGGAAATTTGTGATTTTTTCCAGAGAACTGAGATTAAAAAAGCTCTGGCAGTTTGGGAGCACACCTGAGGAGCTGCAGGGATTGTTGTGGTGCAGCTGAGGGAGAGCAGCTCCAAATCCCAACGGGAGGGTCTGACCCTCTGGGACACACCAGAGGAGCCAAACACACCCCTGCCCTCCACAATCGATTCCCTAAATGTGAAAAATTGAGTTTAGCACCAGGATGGGCAGTTTAAACACAGATCAGCAAATTTCCTGCAAAAGCAAAGTTGTGGCAAAGCTTGAAATGCAGAATGGGGCCCTCCCAGGGATGAAAGAGATCCATTAGGGGCACATCACCAGCTCACTTTTGGGGATCTTTTGTTCCATCTGGCAAGGCCCAAGTCTCGATTTTACTTCAGTGATCAGTGACTCAAGCAGGGCTCACAGTTTAACTGTGGATTTGCTAAAACCACGCGGGAATATTCCTCCAGTCCTGCCAAACTGGGGGTTTGAGGCACTTCCCACCCCATCACTGGTGTTTGGGTTTTCTCCACACTGGTTTTGCCTCCTGCCCAGTTTCCAGAAGGGGTTGATTTTCTGGGGAATTTTTGCTCCAAACCGGGCAAGCATTTAAAAGATTTTTGCTCCAAAATGGGCAAGCATTTAAAAGATAATTTAAATTATCTTTTCATGGCAACACCAAATAAAACATGGCAGAAACCATGAAGTAATAAAACCAGTGCATTCTGAACAAGGTGAAGTTTCTCAGCAATTGTGAGCATGAAAAATCTGTTTAAATCCAAGAGCCTGGAGCTTTCCAGGAGGCACAGGAGTTGAAAAAATCGTGGAGCAGCTCCAGGGGAGTTAACACCTCCTCACATACCTTCCCTTTCAAGGAACACAGGCTCTGGCTCTGACTTACCGGGATCTGATTTCTGACATCCCAACTTTTCAACCCAGCCCCGTGTCCCCCCTTCTCAAAGCACATTCTCCTGTTGGGATCTGAGCTTTCTCCAATATCCAGGCACGGATTCCTCCCCTGAGCCGGGAGTATTGAGTTACCAACCATGTTAAACAAAGCACTGATCATTCAGCTTCCTTATTTCCACTGCTTCCCTCAATTCAACGCTGACACAGCCTCAAAAGAAGAAAAAATAAACAGTGGGAAACAAAAAGTAGGAGGTGTCTTCAGGAGCAGCAAGGAATAAATCAGTGTAACCACGCTGAGTCACCTCAGAGATGTGACATTCCCAGGATAAGTGCTGCACTCCTGGAAGGATTGCTCCTTTATTTCAGCCCTATTGACTTTGGAATTGAGGATTCCCAAGCAAGGTCATTCCCAAAATTGACTCTGGAATTGAGGATTCCCAAGCAAGGCCATTCCCAAAATTGACTCTGGAATTGAGGATTCCCAACAAGCAAGGCCATCTCCAAAACTGACTTTGGAATTGAGGATTCCTAACAAGCAAGGTCATCCCCAAAACTGACTTTGGAATTGAGGATTCCCAAGCAAGGCCATTCCCAAAATTAGTGAAAATCAGCCCCTGACTGTCTTCTCACCCAAACAAAGCCTCTGCAGAGATGACATTCCCAGGATAAGTGCTGCACTCCTGGAAGGACTGTTCCTTTATTTCAGCCCTGCTGACTTTGGAATTGAGGATTCCCAAAATTGACTCTGGAATTGAGGATTCCCAAAATTGACTTTGGAATTGAGGATTCCCAAAATTGACTTTGGAATTGAGGATTCCCAAGCAAGGCCATTCCCAAAACTGACTATGGAATTGGGGATTCCCAAAGTTGACTTTGGAAATGAGGATTCCCAAGCAAGGCCATCCTCAAAAGTAGCAAAAATCAGCCCCTGACTGTCTTCTCACCCAAACAAAGCCTCTGCAGAGATGACATTCCCAGGATAAGTGCTGCACTCCTGGAAGGATTGCTCCTTTATTTCAGCCCTATTGACTCTGGAATTGAGGATTCCCAACAAGCAAGGCCATCTCCAAAACTGACCTTGGAAATTGAGGATTCCCAAAACTGACCTTGGANAGGCCATCCCCAAAACTGACTTTGGAGTTGAAGATTCCCAAAACTGACTTTGGAACTGAGGATTCCCAACAAGCAAGATCATTCCAAAAACTGACTTTGGAATTGAGGATTCCCAAGCAAGGCCATTCCCAAAATTGACTTTGGAACTGAGGATTCCCAAAACTGACTTTGGAATTAAGGATTCCCAAGCAAGGCCATTCCCAAAATTAGTGAAAATCAGCCCCTGTCTTCTTAGCCAAACAAAGCCTCTGCAGAGATGACATTCCCAGGGTAAGTGCTGCACTCCTGGAAGAACTGCTCCTTTATTTCAGCCCTGCTGATTTTGGAATTGAGGATTCCCAAACTTAGTGAAAATCAGCCCCTGACTGTCTTCTTAGCCAAACAAAGCCCCTGCTGGTTTCCAGAGCTGCCTTTGTGTTTAGGGAGTTGCTGAAGCCCAGCAGCAGAGCCGAGGGGGGTGAGGGTGCCTTGGGAAGGGATGGCAGTGCTGCTGAGCCCTGGGCATGGCACAGAACATGAGCTCAGCACCAAAGCAGCCGGGGCATTGTGAGGTTTAAAACCTGCCTGGCTGCCGTGTGAGACCAGGCCCAGCCCTCCTGGCTTTGGAGATGAGAGGGGGGAGGTCAGTGAGTCTGAATTAATGGCATCAGACAGAAGAAAAACAAAAGCAGTTTCGGTTGCCTTCAGCAGAAAGGAGAGGGTGAGGGAGCAGTGGCTTCCCCTGATGGAGCAGCTTTCACCCCATTTAGCAGCAGGGAAAAAGCTCCCCTCATTCCCAAAAGGAAGAAAAAGCAGGGAAATAAAAGGAGAATTTTAAAAAGGATTGATTAAAAAAGGATTTTCCCTGAACAAATCAGTTTGGGAACAGCCAGGAACCAAAGGCAACTTTTGGGCTTCATCTCTCACCAATTCCATGCCATGTTCTTGCTGTCCAGGCAAGTGTGGGGTTCCCAGTGGCCAAGGCCAGGCTGGACAGGGTGTGGAACACTCTGGGACAGTGGGAGCTGTCCCTGCCCATGGTTTGGCTGAGAACTGGATGATCTTTAAGGTCCTTCCCACCCAAACACCTCGTGATCCCAAGTTCTGCTCCTCCAGGTTCCTCTCAGTGCACATCACCCAATATTATGTTTTAAAAAGCCAACAACTCTCCTCCCCAAATGCATTTGAAAGCTAAACCTGGCCCTTTCCAAACTACACAAAGATCTGGCTTCACACCACTCACACTCCACTGAGCAAGGCTCAAAGGAGCAGCTTCATTTCATAGAACCAGGAGGAGTCTTAACTCTTCAACCTGGTGGTCCAAAAGCTTCAGAGCCCAGTTTTAAACCAGCATTTTGATGAAGAAACTCCTTTAAGAGCAAAATCACTTCCAATCTCTGCTCAGACAAGGCAGGGCTGTGTTCTCATGCAGCTCTCCTGCTGCAGAAATCAGGTGTCTCCTTGGACACAGCCTCAGAGCAGGCCTGGACCTGCCAGCACCAAGGCAAAACAAAGCACCACAGCCCACAAAAAGAAAAAAAAAAAGCCAGTGTGGTTAAGTTAATAATTTATCAATCTTTTCAACTTTGCATCCATTAATCTACCACAGTGGAGGTTAATCCAGGACACTCAGGCTCAGTATCACACACTGGTTTTTACTTTCTCAGGGGTTATGCTTGGTAAATTGTGTAAAGAGCTGATCCTACCCTAAAATCTGCTTGGTGTTCTCAAAATCCCGGGTTTTACAGGCAGCCAGTGTCTGTCCCTGGTGCAAACATCCTCAAGCTCACCCTTCCATGCCATTCCTGGCTCCTGGCTGGGAGCAGGGAGCCTGG
This sequence comes from Peucedramus taeniatus, assembly GCA_013400575.1. Taxonomy (NCBI): domain Eukaryota; kingdom Metazoa; phylum Chordata; class Aves; order Passeriformes; family Fringillidae; genus Peucedramus; species Peucedramus taeniatus. Next base: position 16,187 of record WBNO01019878.1, on the reverse strand, counting down.
ATTGCTCCTCCCTCAATGCCATTCCTTCATTATGCAGGGCAGCACCTCTCCCCTGTCCTTCCCTCCCATCCCCACAGCCTGGCCCAAAAAGCAGGCTTTGGAAAAGATCCCCAGAGTGCCAGTGCCCAGAAACAATCAGCTGAGACACTGAGAAGGCAGCACAGCTCTCATTTCCACCCCAATCCCCCCCTGCCACTGCTCGAAGCCAGGTAAAAGCCCCCTGGAATTTGGCAAATAATGCAAAATTTATTTAATGATCAACTGTCAGCTTCTGACCTCAACCGCTCACAGGGAATGACACAAAGCCTCCAGGGTGAAGCTCCTCTAAAAGGCAGCAACTGTCATAAATTTAGACTTTTCCCAAAGAAAACATCAACAAATTCCAAACATTCATTTTAAAGGAAGTAACACCAAAAACCCCCAAACAATTAAAGCTAGAGATTGCAAAACTTTTCATAATAATCCACCCAGACTCTCTACTTGTACAGTCCTTTAAAAAAATATGTCTTTTATGCTGTTTTCTTGTAGTGATTGCAAAGAAAACAGGCACAGGGAAATGCAGCAATTTCTGGAAAGCAGCTTTGACCCTCAGCAAAAAAAAAATCCAAAATGGCTCTACCCCTTCCTCAGGCTGAGTCACAAATATCTGGGAGTCTCCATCACCTCCTGGATGTGGATCATGCAGGATGTCCAGCCTGCCCTGTAATTCTCAGTTTAAAGGCATTCAAGTCCACAAATGATCTGCAGCACCTCGTGCCAAGTGATTTGGGAGTGATTTGGCTTCTCCTGGAAGGCTGCATCAATTTGCTCCAGGGAATCAGTGAAGTGATTTAAGATTAGAGGATGGCTCTTGGAAGCTGCAAAACAAAACAGTGGCCAAGTCCTGAATCCAGAACCAACCCTATCATTACTGGATACACAAGAAGCAGCAAAATCACTGCTTTCCAAGAGATTAAATCCACCCTCAGCCTCAGCCAGATCCTTAGGGAGGCTGAGGAGCTGGGAAAAGATGGGGAGTGAAGATGAGGAGGCAGCAGCTGGAGGTGAGGGGTCATAAAGGCCATGGGATGAGGGGGGACAGAAGATGGAAATCCTGGGAAAAGACTGCCTTGGGGATGGGAGAGTGAATCCTTGCACTCCTCTCCAATAACCTGCATTCCAGGGGTATCCACAGCAAGGCACAAACAGCTCTGAGCATCCCGAGGAGGTGAAAAAAAGGAATAAAAGAAGCAGGGAAAAGAAAAGCGAGACCCGCACGGCTCTGCCAGCAACAAAACCAACTGAGGCCTTTTCCCTGGGATGTGCTGGGGGATCCATCCCATCCAAGAGCTCATCCAGAGGCTCCTGCTGGAATGCACACGGGCTGCATGAGCCAGTGGAAAGCAGAGATGACAAGGTCGGATGATCCTTCAGTCACGCGAGCTCTATTTTGGTGAGGAAAAACAAAGAGCAGGGCTCTGTGTTCATTATTCCAGAAATACATGGACAAAATCCACAGGGAAATGGGGGGAGTGAAAGGAGGGAAGCTCAATGCACACAGTAAGACACACAATGAGGCTGAGCTCTGATACACACACCCACATCTATAATTCACACTTCATATTTCAAAAAAAAAAAAAAAAAAAAAGAAGTTATTCAGCATTTTTGCTGCCAGAATAAAGCCCAGGACAGCAGGAAAATTCAGGCACTTGTGCCTCAGCGTGGGATCACCTCTGACTTAAGCAGACAGTGAAAGCAGGAGGAATTTGGCTGGGAATCTGCTCCATATGGGAGCCTGTCACTTTAACTGTGGGCTCTCTCCTTCCTTCCCAACAACCTGTTATGTGTTTATCCCGGGGATGGCTCCCATGAAATCACGGTTTCAGGAGGGCACCGAGCACCAGCAGGTGCTGAGAACATTTGGTGACACTGCATCCAGCTCTGGCTGCTTCCAGAGGCACCTTCCCTTCCCAACAGCCCCGTTCTGCTGCTCTGCTGGGAGGGAAGGGGGAAAAACCCCGAGAAAATCAACAGGGAAAAAGGCCAGCAAGGCTTTCAGTCTAGGAAAAAAACCCAAGGAGACCAAAAGGGGAAAAGTCTGGCAAGACTTGAAATTTGGGGGGAAAAAAAGAAGAAAGTAAAAAGGGAAAAAGTCTATCAAGGCTTTCAATCTAGGAAAAAAACATCAAGGAAACAAAGAGGGGAAAAGTTTGGCAAGACTTGAAATTTAAGGGGAAAAAAAAAGAATACAAAGAGGGGGGAAATCTATCAAAACTTTCAGTTTAGGAATAAAACCCAAGGAAACAAAGAGGGGAAAAGTCTGTCAAGACTTGAAATTCAGGGGGGAAAAAGAAGAAAGCAAAAAGGGAAAAATCTATCAGGACTTTCAGTTTAGAAATAAAACCCAAGGAAACAAAAAGGGGAAAAGTCTGTCAAGGCTTGAAATTTTGGGAAAAAAAAAGAAGAAAACAAAGAGGAGAAAAGTCTATCAAGATTAGAAATTTAGGGGAAAAAGAAGAAAACAAAGGGGGGAAAGTCTATCAGGACTTTCAATTCAGGAATAAAACCCAAGGAAACAAAAAGGGGAAAAGTCTGTGAAGACTTGGAATTTAAGGGAAAAAAAAAGAAGAAAGCAAAAAGGGAAAAAGTCTATCAAGGATTTCAATCTAGAAAAAAACCACAAGGAAACAGGGGGAAAAGTCTGTAAAGATTTGAAGTTTAGGGGGGAAAAAGAAAACTAAGAGGGGGAAAAGTCTGTCAAGAATTGAAGTTTAGGGGGGAAAAAGAAAACTAAGAGGGGGAAAAGTCCGTCAAGAATTGAAATTTATGGGGGGTAAAAAAAGAAAAGAAGAAAACAAAGAAGGGAAAGTCTATCAAGACTTGAAAATTAGGGGAAAAAAAGAAGAAAACAAAGACGGGGAAAAGTCTGTCAAGGCTTGAAATTTAGGAAAAAAAAGAAGAAGAAAACAAAGTGGGGGAAATTCTATCAGGACTTGAAATTTAGGGGGGAAAAAGAAGAAAACAAAGAGGGGAAAAGTCTATCAAGACTTGCAGTTTAGGAATAAAACCCAAGGAAACAAAGAGGGGAAAAGTCTATCAGGACTTTCAGTTGAGGAAGAAAAATTCCAAGGAAAAAAGAGGGAAAAAAAATCCATCAAAACTTTCAGTGTAAGCCCTCCTTTGCTTTTGCTTCTCCCAGGACCCAGGGCAGGGATGGAACAGCCTGGGCAGGAATTGTCCCTTTGGGAATCACCTCCAGGCTCAGGGATGTCCCCCTGTGCTGGCATTCCCAGCTGGAGCCTCCAAGGAAAGATCTCCTGCAGTGATCCCCGTGTGAGATCCCAAGGAGGCACTCCAGGATTTACTCCCTCAGCTTCCAGACTGTCTGCTGCTCCAGGAACGGGGCAGGACAGGAATTAAGGGTGAGCTTGAAGGAGAAATTTATTTTAAATCCTCAAATCATTAAAAAAAACCCAGCTATCATTTAATGCCAATGCACAACGATGAGCAGAACCAGCACAGAACACTCCCAGGAAGATTTTAAATGTAATTTTCCCCTGGCAAATGAAACAATGCAGGGCCTCATGGAGGGGCATCTCCTGTTTCATCCAAAATATTGGGACCTGCCAGGGGCTGCAGGATTGGGAGCTCAGCTCCCAGCTCCCATTATCAGCTCCTGCTGCTGAGAAACGCCGAGCACGTGGGAGTCACTCCGGGAGATGTTTCCAAAAGCTCACCAGGATTGTAAAATAGTCGTGGTGACACTTAAAAACAAGCCCCTACTACAAATCCAAGCACAGCTTTCCTAGGAAAGCCAGGAAAAGCAGCTGCCACAAGCTCCTGGACACAGTGGAAGGGAGAGCAAGGAGACCATTTTACAGGGAATGTTTGTTTTCCTGAAATCCTGTGTTCACTTTTGGGTTTAACTGTTGCAACAAAGGAAAGGCCTCTAGAATTTGTTTAATCAGCATTTGGTGCTCTAATGCCACTTCAGAACTGGGAATCTGGGAAGCATCATCCTGCCAGACTACTCAGTATTCCAAAAACTCTGCTCCAAGTCTAGGGAATGAGATAGGGGAATAATTAAAATTACCCTTCTTTTTTATTATTTTAAGCAGGGCTGGGATGTCAGGCTCCAACAGGCACTCTGCTCCAAAGCAGCCCTAACCAAACCCACATTTCCCAGTTTGAACTCCATGATTGTGGCAATTCCATGATTAAACAGGTGCACTTGGCTTTCAGGCCTGCTCAAGGAGCCCCAGCTCCCAAATCCTCCCCATTCCAACTGACAGGGCAACAAAGGGAGAGTGAACTTCCTGCTCCAGCCAATTTTTTGGGGAAAAAACCATCCAGCCACCAGCAAAGACTCCGAATCCTGCCCTAAAAGCAGCAAGATGATACCCTTGGAAGTTGTCATTTAGGCAACAAAGATTATTTATTTTCCTGCAGCTGGTTTGGTTTGGGCAGAGATTTATGGATTTCGAGTTCTCCTAAAGACAGGCACCACCTCCCAAGGCACGTTTACCTGATTTGATTTATAAAGCACCACCTGTGACAGCATTTCTGGGGAAAAGGGGGGCTCTCCCAGCTCTGGGAAGGGGCTGCTGCCACGTCTTTGTGCATTTTGAAGCATCACCACACGATTCCCCTCATCCCCGGAGACCTCATTAAAACGGAGCCCCAGAAGTGGAGCGGAAAGAAGCGTAGCGTGACATTTGAAAATTTACATTCAAAGTTTCCAGAAATATCCATCTTTTAAAACAAAACAAAACGAAAAAAAAAACCACCAAACCCCAACAAAACAACAAAGCCCCACCAAACCCTACCAAAACAAGACATTCCAGTGCACACGCTCTTCCCTGGGGACAGGCCAAAGAGAACAAAGCCACGTGACCCGCGATTGCTCAACGCCGCTCTTGGAAGGTGTTCAAGTGGGATGATAAGTGTAAGCCTATAATGACCAGAAAAAGGAATTTATCCCAAATGTAAACTCTGTCCTACCCTTTGCCTCCACGGAGCAAACACGGGTGGGGGAGTTTTGAGATTACAAAACGCTCCGCAGGTAAACTAAGGAGCTTTGTACCTTTATTCTCCTTGACTCAGGACGAGCCTAAAATTAGCAGGGAGCGCGACGCTCGGTGAATTACGCTCCTGAACCCCTGGCTCTGCAAACCGGGCAGCACGGGGAGATTCAAACAAAGCTGCCCACTATTTATAATTCCTTTCAGGCACAAAACAGGGTGACACTTCCCTTTTCCAGCTCTGACGCTTAAAAATAGAGCTCGGGGACTACAAGCCAGCCAGCAGCGTTTCTCCACAAAAGGAGGAAAATAAATCAGCACTAAATAAACTCCCGGCCAAGGGGAAGCTGCGAGCGGAACAATAAACGCCGGGCTTGGAACGGGAAACGGCCCCGGGGTTTGGGGGGGATGGGGGTGCCGGGGTGGGTCCCCCCATGGGTGTAAACACCCTGGCAGGGGCACCCCATCAGCTGCAGGCTCGCTCCGCCCCGGGCCCGGTTTCCGGGTAGTAACAGAGCAGCCAATCCGCGGAGTTGCGAGAGCTCGAGGCCTTTTCCCCGCAAACACGGCTCCCGGGCTGGCACTCGCCCCAAAAGTGGGGGGAACCACAAAGGGGAGCCCCCGTTCTGCTGTCCCCGGGGTGGGAGCTACCTGGAGAGGCATGGGGGCTTCCCGGTGGGAGAACCCTACGGTTCCAGGCCGCTGGCGAGCGGGTCCGGAGGTGTTTTGGGGAGCACGGAGCCTTTCCTGCAAAAGCCCTGCTCTGAAGGGTCACAGGTTACCCAGGAAACTTTGGCTGGAGCCCCCCAAAAGGGGGAGGAGGGGTTCTGGCTCCCTATTCCCAGCCTCGGCAGCACAAACCCGGTCTGGAGGCAGACAATGAGTGACGGGGAGTTGGAGCACATCCTGGTCCAGGAGATTATTAAACATCAGTTCCACACGTTCCCGCAGAGCTCTGCCCTTCCCGCAGCCCCACGGAGAGCAGCCACCTCTCCCCTCCCCTCCTCACAAAGAGGCATCCACAAAAGGACACGGACGTGGTAGGATTGAAAATAGGAAACATAAAAAGACCTCGCTCGGCTCCTAAACCTGTCAGAGCAGGGGAAGGCAGGAGTGTTGTTCACCCTGCTCGGTGCCCCCTCCCTACTGGGAAAGGTAGCCCTTGGCAGGCCATAAATCCATACTATTATTCTCCGTTGGAGACGTGGAAAGGGGATGAAAAGGGAAACTGTAATGAAAATGGCAGCAAAAAGAGGGAGGTAAAAAACCCCCAACAAAAACGCTCCACAGCAACAAAACCCTGAAAGCCCCAGGAGGAGATGCCCTCAAGCACATTCCTTCAGACGAGTCCCTTCTCTGGCCACCACCGAGACCATCCTGGCTGCCGTGTCTCAAAGGAGACCCTGGTTTCAGATCAGCTTCCAGAGGGGGAGATTCCTCAGGGAAGCGTCTGGGGAGCCGGGGCCTAGCGAGCTGCTCACCCCGGGCGAGTCAGGCAGACAAACAAAAAAGGCTGGGGAGGGAGGGAGGGAGCGAGGGAGGGAGGAGTGGTGAGGAGTCATCTGACACATCCAACTTCCTAAGTTTGTTGTCCGCAGGAGACCGACTGCTCTAACCCTCACCCCTTGGAAAACAAGGGAAGCAGAGCCGACAACAAGAGCTTCGCTTTTGGAAAAGCCACCGGGGTTCCTTTTGTCAGGGGGCAGAAAGAGCAGGGCAGAAACTGCCCGGCACCGAGAGGAATCCCAGATATTCGGGGCTTTCTACCTACCCAGCTCCTAGAAACACACAGCAAAGCCACTTCGCAGGGAAAACCTGCTCTTTGTCCTCCAAAATGCTGCGATCGCTGGAGAAACCGGCAAGGAACCGAACAAAAAGGGGAAAAAAAAAAAAAAAAAAAAGGAAAAGAGAGGGGGAGGGGAAAGGGAAACAGAGCAGCGGCCGAGCAGGTTGGGCCTCGGCCCCTCTCCGGCCCAGAGCTTTTTCCAAGGGATCCCTAAGAAAGGTTTTCCCCCCTCGCTGCACAGCTGGAATTCCCGACCCTCCTCCCGGTGCGATTAAGCATCGATCGCAATTGGCGGAGTCTGACATGTGTGTAACTTTAAACCCCCGGATAAAAATAGCTCCGATTCGAGCACCATCGGGACTCATTTCCTATTTGCTTAAAAACAGGGCGAAAAATACACCGAGAGCAGCTCTGTGGGGAGAAGGGCGCTGCGCGAACGTCACACAAGTTTCCTTCGATAAGCCACAAACAGGAGCGCTGCTGCTGCTCCTCCCCCCCTCCCTTTCCAAAAAAACACCACCAAATCCAGATAAGTTTGTTTATCTCTCTCTGGGAACTAAATCAGACCCGTTGCTCGACCCCTCGACAGCAGCGGGGCAGAGGCACCAGCCCCGAGCCGTGCTGAGGGAGGTCGGGCACGTTCAGGAGACAGATCCGAGAAACATTTCATCCACTCTTGTCATTGCTACCCTCTCCCGGCTCGCACCGCCACCTTGTAAACAAAAACTATTAATAAAACAATCCCAGAACCGAATTCCCAATGGTATTTTTCAACGCCACCCACTCTCCAGACAGAGAGAAAAAGGGATTCGCCACCCCGTAAAGGGCCAGGAATAAAAACAAGGAGGAAAAATATAAACAGATCCATGTAGGAAGAAGGGGGAAAATAAAAAGTAATAAAGCCTAACCAAACCTGGAGGGTTACATAAAGCTCTTGGGAGACAGGCTCGGGCCCTGATGCCCTTCACCCACCCCTGGGTCTGCTGAGCCAGACCCCGAGGGACCCCCCCCGTCCTCCCCAAAAAACCAAATCCCTAAGCCGGCACCAGAAGCTTCATGAACTGCGGGGTGAAATGGGGGAATAAATAATAATAATAAACCCCACAAAAGCCTTTCTTTGGGCTGTGGCTGCTGGAGCTGCTCTCCCCTTCTCGCCCTCCCCAGGGCAGGCAAGGGGGGCTGCGGGGCACCCGGATTGGGGGGATCACCGAGGGGGGTCTGCGGAGACACCCCCAGGGCCGCCTGTCAAGCCACAGAGGGGGAGAAACCCCCCAAAATACGGCAGAAGGGGGGGTTAGGCCTCCCCTGGTGAGGGGGGGGAAGGCAGATCCGACCCCCAGCTCCGGGGAGAGGCCGCGGGGGTGCGAATGGGGCGGTTTGGGGGGAGCCCCCGGCGGGGTCCCAGGCGCCCCCCGCCCTCCCACCCCTCTGCAGGCCCGGCCGTGAGGGAGGGGGGAGAATCCTCGTCCCCCGTGGGCCCGGCGGGGGGCACGGCAAGGATACAGCTTGACCACGTCGGTGTCCATCCGCCTCTNCCCCGCGCCGCTCGCGCTCCCTCAGCCGCTCCGGCCGCCTCTGCCCCAGCCTCTCTCTGGACCCCTGACGTCACCCGGCGGTGACGTCACCGCCCCGCGGCGCTACCATTGGCCGCGCCCTCAACGCTCCGCCGGCCCCGAGGCACGCCGGGAGTTGTAGTTCTGAGGGGGGGAGGTGACGGGGAATGACGGATGGGCCGCGGGTTCGAGGCCCGCTGGGGCCGCAGGCTCCAGTTCCTCCCTTTCCGACGTTTCCCGCAATTCCCCCCGGCTCCCCGTATCTCCCCCGTTCCCCGTGAATTCTGACACTCCTCTTATTCCCCCGTCTCCATTTTGCCCGTTCACACCACGGCCAGAGCGCCACCTCATAAAATATGGGGTGCACCTATGTCAGTGCCTTGGCTGCCCCATTTCCACCGTTTTTCCACAATTCCCCACGGCTCCCCCTCTTCCCAGTGTCTCCCTTATTCCCCATGGACTCTGACACCCCCTTATTCCCCTATTTCCCGTTCCCAGCGGGGTCAGGGAACCACCCCACAGGATATGGGGTTTGCCCGTGGCAATCCCGTTCAATCCCAGCGGGAATGTGGCGGCTGGCCAGGCCCCACAGCGGGAGTCACCATCCTGGATTTCCGCTCTGACACCGCCAAAGCCTTTCCCGGTGCCTCAGTTTCCCCAGCCGGATGATGACAGCACTAATGGGCGTCTCCCAAACCGATGGGATTCCGGAGTGGAATCTCCCCACCCCGAATTCCTGACCCCGGCATCATCCCACAAACCTGCCCCGGTGCTTCCTCCCCCTCTGGGTAGGAGACACAGCCAAAGAATCCCAAAAAGTTCCTCCACTTCACGCCCCAACGTGCCCCGAGCCTGGCAGGGGCAGGAGGTGACAGCACCTGAGGGGACTCAGATCCACACCCCACATTCCAGGGGGGAATTTGGCAGGAAAACAGGGTTCTATTAGCTGGAAAACTTGGGGTAGAGGATCCTCTATTTCCCAGGCCACAATAGTCCCTGACTGGTTCCGAGCAACTGGGAGAACTGGGCAGGGAAAAGAAGGATTTTACTGTAATTTCTTGGGATTTCTATTCCATCTGTGAAACAGCAGTTTTGAAAGACCAGGGATTATTCCAGGATATCAGGGACTACAACAGCGCCCTGTTCCTTTCTGGAATACCTCAAGGCCACTCTTAGAGCACCCAGACTTTGGAAATGTGGGAATTTTGGGATCCTCTGAGCACTCCTCGGTCTGGAAATTGGGATGGAGGAGTCGTGGCTGAGCTTTCCCACCCCGGGATGGGAACATCATCCTCCCTGGATTGGGTGCACCCCATGATTTGAGGGGTGCTTCCCTGAGAAGAGATGGGGGGAGCCAGGAGAATCCATGGATAGGGAATGTAGGGAATAGAGGGAGCCAAAGGGAACTGCTGGAAACCATGGGAAATGGGGAAGCCAGAGCTCCAGGGAGATGCAAGGAATGGGGAAAGCATGGGGGGCTCTTGGGGATGGGGGATCTGTAGGTCCAGACAGCTGCAAAAGGGGCTCTTCCCTGGCACTTCCCATTCCAGGCACTTCCCAGCCCATCCTCACCCCTCTGGATTGGGGGTGTCCCCATTTCCAGCCCAACTCCCAGCCCAGCAGGGCCCTGGGGTGCAGCAGCCCCTCGTTAGGGCCCTGTAATTAGGGAAAGGAAGGAACCCACCCAAATTCAGGCTCTGTTGTTTCCCAAAAGGGCAGGATCCCAAAATGGTGCATCCCAGAAGCCCCCAGGTGGGCAGGTGCACCCCCAGGTTTTGGGGTTCAGGGAGAGCTGGGATCATCCCTGACCAAGGCAGCCACTGCATTCCCAGGTACAGGGCAGCCAGAATCCCAAAAATCCATCCAAGGGCATGAGACAGGTGAAACCTCAGAGCTGGGGCTGGGGAAATGGAGGCAGGAGAGCCTTTCCTCAAAAAAATAAAAAAAGAAAAAGAAAAGGAATGACATATCCCTGTGCCTCCAGCCACACCACAGACCTGGAGGGAGGAGATCCAACTGTGCCAGGTACAGTGGAATCCCAAATCCCTTCCCAAAGCCCTTTTCCAAATACCCTCAAGGATGGGGATGACACCACTCCCTTCCCAGCAGCCCCAGGCATGGAAACTCACCTCTTGCCAGGTTTTGGGAATCCCACCCTCCAACCAGGGGGATTCACCACCCCAAACTGGCCATGAGCAGAGGGACAGGGATTGAGGCAATGGGAAAATGCCAACAGGCAAAGGAGACAAAACATGGAATGGGAAACAGGGAGACCCAGGGGGATTCATCATCCCAAACTTGCAGGACTTCTTCAAGAGGCTCTGGCCATCAGCAGAAGGACAGGAAATGAGGCAACACAAAAATGCCCATGACAGGCAAGGGAGACAAAACATGGAATGGGAAACAGGGAGGCCGAGGGGGATTCATCACCCCAAATCTGCCATCAGCCTCTGAGCAGGGATTGAGGCAAGCAGAAAA
>WBNO01019877.1:15978-37087 GCA_013400575.1 Peucedramus taeniatus | reverse complement strand
GTTTCTTGCTGGCCTGAGCATTCCCCTGCTGTTGCTGCCTGCCCTGCGGCACTGCCCAGATCGGCTGCACAGCAGTAGCCAAGGTAGCCACCTCCTGATCTGAGGGGCCAGTGCACAGGCCTCTGCCATCTGGGAAACACCAGGAAGAGCCTCGATGACCCTCTTACAATTTGCATTGCAGTTACATCTCACAAGGTTTGTAATCACCTGTCTCCTTGTCTCAGGATCTGCCACCTTCCTCTCCACAGAGGCTGTCAGCCTCACTGCAAAAGCCAGAAAAGACTCATAAGCCTCCTGGACAACAGTCGCAAATGGCTGCTTCAGAACAGCCATTTCCAGGGTCTGAACCATTGCTGCAATGCCCGATGTCTGGCACTGGTCGAGCACGAGGGGATCATAGCCAGCTTGCCCCTGAGGATCAACATAATTTCCAGTGTCCAGCAGCATGTCAACGACGACCACATGCCTGGGATCATGCAGCCCCAGTGCAGCATTCTGCTCCACTGCCCTGGCCGCTAATCGAGCCCACTTAGATTCAAAAACAACGAACACCACAGGCGGAAAAAGGACACGTGCCATAGCACGGATGTCGTAAGGTGTCAGCACATCAGTATCAAGCACCCGAAGCAACTGCATGACTTCAGGAGATCCCAGACCATGTTCTGCAACTGTCTCATTAAGCTCCCTGACAGACTCGAGCAAAACAGTGTTTGATGGGCGTTATGAGCAGCACCCCTGATCACAGGGAAAGCCTGGGGACTCCCTGGCAAGGCCCCAGCACCTGCCAAGTCCTGTCCAGTGTACTCCACAGAGACAGAGAGAGCACCAGAGGAATCTCGTCCACCAACCGACAGCTGCTTCAAAAGAGCAGAGCCAACAGTCTCCTCAACCTTAGATTGGACTTCCCGCCAGAACTCATTGCGTCCCTGCAGACGCATGGTGACCTGGCAGGGTGGGAGAGTCCACAAAGCTGACGAGGAGGATCCATGGCTCCAGGTACACAGTGATTTCCCGCCGGTCCCAGCAAGAGGCGCGCGAAAGGTGAACATGCCGTCGTTTCACAGCCCTGGCAGTGCTGTCCGCCTCAGCCCAGGCAGAGGGCAACACGGTGGATGCCAGCGTGGGCCGGAGCGAGACTTGGGCGGAGCCGCCCCCCCGCCGAGCAGAGGGGGAGGAGTGGGGCACAGGGCGAGACGTGGCGCCTAGAGCCATGTCACTGCGGGGCGACACAAGCGCGTTCGGGACCGCCCCGATCAGGGATCTGCCCGTGACGCGCGCCCCCGCAACGGGCACCTCCCCTGCCAAGCGGAGTGGGGCGAGCTTCCCACTCGCCGCGTTGGGGCGTGACAGAACATCGGGCAACGCCCCCCCTCCGGCGCCTCCCTCCGCCTGCTCAGCAGACTGCACAGACTCAGAGGCGGGGGAAACCGCCCCCCTCTCCAAGCCAGAATCAGGGATCTGGTTCCCCGCCTTGCCCAGCGGGAAAGTGGAACACACTCCGCAATGGGGGCAAAGCATTGTCACCGAACCAGAGTGAAAGTGAGGCGGGGGTTGAGCCAAAGGTTTCCCGTCATCCTCAAACGGTGGGAAAGCACAAAGGGAAGGTTGCACACCCCCACCCTGCCGCCTACACAGCGTGGGGCAAGGCGGGGTCCCCCAAGCCGGGTCCTCAGAGCCCCCAGAAGCCAGTGGGGCAGCGCTGACCAGCTGGCTGGGAGCCCCATCCCCCCCACCCGGGGGACAAATCATCAGCATCCAAAAGAGGGCCAGCTCCCAGCTCACTGTCCCAGGGGGTGAGGGGGAGCCTCTGCTTCACACAGAAAATCGAGCTCCGCCTTGTCCACATCCAAGAGAGTGGGTTTCCCCAGGGAGCCCCGAGAACTGCAAAATCCAGTTCCACTCCAGATTGCATCCAATTTCTTCCATTCCACAAGCATGGGCCCCACGTCAACAGAGCAATCATCAAACAGGGCATCCATAAGACGAGCCCCCACGAGAGACCAAGTCACCCTAGTGAACGCTTCACTAGGGACCGAGAAAAATCTCTGTTCACGGGCCCACAAAAACAATCTCTCAAAGTCACACCAGGAAACGGAAATACACTTCCGATCCAGGAGACCCTTCCAGACATTCAAAAGGAGAAGATTCTCCCCGCAAACCTCAGAGGTCTCCATCACCACAAGAACTGCAGGCAAAGTGCCACAACACAAAACAACCGCATCACAACAGGAAAAGGGGACCCCAACTTCACACGATCTCACCCACAGCTGTAATTCACTCGTCAGTCACCTGATGTTGCTGTAGGACACAAAACAAACGACGCCACAGCAGTTCTTTCCAAGGCAAAAAGAGACCGTTTATTAAGATCTGACTCCAATTTTTTATCTTCCTGAAATGCCAGTATCATTGGAGGGTGACAGTGCCACCTCCTCAATGCCACTGGGCAACCCAACAGTCCTCAAGTTGCTCATCCCCCATAAAAGAATGCAAACAATAAGTTATTGACATAAAGTGTGTGAGAAAGTTCTGTACAAGAATATAAACATCAGAAGGCTTTAGAAAAACTTGAAAAATCAGGGCGACAGATTGTCACAAAGCTGTAAAAAATGAGGCTTGAACTTCATCGCTAGCTGAAAGTATTCCATTGTATCTGCTTCTTTAAAAATACCTTCCTGTAGATTTAATCTTATTTGTAGACAATCTATTGCAGTGTCTTATTTTCTCACCAGTAGAAAGCTTATGTTAACATTATTTGGGTATTTCTTGCTGCAGCTGAAGACCACCTCACCACTGATGTGGAGCAAGATTTCTTTTTGATTTAAAGAGATTTTAGTCTATTATCCAGGTCAGTCCTTTGTAATTGTTGTAATTGAGTTAACTGTCTGGTCACAGGTGAACTTCAGTGAGTCAGAAGTAAGAAGGGCATTTAATTCTTGTGTTTCAGATACACATTTTGACAGATTTCCTTAGGAATAGAATGATACAGCAGTCTTTTCCCAGGTTTTCCTGTAACTACTGAGCATACTTTTTGCATAATTTGTATTTTTCTTTGCCCCTTGCTGGTTTTGTTTCAGTTTTTGCTTGGTCATTTCTGGTTTTGTCCCTAAATTCTCAGTCCATTATGCTCACACATTTGACACAGTATCCATTTCTTTTAAGTATCTTCTGAGTTTAAGAGCATGAAGAGTTTTTCTTTGTCTGCAACAGGTTTTTCTTGCTATTCTTTCTCATTCTGTTAAATCATGTTTCAGCAGAATTTTGTTTTCTTAATGACTGGAAAATAAGAAGACAAAAAAGAGAAGACTACTAAATTCAAAACTTGGAAACTAGCAAATTCAGAGTGACTTAGATTTGAACTCTTATTTCAAGATCACTTTCATCAGTTGACTTCAACTTTATATTCTCAGCCCTCTACTTAAGATGCATCTTAAAGAGCCTCAGTTCCAGTTGCCTGCTTTGTCAAAAATAGGTGCAAGCACATTATAAACCCTTTGGGAATTGCCTGTTGTCTTCTGCAGTTGACTGAAGTATCAGGTCAGCTAATTCCAATCATGCTTCTCATTAAAAGCCTGATTCATGATGATGTTCTTCAGCAGGTTCTTCCAATGAAATGCGAAGTCCTGGCTCAGTCTTGATTCAGTACTTCAGATGGTTCCAACTGAATAGTGCTCGTGTTACATTTTTTGTGTTTGTTTGTTTGGTTTCTTTATTTTTCCATGAAGTTAGGTGTTTTTAGAAGTTGAAAATTACTTTTCTATCTCATAAGTCAGAGAGTTATATTCAGGACAAAAATAGCATTTATGTCCACAGTTACTGCCGTAACTTACATCCTTTAAAACCCACTTGAGATACAGCATAAGATAATACCATAACTTACTACATAAGTAAATTGCGTGTCCAGTTCTGGGACACTCACCACAAGAAGACACTGAGGGGCTGGAACATGGCCAGAGAAGGGCAGCAGGGCTGGGGAAGGGTCTGGAGCACAAGTTTGATGAGCAGCACCTGAGCTAGCTGGGGGGGCTAAGCCTGTAGAAAAGGAGGCTCAGAGGTGACCATATCATCTCTACAATTGTTTGAGAGGAAGGTGTAGCCAGGTTAGGCTCTTCTCCCGGCTAACAAGTGACAGACAAGGAGGAATGGTCTCAACTTGAGGTAGAGGAGGCTTAGATTAGATATTGGGTAAAAATTCTTCATTGGAACAGGCTGCACAGAGCAGTGGTGGAGTCACCATCTCTGGAGAGATTTTAAAGACATGCAGATGTGGCAGTTGGGGCATGGATTAGTGGTGGACTTGGCAGTTTTGGATTAGTGGTTGGCCTTGATCATGAAGGATGTTTTCCAACCTAAGTGATTCTATGTTCTCTAAAATCAGCAACCAGTAGCCTGATTTGGTGCAATGGAGAACCTTAAACAACTAAGAATGTGGCATTTATTCAAGGTAGCAGAAAGTTTTTGATGGGGCTGATCTCACTAATGGAATCTATACTAAAAAATTATTGTGCAAGATGGCCCTAATATTGTGAAAATGCAGCTAGAAAGCTCCTTCGATTCCAGCAGTAGTAAAGTGTCATAAATTTATATTTATCTAAGAAAGCCATTATTAATCTTTTAACATAGCATGTGTTAATGCATTTTCTTTTTTATGTAGAAGTAAATACAGTAATTACATCCTAAATAATAAAAGAAGTATTTTTTTCAGTTAAGAGATTGTAGATAATTGTTTTTTTGCCTGCAATTGATTCATAGCAAATGTTGTATGCATTTCTCAGCCTAGCATAGTGCACTCTCTGATTATTTCACTGGGGTTCTATGAAAATGGCAAAACTAAAATTCTCATACTAGATAATCTGTATTTATTTGTTTTGAGAAGTAAAATGCTGTTGGATCTTAATTTTAGAATACCTCTATAGAAGAATATTCCACCTCAATCTTACAATAACACTTTTTGAAAAATGTGCTTATTTACAGGAGTTTCTTTTTTATGCACCCAGATAGCAATCAGTTGTTCTCTAAGTGGAAATTGTTAGTTATTGAAAGGTTTCTGCTATTAGATAATACAGGATTGTAACAAGTGAGTGTTATTCTACTTGAATTTGGAGGCCCTTAATGTTATGAAAAGGATATCCTCAGGATGTTTTACATATATCAAAGCATGTAATTAAATTAGAAATCAAATAAAACCATTATGTGTGTCTTAGTCACACAGTAAAACTGATCTGTCCAACAAGCCAGTCAATATGGCTGAACCAATGGTACAGTAAGTGGTTTCTAACTAAGTTATACATGTGTTTCAAACAATAACTCAGTTATAGCATAAGGTTTTTTTTTGCACTGTTATTTAAGATAATGCAAGTTCCATCTTATAAAACTTTGTGAAATTAGGAATTAGAGATTACAGAGACTGGATTGTAAAAATTCATTTAATGGAAGATTTCAGCTGTTTTACGGTTCAAAAACACTGTGAAGGATTGGAAGTGTGTCTATACATTTAAACACTATATATTCTTGTGTATTTGTGTAAAAGCAGAAATTTAAAACAATGGATAGTAGACTGTCAGTGCTTCAACATATTTCTACCAACTTGCTTTCTGAGAGAACCTTTTGCCTATTAATGAGAGCATCCCTGCCAGAGAAATAGATTCCCAGGTAAATAGTGTAGCAGGATCACTGGTGGGGCAGAAGGCAATGTTACAGAGCTGTCCAGCAGTGCTGCAGCCTGTGTGGACAAGTCTCCTGCTGCTGTGGGTGCAGAACAGGGCTCTGTCATGCAGCAGTCATGGTGCAGCACCCTGGACCTTCCTGAGGTGCTTGGGGCATAGCAAGGGGACAGTGTGCTGTCCAGGTGATTTGGCACAATGACACTGCACTGCCATGCTCAGGGTGCAGGGGAGAGGCTGTTGGGGGTGAACTGGAACACTTGTGGTTGGTCACATTTCCACACGGCGCTCAACAAAGATAATGACTTTTACCTGGAGATGGAAGTGTGTCATTACTCTTTTCTTTCCCAGAAACACATTTGCTTACCTTCAAAGCAGATACAGTCTTTTCATACTGTTACTTTATACTGTTTTTATCTTTATTATTAGCCTTAAAGAGCATGCAGAGGTCAGGTATTTGACCTATGGAGCATAAAATTTGAATGATGAATTTGATAGATAGAATAAAATATACAGAAGAACAGCAGGGCACAGAGTGACTCAAATAATTTCAATGTACTGGGTAATTTCAGTGGCATCTAGTGTAACAGTATATATCTGGTTGTGAAGAAAACCTGTTTCAGCTAGGCTGTAAGAATTTATATTGAACTTGTAATGAGGACCATTAAGTTCAATGAAGTTGTTAGAGAGGAACAGAGAGATCCCAAGGAGCTCTCAGCGTAGGCAGAGACATTGGTCCTCCAGTCACCTCTACGTGTACCAGCCTCCCCTTTACCAGGGCTCCAAAGCTTTTTTGGCAGTCTTCCTGCACTCTCCTCCTCCCCTTTGTAAGGAGTTTCCCCCAATAGCTTCTCCCTGTGAGAAACCCACCCAAGTTAGTGTCTTCCTTTTATCCCTCTTTAAAGCTTCAAGGGATAAATCCTTGCCTTGAAAGGAATGCACACTAAAGCTCTTAATGGCTTGTGGTGTTCATGCAACAGAACTAGCAAGAAACAGACAAAAAAAAAAAAAAAAGAACTTTTGAACAATATAGTAAATGGGGGGATAGAGAGCAGAATGACTCTGTTTATTGTTATTGAGTACCATAGCTACTCAGTAATAAACATAATTACAGAAGTCCTAATGTGACATTACCTAAGTAGTTTCATTTATTTTGTGTTCAGAATCCCTTTCAGAGACATTTTCTTAAAACCTTTAAACATTCATACACAGTGCAGATGAAGAGAAAAATAGATATGAAAAGAATTTATTTATATGTTTTTTAAATTTATAGTGCTTGAGGTATCCCTGGGTATGGATATTCCCATACCACCATGCCTAAGAGTATCACACTGATATATAAATAGAAAGAAAAATAGAATAATATCATCTTCTCTGATTGAAGGCAATTTTACCCCAAAGACTGTGCATGTTTTTCAGATATGCACATGAGTTGCAGTTATATTTGATGTTGAATATATTTCTGTAAAACAGTAAAATCCTGATTTTTACTCTGGTTTCCCTGGGCTTGACTTTTCATCCCCACACCAGAGTTAATGTTAAAAATAGTATTGGTTAAAGGCCACCTTACGGTCTCTTATCTTAATTATACATCTGGTGCATCCACTTACCCTTTTAACATGTAAGCTGTAGAATAGTAACCTCTGTCTAAAATATTAACCAGATAAGTCACTTCTAACCCTCTACTAGCAACACAGTGGTCAGTCTCTGTTGATGAAATATAAAATTAAAGCCATTACTCAAGACAAAGCTGTAATAACACCATGTATCATTTGACATAAAGTGCTCAAACTTTTTAAAGTGCAGAAGTAATATCCCTCCCTCTTTGGTCTTCATTTAACAATTGTGTGCTTTCACAGGCTTTTCAAGAGAACATTTTAGACAGTGTAAGTGCCTGGAAATCAAATCTTTATTAAATATTTATGGGGGAGGACACCTAATGACTTCTAGGGGACCCTACGAAGAGATTCAGTATCCATAGAGTGCACTTATCATTGTTTGCTGTTGCTATGATGGTTGATATTGAATATTTAAGTGGTGACAATTTGCTCAAAGCTGTACAAGATCAAAAAAACCCAACACATTATTCCAGCCTTTAAAAACTTTGTCTTAATCAAACAAATGCAGAAAGTGCACTTACTCACTATGAAACATACCTGGAAAACAAGCCTGAGGAGAGAGCACCTTTTCACATTGCCCCTGCTTTCCCTCTGCCATCCTCTTAGGTGCCTTGCAGCAGCGGGAGTTGCTGCTGGAGAAAGGTGCTTCCTGTTGGGGAAGGTGTAATCAAAGGCCACTGTTTGCTCCCTCACCTTTACAATAACTGCAGGGACAGCTGTTTGACTTTGTTCATTTCCCCTGTGACATCATGCTAGAGAAGATGGGAAAGGGCACTGTTACCATCTGCAGAAAGAGGAGCCCCAGAGGCTTCACTGATGTAAGATGGGTCACAACACAAGAATTTGGGGGAAGAGCTTTTAGTTCACTGGGTGAAAACAGAAGAGAATGGCTGCTTGGCATACAGGTATAGAATTGTCATCACATGCATATAAGATGTACAGGAAAGTCTGATGGGAACTGAAGGAGATACAAAAAAGGTATAGTACCCAATGCCGCTGGTGAAAAAAAAGGGAAGTTATTTTTCAGAGCTATTCAACATCCATGCTAAGTAGATCTTCATGATATTCTTAAAAGACAAAGACAAAAATAATAAGAAGGAGGCTTTTTTTGAAGGACAATACAATTTGACTGAAGGTGGTGCTTTGTAGCATGTGTGTTGAGACTAGTATACCAAACAAGCAACTCAATGTTTTAACAGTTTCTCTGGATAGAGACAGGGAGGAGACAATGCAGAACTGAAACTTCTGACCTTAAGGAATGAAGACATTATACAGAATTAAGTATTGCCATCTCCCTTAAATAATACAATGTAGATTCAGACTTCCATTTTGCAAAACAGGCTAGCACAGGAGAAGGGAAAAGGGTACAGAAGGAAGTTTGAGAGTCATCAGCAGTTACCCACCAACAGAGGAAGTAATAACAAATAATAAGAATTTGGAACTACCATAAATATAACTATAAGAAAGAGAAAGCACCGCAAATTTGATCACTGAAATGCCTAAGCCAAGAGGTGTTCAAAACCCTTAGAGAAAAAAATGACTGAGCACAAGGGGGCCTGAAGGATACTTTAATATGGGGAAACAAGAATCTGTGAGAGGACTTCATTTGAACTGAGCTGGAAACCAAAAATACTAAATTGGATGCAGACAGTAGTAGATAAGGAGGTGGATATGTGTGCATTAATTCTTCCTCCAAGCGGTGTTAATTCCAAGTTATGATAAACTTAAACCATTGTGTGTGATAGATCTTTTATGTTAATTAGGAATTGATTGTGGTTTACTGGCACAGTCCTGATCTGTGATTCAACTACCATGGTATTGATGGATCGATGTGTGTTGTTTAATGTGCATCTGTCAGTTGGCAAAAGAAAGACTAACTAAACCAGTAAAACATTTGCAATTTGGTGCACAGTTACTTTGGTTTTGTCCATTAGCTGATTTCCAAATACTATTTAAAAATAGGAAGCTTTAACTTCTTGGCATCAATGCATTCCTGTTTCAGTTTCTTTGACATCTTCTGAGAATTTAATTTAATTAAAAGAATGTTTGCTTCTTCAAAAACAGTTAAACTGATTTTTAATATTCCTTTAGTTTGTAAAGGGGAACAGTATGCTCAGATTTGAACTCTTTTGTGAATTTAAGCTGGGTAAGGTTTTTCAGATGTTAAATGCATTTAAAAATGAATATGTTGCACTTCAGTAAAGTTTATAAAGGTACTTTGGCTCTCAGGCGTCACTCTGCATATTAAGGAAAGGAAGGCAGAAAGCAGCTACTAAGTTTCTAAAGGTTAAATTAGAAGAAATTAGAAATTAAAAGTTGATGAAAATTATAGGATCATAAAATTGTAAATCTAGAAGACCAGCAATTTATTTTAAATTCATTCTCTGTTTGAGGCAGTTGAGTATATTAGGACACCAATCCAAAATTATGTCTAATTTTTTATACCATGTTGCTTCCTAGGAAACCTGTTTTAGCATTCCACTGTTCTGACAGTAAGGTGGGAGAACACAAGGAGAGCAATCTTTATTACAAATCTTTCTTTTTTCTTGCAGAGATCATGCCTAAAAATATATCAGTGTCTTTTTTAATAGCTTCATTTGACATATAGGGAATCTGTTACATGTTTTCATCTTAGCCTTTGAATCAGATCACCTAAGCCCAATACCTTCAACCTGGCATTTAAATGCTAAAGTCTTATCTAGAGCTGATTTTGTCTGTTTTGGAAATGGGTCTCCTGAGCTGCAAGCAGAAGGCAGTGTGAAGCACCTCAGTTGTGCCTTTCATCTTGGTTTTATTAATACAGTGCTGAATGAGATTCACTTGAATCATGCTCTTGGATAGTCTGTAATAAGTTGAAATATTTCACCAGTCTTTGTTCTGTTTGCTTTTATCCTTACGAAGGCAGGAACAAAAATCCCTGTTCCTTTTCTCTGCTTTAGTTTGAAGACAAGTCTAAAATTTTATATATTTAGAAAGAAAACATGTTGAAGATGCAATTTGGTTTTATTATAGTTTCATGAGTAATAAATTATATTTAATTATTGAAAGCTTGCAAGTGAGCTCTTAAGTATTTATCAGCATTCTATGAGTTAGGAAAAGTGGGAAAATAGTACATAAAGTTTTTTTCCATGTGTAGAGTACAAAGTTTATCTTCATAGCCAAAATGGAGAAGGACGTGATTAATACAAGTTTTGTTGTCAGTTGTGTGTGCAGGGATGTTTTAAAGTAAATTTTGGAAAACCAGTGTTGTGGAGCAGGACAAGTGTCTTAAAAAACTTGTAATCAGAATTCTTGAGTCATGTAGTTGTTAATGATATATTAAATCTGTTAAATATATGCTTCTAATCTAGCTGTCAACCTTTCTGTTTCCATTTTCGTATCAGGCTCTCTTCCTCCCTCCCTTTTTCCTCACTCTCACTTTCTTCCCTCTTCTCTGCTTTCACCCTTCTATTTTCTTTCCCTTTCTCTCCCCTCTGCGCTTTTTTCCCCTTTTTGCTACACCCTCAGCAGTACAGCAGTGATTTGCCACACCTGGGTTGTGAGAAAGTGGAAGAAAGCTAAAAGAAATTCTGCTAGTTTTTTTAGTTTTTGCAGTATGAAATGCAAATCACTCTCCTTGCAAATAAATTACCAGGAGAAGCAAAAACAGGTGAAAAACTACTCTTGTTTTTAAATTACTGCATTTAAATACAATTCAAACGTTGAGGCCAGAGCTGTGTTAGGATAGAAAAATTGAAAAAAAAGTTTAATTGTCCATCTCTAGTAAGAACTGAGAGCTCTACTGAGGCAAAGTCATCATGCCCAAGATTATCAGCAGAAAAGGCAACATGGTACACTTCCTCATCAGAAAACAGCAGTTCATGCTTATCAAAATCAAATTAGCAAGCAGAAAGCCAGGATTCAAACACTGTTTGTTGCATCTGTACTTATAGTTCCTCACCTGATGTTTCTCTTTGGATGCCAGCTATCAAAGCATGGCAATTTGTAACTAAATGCTGGAGAAGTTTATATTTGTATGACACAGTGAAGTGCTCCAGGTAAGCAAGGGACATCCTGTGTTACTGCAGCCCTACACAGTGGCTGATTGTCCTCCCAAGGAGCCCTGTCTGCATCTTCACAGCACTTCACTTCGCTCTGCAGGGGGAACCTGGACTTTTTTTTTTGTTTTGGGAGTTAGCATATTTAATTGCATTCTTATTTTTACATTTTCTTAGAAAATTATTAGGATAGAGCTCAAGAGCTTTTTTATTTACTGGGAATGTGTGGGGAGCTGTGTTCAGATGAGCATTATATATGGTTAAAATCCACAAAACAGCATTTTCCAATATTTTTAACATGCTTAATAGTGATTTTTTTTCCATTATTTATTTCACACATTCATAGTAAATTTTAAATAGCTTTATTTCTAATGGAAAAGTCCATATAATGATATTTTAGGTAAATCTGACAAAGTAATTGGAGGTGTGTGCTTGAATGTGGTTATATATCTACATATCTCTTTAAATACATCTTAACATTTAAACAAAATCTCCTCTTCCCCAGTGTGAAAATACGATTGATAGAATTGTTCATCCCAAATTGAGGACCAAGTAATAAAAACTTGCATAATCCATCAAGATTGTGTTCCCTGCACAGAGTCACTATGTATGAACTTAAAATTATTTAGTTTTCTTAAAAAATATGTTTTCTGCAAATATGAAGGGGACAAAACTGCCTTTTAAGAAAAATTTGAACCAATTGAAATTGACTGCATTATTTTTGCCATTAGAAGTACCGTATTCTCTGGGGTGCTCATGGTGTAGGAAGGAAGCACACCAAAGAGAAAGTAGTTTTCTGAAGTAGTTTATGGTTGAAATTTTAATGATGGAAGTTGCAAAACCAGCTACTCAGGTTGATCTCTGGTCTTTAACAATTACGAGGATACTTGCAGTTTCTTGGAGAAAATCACACCAAGGAATACCAAGTTCACTCAGTACGTTGTTGAGGCAAGTCACATTTACTTCATGTTATAAAAGTTTTTCTTTATTATTGATGCTTCAGGTCCTAACACTTCATATTGGCACCGTGGCAAGTTATTGCCTTGTGTTCTCTTCTTGATTTTCTGATTTGCAGCATTGGAAAGGCTGTGAGGTGGCAATTCTTGTTGTGTATTGCTACCAGAAGTGTTTTTGGTAATCATCAATTTAAACACTCAGAATAGGTATGGAAGTACTTTATTGTTACTAGTATGGGTATCTAGGATTATTAGAGGTCAGGTAAATTGATGAAATTAGTAGGTGTGTGCGTGTTTTCTTTCTGTACTGTTGATGGGAGATTATAGATTCATCTGCAAATCATGTTAGTGGAAGGACAGGGAACAACTTGCATGTGCTTTTGTCTCTCTAAGTCTTGGTGATTTGGAGAAAGTGCTCAAGATCCCTGTAAAACTTCCTGTGCATTACTCTGTCTTGTAATGCATGCTTTTCAATATTAAGCACTTCCTGAATAAAAACAAAAATGGACTGTGGTGATCTCAGTATGAATGATTTTGTTGTGGTTTGAATGAAATTCAGGCACAAGTAAGCGTTTACTACTGAGATTGAGTCTCTGCAAAAAGGAAGCTGGATGTAGAAGCAAGCTCAAGGCAAATCAGGACTTAATATTTATTCTTCAGGTATGTTTCTGCCATCATTGATCAGTTCAAACTAATTGACTTATGAAACCAGTGGTTGCCAAGCTGATAACTGGAACAGCTGTAATCTCTCATTAGTCTATAACACTGAACAAATACAATATTTTATTTTAAAGTAGGGTTTGGGTGGTGGTTTTGGTATTTGTTTGGGTTTTGAAAAAGTTATTTACACTGTATTTATAGAGTGGACAGCATTTAAAATGAAAAACTTCTTAATTTTCCGGTTTTGTTTGCTTGTTTGTTTGGAGTGCAAAGGGAGTGCCTTTCTGGTGCTGGCTACAGCTCTCCTCTGCTTACTTTACCTTGGAGAAATCATGGGATTTTTGAAAAACAAAAACAAAACATTGTAATAGTTATGTAAAAAAGTTGAAACCTTTTTTTTCATGTTTATTCTTAATATTTTCTTCATGCATGGTGTTTTGGTAGCCAGTATTTTTTAATTCATCATCATCATTTGTTCTTTCATGGTTTTATTTTCTTTAGTCCCTTAAAATTAAATGAATTAAAATATTACTGACACAGGAATTAAATTTATGAATGAAAAATGTTTTCAGATAGTAATTCTAATAAATCACTTCAGTTAGCATTCAAGAATCAAACAGCTGTAGTATCCAGGTCTTAAAAAGAGCTTTATTAAAAAAAAAGTAAAAATTAAGCCATCTTGCCATGTGGATTTGCTTATAATATCTGTCATTAAATTAAGAAAACTTCCAGCCCCTACCCAGTGAGATGGCCTTAGAACCAATGTCTGCTAGAACAGAGCTTTATCATTTAATGCCTAATCTAATAAATACTATATTTTCATATGTTTTTAGTGAATCAGGTATAAGAGATACATCAAAAATATAGTTACATTATTAAAATAGTTTTACCTGAAGGTGCTAATCTCATACATTTCTATAGGTTCAATTCTAATTAATTCTAATTCATGTTTTTTCTGCCACCTAATCATATGTTTCTGTGATTTATATTTATCTTGTCCTTCTTTCAAGATACATTTACAATCATGACAATATAAGAGAGGGTACAGCAAGCAGTGGTTTTTTTATCCTTTATGTATTCTTTTATGTCCACACTTTATAGATTTAATCAGACCAATAAGCAAATTATTGGGCTTTCTATATGTGAGCGTAAATAATAGTGATTATACCATTTAGTTTTCATGGGCTTTCAATGATTGAAAAACGAATTTTTATATTAATTGCTTGATAATCAAGTCATTATTAAAAAGCCACTTAAAATGGAGAAAATTAGATGGATGTATGGAATTATGCTTTCTATTTTTTAAGCAATGCAGGAAGTTAAAGAAATTTCATCTTTTGCCATAAAGTAGTTGTTTTCAGCGCAGTCAGTATTCTATACACCAAAAGGAAAGATTTGGGTTTTTGTATTATACATGTTTTGTTTTTTTCTTTGCACTGATGAGCAGAGTATCTGTCTCAGGTAATCACTTGGACCACAAGAGTTCTGTACCCTATTCTGTCTCTGTTGATTTTTCTACTTGATTCTTCTTTTGTTTATGTTGAAGTATCCGTAAACTTTTAAAAACATTTAAAAATTTGAGGAATCTTCTGACATGGGATAAAACCTTATATATAGTGAGAGAAAGTGATACATGAAAATTGCTGGTATATCTATTTTTCTTCCTCAAATGATCTTTAGCTGTTTTTGTAGCCTTTCCCCCAGTAACTCACACCAATATTCAGTGGGGCAGTTTCTGAATGCTGCTGCTATCCCAGCAGTGTATGAAAGATAGATCTGAAATGTAGGATTGCAGGTTTTCTGCTGTTGTTCCAGATAGTTGTAATGATGTGTTGCAAGGCAGGGGTCTAAATAACTTTTTACTTTGTGAAAATGGAGAACTAAAATGTATTAAAATTTTTCATTTTGATGTCTGTTGTACAAACACATGCCTGAAATTCCAGTGAGGCTTTTAGCTTATATAAACTCTTTCTCATCTACAAGAGTCTATATTCTGGTATTATTTCTTAGATTTTTTTCTAGTTTGGTCACACTACAATATTATTTTCTTTTAATGTGTTCTGTAATAACTTTATAATAATTCATACCTGTTCTATAATTAACAGCTAAAAAAAAGTTATAAATGTAAATTATTTTCCTGATGATTAATGTGTAAGACAGTATTAACCTGTATAATCTGTATTAACCAGTACAGTCTTTATGGCAAGATTGGCCCTTTGTAACATGTCCTCTCGCTGTGTGAGAAAGTGAGTGCATTGTCCCTTGACCAGAAATGAGAATATGTCACATTTACACCTGGTTGCCCTTTCTCTTCATGCTTTAAGGCTACAATTTTTAACAGCCAAGTAAGCTGAACAGAACTGCTGTTTTCCTTCAGAATTTTTTTCTCCAGTTTCCTGTGCAGCTATTTTATTTTATTGATGGTAGGGCTTATTGAGGTATAAATGAGAGAAGGCAGCATTTCCCAGATCACAGAAATTAGTGAAAGCACATGCATGTTTGATGTTTACTTTGAATGTGACCATTTGTGTAGTATGTCCTACTAGAAAATATTTTTGCTTTGGTTTGTGTAGACTATATTACAAAATGTCTGTATGTTTTGAGGAGTTGAGTTTACACGCTATTGAATCAGCTGCAGCAGCTTTTACAGATGCAATAATTTAATAAATGCATTTGTAGTTAACTGCTCCCTTGACAGTAAATGGAAATGATCACCAAGCTCCAGAGCTAAAACCCTGTCCAGATTAGCCGAGTAGCCAGTGCTTTCTGACTATGAGTTTCAGAAGCTCATATCCCTGTGTACTGTGACAAAGAGGGACTTGTATTGCACAATTACTTCTGGGGAAAATACCCAGGTTACACTGGAGCTATGCTGCAGGCAGGCATCTCCCAGAGATGCTGGTTTGTCTAAGTGAGGGAATGCCTCTCTCAGTAACATGCTGGTCATTCCAGAGTAATAGAGAGCACTTCAAATCAACCAACGTGTGATACTCAAGCATCTGTTTGGTATGTCACCTTCACCTGAAAAAGACTTCCATGCAGAGTACTTGCAGCAGTTCTTGAAATATCAGAGAAGCATCACTGGTTTTGGTTAACACAGTGAACGAAGGATTCCTGACAGGTTGGGATGTTTTTCAGTAAGTATTTGCATGGTACATTTGCCATGCTCATCTGGATGACTTCTGCATAGAGAAAATTTTTGGTTTATGAGCTTTATCTCACTTTAAATGCTTTGGGGTACATTTTAAGTAGTAATGGCGTACAAAAAATTGTCCAATTTACCATGTAGAAGTAGAAAATAGTCATGCCTTAACAGTAGTTAGCAACTAAGTACCATGCAGTTTGCACTCCCACCTACTCCCACCATGGAATGGGGAGGAGAATCAGAAGGAAGGCAAAACCCCAGGGTTGAGATAAGAAGAGTTTAATAATTGAAATAAAATAGCAGCAGTAAGAGTAGTAGTAGCAGTGTCCTACAGCACTACTGTTCCAGCTGTTCTGTTATTGTAATGAAAAGAGAGACAACAAAATGAGACAAATAAAACCCAGGAGAAGGAAGTGAAGCACAATGTCGTTGTTCACCACCCACTGACTAATGCCCAGCCTGTTCCCCAGCAGTGCTGGACCCCTCCTGGTCAATTCCCCCTGGTTTGTATACTGGGCAAGACATTCTGTGCTGTGAATATCCCTTTGGCCAGTTTGGGTCAGCTTGCTGGCAATGCTCCCAACCAGCTCCCTGTGCACCTCCACACTTGCAGAGCTTGACTTGTGGTAAGCACACTTCAGCAATAAGTAAAACATCACTGTGTTATCAGCATGATTCTCATGCTAAATTGAAAACACAGCACTGTTCAGTGTCCTTTCACTCTACTCCCCCCCAAGGGATCTGTTATTAATAAGAACCTCAGTAACCCTTCCTCCAGAGGCAGGTTTTAACATTAAATTGCTATCAAGGACAATCTAGGAACATTTCAGCATGTTAAACCATGTGAGGTTCTTTCTGGCTTACATGGCTTGTGTTTTAACCTTGTGTTTCAATTATTTCAATTCCTAACCTTCAATATTTTAATATTATGCATGTTATGTTTTTTCAAAAGAACAGATTTACAATTGAAACCTATGGTCTTCAGGGACCACAAGGAACTTGGGTGCAAAGAGTTGAGGTAGCTTTCAAATCCAAGACTTGCTTGTATAACAGGCCTATAGAGGAGTTGCTAAAGGGTAAGGACCTGTAGATCAATTGTTTCTCTGCTTCTTTGGCAGTGAATATGCTGTATTTTGCAGAAAGGATATTGCAACTGGCCCGTGGCTGTTTTGTTCTGATACCTTCTTATTCTTGCAATTATCTGTTAAGATGGTAATGTACTTTTCATTGTCTGATATTTAGAAGCTTTTCTTTTCTTATTTTTGGCTTGGATAATTGCAGCTATAATTTGGACATGCTCAAAATTTCTTCATAAGCAGTCTTACTAGTCTCCCAACAAGCTTTCTTCTTCCGACTTTTAAGTCAAGACCTGAGGTTTTTGACTGCAGTGCTAAGGATTTCTGTAGGCTGTCCAAGACTCATGAAAGAAGAAAATAGTTTCTCCTCCTCACGTAGGATCTGAACATTTGTTGGCTTTTGTCTCAGTTGTTAATGAATTGTTTACAATATTTCTTTATGGAAAGAGCCACTTAATTGTTCTTTAGGTTCCAGGTAATTGGAGTATAGACAAATAACTTGCTCATCCCAGTATGAAGCTGGATGAACGATATACTTGGTTTTACTTGGGCAGAAGAAACTTCTTTATCATTCATCGTGAATCTGAACCAGCAACAAAGTAAATCCATGAGGCCCTGGAGGTCTATCTGTGGAGTTCTTTTTTTATATGTCTGTCAGGAAGACTTGTCAGCAGTTATCTTCCTCATATTTCTATTCTAACCCATTTTGTATCATAGAATCATAGAACTGAATAGCTTCTTCCAGAGCTTGTTTAAGAAAGGGCAAACAGCCAGGTGATAAGGTGAGAAGAAAAGAATACAGCAGGTTCAGTAGTGTACTGATCAAAAAGGTTTTTGTGTGGTTTTAACTCATTTGCATGGCCAAATAGTTAAAAAAATAAAAGAATGTCATTCAACATATTTATAGGATGGGGACCCTTTAACCCTGATGTAAGGAGATATTAATCCAGGATGCTTCCTTTTCTAGTATGATTCTTAAACAGACTGAGGTCTCTAGATGAAGGTCCTTTATTTGCAACATAGATTCTGATTGTGTTTGAAAGTATTTCGTATTGGTTAATTCTAGTGTGTCTTCAGTGGCCTTCAGTGTTGTCCCATATTCCTCTGTAGATGTTACTATTTTGTGTGTACCAACGATAATTGGTGCTGGTACATGTAGTACCTGGATATATATAGTACCTGTCTCGTGGGTTACTGTGCCCTGGGTTTCTAGATGGATAACTTCTACCCTTACACCTTCTGAGCTGGCTGTGGCTGGAGGTATTGTTGTCCTTTCTGGTAATGAAAAGTAAAAAGTGTTTGGAATCAAACTAAAAAAAGCTACTTAAAAAAAAGAAGAAAATGGCGATGAAGATATGCATGGGACTTGAGCTCCAAGTCATATGCCAAAAGATCATTGCATTAGGGTATGCAATACAATACAAGAATTGAGTGTGGGAGTAAAAGTGAGAGTTGTGTCTGTTCTTTCTGTGGTGTTGAAAAAAAATGTAGGTGGTTAGGACCAAAACACTTGCATAATAGATGGATGAAAATAAAAATCTATTTCCTGCTCAAAATCTGTGACAAAATACTTCTGCAAATATTTTTGACAAGATGTCAGGAGTAATTTTTAGTTTTCTGGGAGTGTTCTGACTAAAGCAAAATGTCTTATTTGAAACACAAAGCTCAATATAGCTGTAAATCTTCAACAGCTCTGATAGAAAATATATAAAAGTAAACATTTGTTGATAGATACCCCACTTTTTTCAGGTAATGCTTTTCCATGTACTCTGAACTTTTTGAAACTTACTGGGTTTCTATGGGTTTGCCATGAAACACTGAAAACGAGATGTTTTCAATACCAGCTTCAGGCAAAATTAATCTCCTCAGAGTAAAAGATTTCTCTAATAGTCCTTGATTTTTTTTTATAAGGCTTGCTCTAATGAAAGCCAGTCCCATTCTCAGATACAGTTGAGACAGTACTCACATGAGGGTCTATTAATTCTTCTTTCCACTGGAAAAGAGCATTCCTGACTTCTGACAATAGCCACTGTACTGTTAAATATAAGGATATTTTTATGATACCAGAAATTCATGAAAATTGGCTCGAGTGTTCCCCTATTTGGCATTGTAAGCTGGATTATCTTTAATTTTCCTTTTCTTAAACTGCTGCAATCAAGAGGTTTTCTATTTGGTTCAACTGGCAAAAAATCACACTGTCAGAAATATTCCTATTTTTATACATAAGGCAACATATTTTATCTTAGTTGTAAAAAAACAGAGTGCTGGAGCATCTGCTTTCAATACACTTAAAAGGAATTGCATTGATGTTTTTGTTGTAGAAAGAGCAAAGAGTATGTATTTTTCCTAAATGAAATAGTTGAACTGATGTTGAGGTTATGATTTTTTTTTAAAAAAAGCCATATGTAGAAGGCAAATCATATTTTCTGTACTTATTTCTGCAGTAAACTATTATTGGCTATGACACATGTCTAAGTGTATGATACACAATGTGCTGATGTTCATTTGGAATCTTGATTTTTACTGACTTCCTGAGGATTTTAAAGGGTGCTCATCCTTCCATGTAAGGGTTATCTGTATGGAGCAGGCAACCTCTAATTCATGGCTTGAAGCCCTTTGATCTGCTACAGATAGCAGCTTCTATCATTTATTTTGAGCTTCCCACCTATTCTGGAAAGCTGGACTGATTTTCTTCTGTGTTCTGCATTCCTGTTGGATGTTTTAGGATTCAGAATTTCAGCTGCTTTCCTGAATACTGAACACTGCTACAGTTTTCTGAAACATGCTTGTCGGCATGAAAGGCTTGGGGAAGTGTTGAGACATCTTTCTGGAGGGCTGGGAGGAAATCTTTTGAACTGAATGATGGTAAAAACCCACTCAGGGTGCTGTTATGCAACAGTTTTCTGCAATTTTTAAAGTTTCAAACTGAAATGTAAAGTCTCTCTGCCTGCTCCTCACTTGTAGATAAATACCAAAGGAAGGCAACTTCATGTAAAATTCTTCCGATAAATTTTGTTCTGCATCTCATTTGTGCACATTCTGGGGGGGGGGGTTGGCTCCTTGTAACATTAGACAAATTCTTCCATTTTACTGCTTAGCAACTTGCATTTTCAATAAAAAATTCAATGTTTAATGACCATACATTGTCATACATATTTATCTGGCCTTCATTCATAAAGATGCTTGGGAAGCTGTGTATCTATTTGCAAATTGAGTCATGTGTACAAACAGAGATGTTAGAGTTAATACTCAGCTCAGATTGCTTTCCACAAAGATGAGCTGTTATTGTATTAAGAACTTCATTCAACATTTTTAAGTCTTGTTGGTTTCTTTTTATTTTCAAGATATCTAACTTGTAACAATTTCTTTATGAGAACTGTAAATAATTTTCATTATTCCCTAAAGGTAGAATTTTATTTTTTTTTCTCACTGGAATTACATATAGTGGGTTTGGGTTGCTTTATGGTGTTAGATTTTTTTTAAATTTATTTTTATGCTTAGTATAATAAGCTGAGAGAATCATGAGCAGCTACTTTTTGCCCTGTATAAGGTCTTTAAAATAACCCTGAAATCTTTTATAAAGCCTCACAATATGTTTGGGAAATACATGCATCTAATACATAATTACAAGGGAAAATCTACATTGACAATGCTTTCATCAATTGCATTTTCCCAGCAGTCATAAGATCTAGTGTAACCATCTGGTTGTTGTCTGGTAGATTCAGCACATAGCTTAAAAGGCTTGGTTTTATCTTTGATTTTTAATAATACTGTTTCGAAAGGCATTATTTTGAACATTATTTTCTTCAAGTGTTTTTTCCTATGTAAAACTTTATCTACCTCATGTATTTTTGTATTAGGAAATGCACTTTTCCCTGGTGTCTTGGTGGTGTGGTTTTTTGTGTGTTTTTTTGTTTGTTTGTTTTTGTTTGTTTGGGGTTTTTTTTGTTTGTTTT
>WBNO01019877.1:0-12970 GCA_013400575.1 Peucedramus taeniatus | reverse complement strand
AAATACTTTTAAATTAAATTAAATAATTTTAAATACATTTCTGAAATTCTAATATTTCCACCTTGAAATATTTACAGTCCATACAATAACCTTTATCTGGAAAACCTAGCATTAAAGAAGATAATAAAGACAGCAAACTGTGACATAACAATATCATTTTAGTCTAAATTGATGCCTATTTATTATTTGCTCAGTAGTCTGCAGCTCAGATGTTTTGGCACTGCAGTTGTCAGACCTGACTCTGTGATGTTATCAGAAATACCTAAATCTTTAAGAAAATGCACTAACCCTCATCTGCAGGTCATTCAAATGAGACAGTGGACTTGTAACTGTAGTATGCAGTGGAAAGGAATCTTTTTTTAGCCAAGATTCATAATTTACAATGCAAAATGGAACTGGGAGTCAAGAAAATTACAATAGGAGAATTTCATTAGGAAAAAGTCACATTTTGCACTACTTGCAATTGTGGAAGGTTCAGAAAATCTTGGGTTTTGAGATTCAAATATATAAGCAATGTATTTGTAAGAAACAGATACTTCAAAAACTTCTTCACAAGGTGTAGGTAAAAAATGAGTTTGGTGGTGTCTGAAATAAAAATTAAAGGTATGGATACAATTGTACCTATGATGGTCTACATCTTGTCTGACCACATTGGGCTCCTGCTGAATTGAGGAATTATTGACTGCTGACAGGTGTTAATTGATTGATGTAATCAAAGGAAAGGCTGTCATCGTTTTCTATGATCTGCTACTTCCACTTAATGTTCCATCTAGCATATAAACATTATTTTACCCTAATTTAGTCTCACTGCTGTCCCAAACTTCATCACAGAGAAGGTAAATTTTATTCAGTAGATTAGTAGGGATGGACTTAGTTTGAAGATGCTCAGACTTTGTTTCATCCTGATGAACAAAATCATGTCTTGAGGTGCCTAGGGTGCAGTGAATAATTCAACCAGAGCCACACAAACAAGTCAAACAGGAAATGGGAATCACATTCAAGCCAATGGAGAAGAATTCGAGGTGTAGGAGCTCTACTTACTGATACTTCCTTTGGTCTTACTATGACAGAAATAAGCAGAACTACTGTCATAATTTTCAAAAAAATCAAAAAGCAGGAGAGATACCAAGCAGTTCAGTCACATGAATAATTCATGCAGGTAGCAGGAGGAAATAGTAAGTGAACTCTTTTAAATCCAGGATTAAACCCGAAGTCACTAAAATCAGAAAACACATAAGGATTCCGCTTATTAATTAAGTGCCATAACTGAAAACTTCATGCAATTGTGTAACAACTTGCTAGAACAGGAATATGAAGAGTCTTGTTCTGCTTTTTGGGGCACAATTTGGTAGTTGTTTGTTTTAGAGGAAACTGATACATATCTTCAAGCAGTTAAATGATGTTAATTCATTTGTTTCATGGTCCCAAGCAAAAGATTTAGCCTGCCATATCACCACTTATATGTTTCCTGCTATGTCCAAGACGAATGCTGCTAAAACACATCTCCATAAGCATATTAGGATGCTAGCTGGTACAGGAAATATTTTAATATTTTCGTCAACACTTTCAAGTAACCAGTAGTGGAGGTAATTAATTCTGTCAATGAGCTACTTTGAAGGCCTAGTAATGTTTGGTGCCATTACCTAGAGATTCTGTACATGGGGTTAAAGATTTCAAATTACTTGCCATGGCAAATAATTTTGCATTTATGATTTGTGCAGAAATGTTACCTGGTTTTTTTCCCATGGGGGAGGTCATTCTTTCTCAACCAAAGTCATCCTATGTACTTCTGCTGAAAGTACTAGACAAAAAATGAAACTGGAGTAACAGGTAAAAACTTACCTTTCAATCTGATATGAATACATTGCTTGCGCTTTTTGGATCACTTTGGCTGACTGTTTACCTCCTAGTGGAATTCCAATCTTGCAATTAGAAAAGAAGCTTTCAGTCCTTCTGTGGATGTTGGGAACCAAAGACAAATAGAAACTGAAATTGACCATGCCTATCTTAGGTACAGACAAGTTAGTAAGAATATAAAGGTTTTTATCAAGATGAAAATTTGAATTAAAATGTTACAAGACTCTGTCTAGCAGTGAGTTACACACTCCTTCATGTGTTCTGCCAGTAATCTGGGAAATACTAGGAGCTTCCATGTGAAACTTGAAAACTAGTAATTTAATCAGAATTAAGAGAGTGAGAACATAATCTTTTAAAATCATCGTTATCAGTACAGCCTGTGAATATCTTAGCATACAGGGGATGTTAAATAAAACAAGGTGTCCTTTAAATACAGATTTGTTACTAAAGTCCTGAATGGGCTTCAGAGATTTTGTCTTATTTTTTTTCTAATTTTCTGCCACCCCAGTAAATGTGGTGGTAGCGAGAGAAATCCTTAACACAGTGGCTGTCAGAACAACTTGGCAAATGGTATCTGCTTTGAGTTCTTAAAAACGCGACGTGCTGGACGGTGGACATGGTTGCGCCAGCTGACCACCAGCATGCTCTGCTGTCGGCTTTCCTTACCTGCTAAAAAAGTGTAAAGTGAATTTTCGTGTCAGTACACTATTCCTTTTGTGATTTCTCAAAGTTGCACATATGGAAAATATGTAACATTTTCCTCCCCCCTACTGTTTCTATCAAGCAGGAACACTAGTTACTTTGCTTTTCCCCTGACTTCCCTGGTGAGTGGGGAAATGTGCCTGTGTTACTTTTATACACAAATGACTTCTTGCACAGAGGGGCTGACAATTCCAACTCTGTTTGACCTCGGTTTGGTAGTTTGAGTGACTACCAAATTTTAGAGCTAAGATTAATAGGATAACACTGTCTTTTCTTTGGAAAGCTTCAACTATCAGCAAAGTTTAGTACTTCAATACTGCAATATAATATTACTGCAATATAATATAATAGTACTTTATACTGCAATATAATATTACTATGGAAAAGTAGAGAAAGGTAGGTCTGCAGTTATGTGATTTCATAGATTTTATATGTATTTTATTAATATTGGTTTGCTAGAAAATCTATGAAGTAGTAGTTATGTATAATGAATTATGAATACATCACGGAATTCTTTCCTGAACTTTTCAGAGGGACAAAAATGCAACACATGGAGATTGCCGTAGTTTTTTTTATTATGTAGATTTTAATTAACTGCATACTTTCTCATGGTTTAGACAGTTACACTTTTGTGGATGTAGCTGGATCAGTTTAAGAAATCATTTGATGCTGTTTGTGGTTGTCCCATAGCAGAACATAATAGTAACTGTCATAGCTGAGATACCATGAAGGAATCACATGGCTATTTCTGTTCTGTTTCAGTGCAAAGTTAGTTGAGGCTTGCTGGGAAGACATCTAAACTTAGGCTGTCAGGCTTTAAGATATTCACATCAATGAACCAAGCACTCAGCTAGAAGATGATATTGTACCATTGGGTTTGTTAAATGCTTCTGAAAAATTAGTAAGAAAAAAATATCAAATTCATACAATTTCACTCAAAATCCTTCTGCTTGTTCTTAAGTTGGGGTTTTCTCTTTTGCTTTGCATGGCAATTTACTACTTTTTAACAGTCTGATAGTGTTTGGGGTAGCCAGTGAGAATGCTGAGATGTAAAGTGCAGGCAGGTAAGGACACTAAGTTATGTTTCATACAAATAATATAGAGCATCGTCAAGCTTGTTTTCTGTTGCTTTCTCCAAGCAGTGTAACAGTAGCAGAAATGCTAGCCAGACAGCCACATAGAAAGAAATTAATTATAATTTCATTAAGAGCTTCTGAAATTTCCTTAAAACTGGTTGTTTTTTTGGTCTTGCCTTTGTTTGTTTATTTGTTTGTTTTTAAAGACATTGTTATCTCAGTGCATTCTTTCCAAGTTAAAGCGAAGTTCTAAGAACCTTGGCATTCTTACCAAGATTTAGACTGTAGTTCGAGGCAAATCAAGAGTTTCATAATTTTAGCAGACATGGAGATTTTTTCCTATGCTTAAATTTATACACTAAAATATTTCCAGTAAGGTATTATGTGTGAAGTATTCCAAATTTCTCATACAAGCTTTGCTGTGATACTGTCCTTTGGGTGAGACCTGAGAACTGCAGAACTCAGTTATTGCTCACATTCTGTAATCTCCCTTCTTTATAGCATTTGTCAAAAAATGCATTGAGCTTGATTTTTTCTTTCACCAGTTTTGCTAACTTCAGCAGAATTAAATGAATGTAACAGATCTACCAACTTGCTCTAATTCTTAAAGTATAAAGAAAATGGACCCCAAATCAATTCTAAAGAAACATGAATTATGATGAGTACTGGATTTTATTTTTTTCCTCTTTGATTATCTTGGCTCTTCTTCTGCTCTGTCATTGCTTTGTATAAGCAGAAATTCACTACAAACTTGAATGTCCTTCAGCAGTAGAGGAGAAATATCCGATGTGATGATAAAACTATTCTGCAGAGAGCTTTCTGATTTCCTGTAAAAGACTTCACTTCTTCTACTGTCTAATGGAAGAAATTTCCCATGTAAACTTTGTTCATTTCATATAAATTTACATAATAACTCTCAGCAATACTGCTGTTCCCATTAATAGGATTGAGAATATTTATCAAACTTTTATAGGGACTTGATGTTTTCACAAAACTGAGCCTTTGCAATACTTAATTCATCTCTTTACAACTCAGTAAAAAAATGGATTTATGGAATATGTTTCCATTTCAGAAAGGAGAAACTGAGGCAGAGGTTTTGCTGTTTTCTTAAAGTTAGCAGGAGAAACCCTTGATGAAATCCATTCTCAGTCTCCATGACCCATTGACCATTACCTACATTGTCATTTCAAAAAAAGACAGTTTTTAAAGCTGTACATTAATGAATAGCTGGTAGAGGTTAGGGGGTTCTTTTTTTAATTAGAAAAAAAGTCAGAGATACAAAGGGGTTTGAAAGGGTAAATCTCAATAGATAATATCAGCTGCCTATGTGCAAAGCTCAGTGAAGCATATGTATGGTATGAAAATAAAGCAGTGAATGAGGTGAAATATTCTCCTGTAAGTGCGTACTCCTGGTTGAGATCAAGAAGTACAGAGCTGTATGAACACAGTATTTTATTTTCAAAATATCAGGTGAAGTTTTTTCATTTTTATGGAACTATTTTAAAGTTTATCCAAGCATTCTAAAAGCACACTTCAAAGAATGTTTATGGGAAGTTAGAGCATGGCAGTACAGTTGCCATTTCTTACTTTTGCTATTAAACTTGGAAGCTATTTTTTGGAAAAAAAAATAGCTATTTTTACTCTTACTCTATACTAAGTCTTAATGGAATAGCACAAGACTATTTACAAAAAAAGAAAATCTATCAAAACTGAGGCCACTGTAACTCCAGGGAACACCTTGAGGCCTGAAGCATGTAAATGTAATCTCTAAAACCTGAGAAGGAATGAAATCCACCTCTCCTCAAAGCCCAGTCTCCCCATGCATGAAATGGTGCAACTGAGCTGGCGTTTGCCCTTGTGTGATTTGTACTGGGAAGGAGAATTATAGCAATACTTCAAGGTTTTCTTCTTCGGACTTTCTCTTCTCCTTCACACTTCTCTGAATTTACAGCATATGTGGTGGTCTGTCTCTGAACTTCATTCTGTGTGCAACATCATTACTAAATGATTTCAACTGAAGATTCAGCCATAACACATATTCAGAGACTGAATGTCATCCCACCCTCTCTGTACACTGCTGGGGCAGTGGAACCTTGGGGATTTTGTTTGAACTCACAAGGTTTTGCTTATTTGTATAGAAATAGAGCCTACAATCTGCAAAC
This sequence comes from Peucedramus taeniatus, assembly GCA_013400575.1. Classification (NCBI taxonomy): domain Eukaryota; kingdom Metazoa; phylum Chordata; class Aves; order Passeriformes; family Fringillidae; genus Peucedramus; species Peucedramus taeniatus. The sequence goes on along the minus strand of WBNO01019877.1, from coordinate 7,173 downwards.
TCCCCATCCTGTCTATAGCTACTATGAGTCATTATTTTCTAAATCTGCACATTTTTGCGTTTAACAGATAACATTAGGACAGTTTCCTTTACAGTTGTCTCAGGAAAAGTCACCATGACATTCACTGTGTAAAGAAGTAATATCTATGTAAGCAACTCTTGTACACCAGTACACTAATCATAAAATCATAGAATGGCTTGGGTTTGAAGTGACCTTCAAGATCATTTCACTCCAATGTCTCTGCCATGGACAGAAGCACTTTTCACTAGATCAGTTTTTTCAGAGCTCCATCCAATTTGGCCCTGAACACTTCTGGGGATGGGGCATCCACAGGTCCTCTGGCCAACCTCTTCCAGTGCCTCACCATTCTCATAGTAAAGAGTTTCTTCCTAATATCTAAACTAAACCTTCTTTCTGTCATTTTAAAGCCATGCCCCCTTGTCCTAACTCTCTCTGTATGCCCTTGTAAATCTTTCTTACGAGGTTCCTTCCAAGTAGTGGAAAGCTGCAGTTAGGTCACCCTAAAGCCTTCTTTCTTCCAGGCTGAGCAATCACAATTCTTTAAGCCTTTCCTCATAGCAGAAGAGCTCCATCCCTCTGATCACCTTGGTGTCCCTCCTCTGGACTCTCTCCAGCAGCTCCATCTCCTTCCTGTGCTGGGACCCCAGGGCTGGAGGCAGCTCTGCAGGTGGGGTCTCACCAGAGAGGGGCAGAGGGGCAGAATCCCCTCCCTCCCCTGCTGCCCACGGGGCTCTGGATGCAGCCCAGGACACACTTGGCTCTTTGGGCTGGGAGTGCCCATGGCTGGCTCATGTCCAGCTCTCACCCACTGCACCCCCAAGTCCTTCTGGGCACTCAGCTCTCCATCTGTTCATGCCCAGCCTGGGCTGGCACCAGGGATTGCCCTGACCCAGGTGCAGCACCAGCACTTGGCCTTGTTAAACCTCATGAGATTTAACCCCCATGGGCCACTGCTCGAGCTTGTCCAGGTCCCTGTGGATGGCATCTTGTCCCTCAGGAATGTCAACTGCACCACTCAGCTTGGTGTCATCTGCAGATTTGTAAAGGGGGCACTTGATCCCTTAATCTGTGTCATTAATAAATATATAAAATAACGCTGTTCCCAGCATGGTCTCCAGAAAGACATCACTTCTCACTGATGGCCATTAGGACTCTGAAGTATTGACCACTGTAGTAGAGTAATTCAACAGTATCCTATCAAGAATGCAAATATTTTGCCAGAATTTTAGTGGAAAAGCACCCCTGAAACAGTTCAGGAAGGAAGCTATTACTTATTTTTATAATACAAAACAATGTTTACTAAGGATTATGCAATGTTTACTAAGGATTACTAAGGGTTTGCTGGTAGTGAGCACTTCTTTGGTTTTCCTTATGACAGTAGACAGGTTGCCACAGTAAATGTAGGAAGCTGTATTTGAAGGGCTGTATCACATAGGCCTTTTCATTTAAGTCTGATTTCCAAAATATTTTAGAGTCCTTAAAAAAGTAAGACATGCCATTTAATTTTTTTCAATGCTTAATCATGATTATCTGTGGCAAATCAGATTTACGAGGGGTTCAGGGTAAGATTTTTTTCCTAGTTATTTTTTTCTGTTAAATCTGTTATGGTATCTAGTTCCTCCAAGCCAGAAAGGAACTGCAGGCCACCTGGAATACTACTACGTGTAAATATCAGATAGTGGAGTTAAACAATTTTATAAATTTCTCCTCTCTTGGTTTAATTGCTTCTTGGATTTACGTTCGTTTAGGGTAACAGGAGGCATTTAATTGTAGATAAGACTGCTAATAAATATTTGAAAGTAGATATTTATTGCTGAAAGACAGGGTAGAATAGCTTAAGGAAAGAGCTGATTTATTTATCTGTGTAGCTCTCTGATTGGAGCTTGCATGGACCTGACTAGCTCAGAGCACAAGCGGACACTGTGGGACTTGGCTACCCTCACCTCAGTTATTCATAAGCTCCAGCATGAAAAAAATTGTCTGTTTTCCTTGTGCTATAAGTGGCAAATCTGTTTGGCAAACCTTATTTTAAATTACATTGATTTTTCTAAAGTATACCTCCCTACTAATCACAATTTAATGACCTCTCTAAGATAATTGCTGTTAACTTGTATAACTAGTGACACTTTGCATATTGGCTCCAGACAAAAAGTGCTTTTCAAATTCTGCTTGTGCTTTTGATTACAAGTCTTATCCTGTTTTGCTCTCTCTGTGGTTAATATTGTTTCTTTTAGATGCAGTTCTTGGTCTTGAAATGAAAAATAATTTTAAAACATATATTCTGAATGTGATTCAAAAATGCCTGTAACAACTGTGTACAAAGGTGACTGAAGAACAAGTAAAAATAATACTTCTTATTAGGATAAATTATTAGAAAAAAATACATTGGAAGACATCTATTGTTCATAATGCAAATAAAATGATCAATGAAAGAGAATCTTGAACCAAGAATATATGTCCATTTAGGTATTAAGTTCATTATTTATTGTTAGGATGTTTTACAAGGGTTTATAGATCTGTCAGTAAAATGCTACTATTTTCACTGTTTTAGCCTTTAAATTATTCTTTCCTAGTGCAGTGGGCCTCATATTTTATCAGTTTCTTAAGACTATATCTTCTTCTGTGGTCAGAAGTTTGGTTTTGTTACAGGAGAGATTTGGTTGTTATACTGCTTTACTGCCTTCCATTGGAATACTTAAGTCATCAAAACCAATGGCTTTGACTGTTATTTCATGTGCAGCTAATTTTTTCTGCCTGAATTTAATGCTTGAAATACTAATTTTTGAGGAGTACAGTATAGTTCTTCATGAGAGGTTTATGGTTCCCATGGCATGTTTTAGTGTTCTTGTTCTTTCCAAGCTCCGTCTTGCTTCCCAGTAGTGCTGTTGGTTATGATTTGAGAGATAGCAAGCTGTTCACTTGACTGCTTAGAGACAAATACAGTCAAATACCAGAGAAGACTTTTCTGCAAGCAATCTGATGTTCATTTTGAACCTTACCAAGGTGGTATGTTAATGTTTTGGGGGTTTTATACCTCTTTGGTGGGTGAAGCTCACTCACTTCCTCAAATTGTAGATTCATAACTAGTAATTGGCAACTCCAGTTAGCTCCGCTCAGGGGTGAGGAGTCTCAGACTGTAACAAGATCTCCCAGGACTCCTTACACCACAAATACTGTACTCATCTTTTCTCATTAGTTCCTTTCAGTTGCCACAAATACAATTTTCCAATGTTTTCAGATTTAGATCAGGAATATAATAGCTCTGTGTTTACAGACACACACACACATGCACACATATATATATATAATACATATACACACATACATGTGTATATATATATAAATAAAATAATTTTTCATAACTTAAAGATCTATGTTATCTTACAGGTAGAAGCTTGCAGTTTACTTCATTAACCTTAAACTTTGGCTCAGGCAAAGAATGTAGGGATCAATTGGCTATGAGAAGAAAAATTACGGGGTTTCAGATGACTGTTTTTTTCTAGTCTGAGTTTTGTTATTATTTTTAAGCTTTTAAGGTTTAGGAAGCCATAAAGCTTGACTCTGAGAAATCATTGCACATATTTGTATGTGTGAACTTATCAAGAATATGGGCCTAAACTTGAAGTTGCCGGTAGACATATCTGTGTTTCAGTCATTCAGTTTTGTGACTTTTGAAAAGACATGTTGGCAGAGAAGCTTTATACCAGTAACTCTCTGTAACCTAAGTAATATTTCATATCTACAGACCAGGTGGGAAGAGCAGTATACACAAGTATGTGTTAGTGGATAAATTTCTTTTGTTTCTGTAACCCCGATGGAGAGTTTTCTCCTGATAGCAATTGCTAAAAGTTGAGCAACATTATAGCTATACTCTTTTTACCTTGAGATTTTTTTTAGTTTTCAAAGTAGAAAGACACCTTAAGAAATTGGAACTGTAAGAGGCAGTCTTAGGTTTATTAGTCTCTGAATGTCATGAATTTTGAGATATTTTCAGTGTGGATATGTTCAGCCACACAGTGCTCAATTTTCTTACATTTCCAGTTATCTTGCAGACTTCTGTGGTCTTGTAACTATTTTGAATTAACAGAATGTAGATACATTCTTAGTTATATTCTTGATTTCATATTATTGTTTGGTTGGTTTATGTCAAACCAGTTTGTGCTTTTTGCCTTTATCTTGCTCCTGATTGCACTGTAAATTTCACAGTATGTGATATTAATTTCTTACTTTTAGAATCAAATTCAATAAAACTGAATTGTCCAACAGTTTTTCAGAGAACAGCATTCATAAACTATTGAGTAGATATAGGAAAGCTTGGTATAAGCATTTATTGGATAATATTTTCAGGTTTAATAAATAAGCAGTCTCTTCCTAAAATTTTTCATGTTCTCTGTTTCTCTGTTTTGATATTTTAATGTGTTGCATAGTTCTAAATGGTACTCATTTGCAAAGTAGGAAGAGCAAAGATTTTAATGTTGGCCAGCTCTGATCCAGACATGGTATTAGCAAAGCTTTAACTGTAGTTCTGTTTCTTTTTTCCTTGGCTCATTTTTGGTAATAAGCTATTTTGAGTGAAAAAATCTCTTTTCTTTCTGGAAGATTGTTTATATTTTAATTCATTTAGTACAATTGATAAAAGCCTGCTCATAATGTTGGGTGAAGAGATTTAAGAAATTCTCTCAGCCTTGGCACAGAGCTGTTGCCACTATGCCCATGTTAGGGCCCTGACAGAGAGGGTTTAGTCCCCAAGTTTTATGGGGCTCAGTTTTCTAATGTGCTCACTTCTGAATTTGCTACAGCTTTAAATAATAACTTTTCTTCATTTTTTTATCTGGCTTGTTGGTTTTGGTTTTTTGGGGTTTTTTTAGCATTATTTTTTAATACTGGCTTGTTGGTTTTGGTTTTTTTGGGTTTTTTTTTTTTTAGGTTAGGCTTCTTTATTGTCTAATTCAGCAACATCATAAATATAAATACTTCCAAACATATGACAATAATCTGACATCATTTTGATGGATTATTGCAACAGAATTAAGATGATCCGTGCTTTCTAGAAAAGGTTAATTTGATTTTTTTCTCTTAACCTTTTTCTTTGCTGTCATGTTTAACAAAGATTAAAAGGTAAAAGCAATAAATACACAACTACTCTTATTTTTCCTGATGTTGTAAAGAAGTCAGGTTTTACAAGCAATTATGTATTGTGTGACTGTCTATAGAACAGAGGCAAATGAGGCCATATAAAGTGTTTCTCCTGTCTTTGAAGGTTGATTTACATGAGGATGATCTATAGAAAGGGTAATAGAAATTAAAACTGGAATTAGATTGACTTAGGCAAGGTATAGAAAGCACACAAAAGCACGTAAATTCAATTCAAAATTTTAGCTGTATATGATTTTTTTCTCCAAACTAGATGTGCCATTACCTCATTCTTTTAGATGTTAGATGATTTTTATATTAAAAAAAAAGCAGGAAGATATGAGGCAGTCAAAGCACCATTTTTTTAACCTTTTTTCTTTTTATATTTTGGTTTTTTTCTTCCCAGTTTAATCAATATAGCTGAAGACTGTGAAGGTTTTCTTTTCCTAGTAGGAGAAAGTGAAGACTATTTCATTTAGACTCCAAGATGTCACTGAGAACAGGACTGGTGTCACTCAAGCCACTTTAAAAAACTTCAACCCTTAGATCTGGCGCTACCTGGAAGTATTAAAGGATACATTTATAAGGGCCACAGAGTCAAGTGCTTTTGCATTTGTGCAGATAATACAACTTTGACCTTGACTGATTGAAAAGGTGTGCAACTGAAGTTGTAGAGAAAATTAGTTAGTCTTTTATGTCATCTTGACTGCATAGTGGTGGTATTTTTAAGACACTGACTGCCATACTTCATTTTTGTTATATTAATTGTCTCTTAGTGTGTAAAAATGAGCAAAAATAATTTGAAAACTTTTAGATTCGTTTCATATAATTTATAAAATATTTCTTAGGTACAGAAATTTTATCCAAGGGTAAGAAGTGTTTCATAATATGATTGCTCTGCTAAATTATATATATGATAATAAAAGCTTCTTTTAACCTCAGTGTCCATTGACTCTTTGATTATATCTTGTTTGCTGAAATGCCTAATGAAAATATTACTAATAAAACACATGATAATGATTTTCCTTTTATTCGTATTACCAGTAATAGCAATAAAATCTCATTATTATGAAGTATTTTTCTGGAATAAATAATAAAAATATTTTCTCATGGTTTAGTTATCTTAATAAGCCAGTTAACAAAGATGACTATGTTCTTCAAAATCATGTCTGACAGGAACAGAAGAAGTTTTTCATGTATATAGAGTGTGTTTAGTGCTCTAAATCTTACTTTGTTTTAGGAAAACATGTAGTTCTGAGGTTACCTTATATTAAAAAAGCATAGTCCTAGTGTAAATATTTCTTTTCTTTGTGTATTCATGAGGTAAGATAACCTTTACCTAATGATAAGAATTGCAAAAATTTTCTAAATATCAGGTTCTCACAATTTTCTAGGGTTGAATGTTTATAATAGTGTTAAAGAACCTGTGATTAAGGTACTCTGTCAGAGGTTTGCTGTTTATTAGTAGTATTGAATTTTCACTGTACTTTTTAGAAGAGGAAGCAGGGAGAGGACAAATATATATAAGGGCTATTGTTCAGTTATTGCTTTATTGTAAGCTGTAAGAATCTAAAATTGCAGCATAAGCAGTTAAATCAGATTAGGAGATAATCTGTTGGAGGTGGTAAATGAAAGAAAAAGGTCCGTAAGGATTTAGGTGTATCTTTCAAAAGTATGACAAATTCAGCAATACTTGTTTTCTTAGAAATTGGCAAGTAATTTAATTTTGTGTACATTCAAGGGTTGACTTAAGTGTCAGAGTAAGTGATTGGGTAATTGACCTGAAAATTAAAGTCGAATATATTGGATCATAAGAAATTCTTACAATTCATCCAATCCAAAATACACTTTAAAAAATGTATCTATGTAGAAAATAGCGCAATAGTCATGCTAGCTGCTCTAATGAACAACTGATCTACATTAATAGGATTGAAAATGTATTTCATGATTCTGTGATTACTGAGTGATAGGTTATAAACAATGTGCTTGGAAACATAGCATTGTAATATAGGCTTGGTC
>WBNO01019872.1:0-12350 GCA_013400575.1 Peucedramus taeniatus | reverse complement strand
GACCCTCCAGGGTCCCCTGTCTTCATCCTAGGCTGCATCAGACGTCGGGGTCCACCAGATATCGCTGTTGAGTCAGGGATGGGAAAAAAAGTCTCCCGTCTCAGAAGGCAAAATAGAATAATTATTAGGAAACAGCGTGTCTTTTTATAATGTGACTCGCTAAGCTGAGACCTGATTGGTCTCAAAGTGAAAACTTCTCACACCACTGATGAACTATGAATAGCACACGCTGGAGAACCATATCTATAAACAACAGTTACAGAAAGAGAGATAATAGTTTTAATTCTTTTCTCTAAGTTTCCCACAGCTTCTCACAGCTTCCCAGGATTTTCCTGGGACAGCTATGTCTCTCTCTGTTCAGAGGATATGTGGTTACCACAATTTGGAATGCACAAAATGGTATCACAGATCTCTGGTATGGTTTTTTTACTCCCATCTACTGTACCTATGGGGTTGCTACTCATAGCAGGTGTGTCTTAGTGGTGAGTACAGAGGCCATCTCAGTCTTTCCCTCTAGTCCCTATTGTATTAAAAGACAGTTGAGCAATGATAGCGGTCCGGTATGGCTTTCTTGCCCCCACCTTACCATGCCTATAGGGTTGCTGCCCACATCTTCTCGGTGGCAAACACAGGGGCCAACCTGGTCTTGCTCTCTATTTCTTGTCTTGCTCCACTTGTCGGTTCCTAAGGAAACTGCCCTAATACCTCTTATGGTTTCCTGTGTACTTCCCCTCAACAGATGCTTGTAATTCTCATCCATTAGAACAGGACAATTACATCAATAACCAATGCGGTTCAAACTCTCTGCCCAAAGTGTTATTTAAAACAGTCCTCGAGCTGGCTGGTGGAAGCTCGACTCTACTTTTTGGATGTCTTTGAGCTTCTTTGGTTACCTCTCACCCCGTCTGGATGTTCTAGTCGATTCTTTGGGTTCTTTCACTGGGCCTTTAATTCTGTCAATATGAGTCTACTCTCACTCTGTGATTTGCACAGCTGAATCAGTGGTTAGCAGTACCTGAAAGGGACCTTCCCACTGAGCGGTTAAACTGAAGACAATGCACATAGCACATCCTCATATTTCATTATTTGAAAGGGTAATTGAGTCTTAAAGCAGTTACCACTGCTGACACAAGGGAACTGTGCAGCCTAGGAAGCATTACAATCACAGGGAGGTTTAGCACTAGGCCTATCATCCCGTTTTGATGGCAGCAGTTTCCAGGAAACATGGGTTAGAATAGCAGTGGATCACAGCGACTGCAGATACCCCTGTTTATTGGGATTTAATGGAAACTTAAACACTATTAAATTTTATGGAAATCACTGTATACAATTTTATATAAACCTTTTGGCAAACTTATACATAGAGGCAAATTCTTCTCTCTGCAAGAACAGAGTGTACACAGAGAGCCAGGGGCCACTCCAGCCAGCAGAGCTAGGTAGTGACACACACACAAACACACATATACACACACATCTGTTTTTCCGGGTGGGACAGCAGCCGGATGCATGGAGTCGTGTATCCAGAGCCATGTCCCTGGGCGTGCCCAGCCTGTGTGTGCACACAGGGACATGTGCAGAGCTAGTGCACATATACACAGGTATCTGCTCACCTGCACAGAGCTGCTGTGCACTGCGGTACTTGCTAGCAGTGCACACTTGTGTATACTCAACCTGCCACACTAGCACACATGCACTACATGGACACTTACTTATGTACAGTCCCTACTAATGCACATGTGCCTACAAGCACGAGACTTGCTTGCACATAGAGCCTGAGCACACCAATGTGTGCAGTGTCATACACATTAATATACGCATGTCCCACACATAGCCATGCTCACACCTGCAGAACTTGTGCACACTCACAAGCACAGAGCTGTGCATAGACCCACGCACACCTGAGAGTGTGCTATTTAACACATGTGTAAATAGCAGTGCACACATCACATATACACATCAGCACATCCATGAGAACAGTGCTGTGCACTCCAACACACATGTACACTTGTGCAAAGCAGGACATGTCTACTCACATTTGGGCACACTAGAAAATGCATGTGCACACAGAGCCGTGCACACTGGCACACACGTGCACAGCACTCTTCCAGAGCTCTCCAGACCCTGACGCCCCCATAGGTCTCGCTTAGTGGGATCATGACATGGTGGGGATGGTGACAGGAGAGGGGAGAATGGGTGGGACATTGTAGGGCAGTTTAAAGAGCACTCTCTGTGCCTTTGGTGTGGGAACAGACAGGCTTGTCTTAAAGGCAAGGTCAAAGAGAGACTACGCTGGATTCTTGCTTCTTGCTTCTCACTCAAGGGCAAAATGGTGCACTTTTTGCTGTCTTGTTTTCCCCAGGAGCCTGACTAGCTCAAAGGAGAGGATTAGAAGGATTTATTGAGGATCACTGCTAGTGCATAGCACACGTGGCATTTCTCACCCTTTACATTATCATGGGATGTTGGGGTAGGAACTGGCAACAGCCTTACCCCACTGCCTTAGAAGCTTGTGTTTTGTCAAGGGGCACCTTTTACTTCTTGACTGAGGAAGGGTACTTGTGGCCTTTATTACTGTGGAGGGTAGCTCACAATCCTGTGGGGATATGGTAAGGAAAGCTTCAGGACTCTCTGCAGGGGTGACAGTGACTTTGAAATAAAGTTTTTTTATCAAGATTTTATCTCGGACTGAAAGAGGGAAAACTATCTGTGTTATGCATGGAAATTTGAGTGGAAAACAACTGTAATTTTTAAGAAATAATTCTCATCAATGTAAGGTCTCCTCTTTTCTAAGAAGTTTTGGTTTAGTTAGAAAGAAAATCACTTCCTGATGTACAGCTGTCAGTGCTGACTCAAGGTACACTTTTACACGGTATATATTTAGTTTTTACTAAAATTTTTTGAGTTGGCTCCTTGGCCTCACTACATGTGTCTATTTCTAAATTAAACTCTTAGGTAGAAGGATACTTCTAAGCAAAAAGGATTTCTGAAGCAGTACTAGCTTGCACTACTTGGGTGCCTTTAGGCTATCTATCAAAAATTAAAAGTAACTTCTGGACCCTGAGAGAGAGCTAAGTGATTTGCTGGCATGAGAAATCAGGAATAGAGAAGGTGATTCTGACTCTGCTATTTGTTGTTCCTCCCCATTAGACAGCAGAGAATCAAGCACATTCAATCAGCCTTTGCTTCTTTAGGGCATGAAATCTCTGAAGAGATAAGGCCATTTTAGGGCTATCAGATCCCACCTGATAGAAGCAAATGCTAAAAACTTCACCATGGTCTCAGCCACTGCTTTCAATCTACGAAAATTAACTTTTTGTGGGTACTTAATACTATTTCTAATAAAGCTCAGTTGGTGTTGAAAATTGTATCTACATTTAGGGGGCTAAAAAAAAGAAGGAATTATAAAAGACTACATGGAAGTTCATAGACATTTGAGATAAAATTAGGGCTCCATGGAAGTAAAATTTATTTTTGTTTTCAACAGAGGCAGATTTTCATTTTTTAAGCTTAAATCTTCTCTGACACACAAAAGAACATGAAATATAGAAACACTTTAGTTTAAATGTGAAACATTTGTCTTTTGGTAATTTTATTTCCATATGAAGTGTGGCTGGATGAACACTACTGAAGCGCACAAATACCAAGGCTACTTCTACAAACTGCAGAAATTATTGAAAATTCTCTCCTACTGGTAGTAAGAGTAAACATGTCTAAAGGTTTCTTTGTATGGAAAGCAGCTACAATGAATGGTTTCAACATCAAAATTAACTGGAAAACAACAATTTCAGGTAAAGTGTTAAAAAAATTACACTATTTCTCAGTCACATTTTCCAGATGATGCACACAAACTGAACTGCCCGAGGGCAGCAGAGCATTACAGTGCACTGTAAGACTTAGCTTTTTCAGGGAGAGGAGGGAAGACCACCAGATGCTTAGCAAAGCTTTGCCAACTTTCTGTCTCCTCACAGAGAATCTAAGTATTCAGAATTGAACATTATTGGTTAGAGTTTAAAATAAAAGTGACTGCAATAATGACCTACCAGTACTACTCAACAGTATGCTACAAGAACAGATTGAAAATTAGTATTCACAGAAAAAGAGACAAGAAGGCAGGAAGTGGTAAAAGGGAGGAGGGAAAAAAAGCACACTCGAAGCTAGTGTTTGACATCTTTGTATTTCTTCCTCTCTTTGAGGACTTCTTACTTGCTCTCAGTCTTATCTTAATCAAATTACAGGGTCTCTAGACAGAGCCTGCCTCCTTAATAGACTAACTACAGGCTTTCCCAACAGAACTCACCTCCGCAATTAGCTAGAAGGAGAAAGAAAAAGAAAGAAAGAAAGAAAGAAAGAAAGAAAGAAAGAAAGAAAGAAAGAAAGAAAGAAAGAAAGAAAGAAAAAAGAAAGAAAGAAAAAGAAAGGAAAGAAAGAAAAGAAAGAAAGAAAGAAAGAAAGAAAGAAAGAAAGAAAGAAAGAAAGAAAGAAAGAAAGAAAGAGAAAAAAAAAAGGGAGAAAGGAAGAAGAAGCTTTGCCTTCTTGGAAAACAAAAGCACAAAAGCAAATAAACAACCTGCACCCTTGGCACACCAGCGCAAGCAGCTGCCAAGCTGCTCACTCAGTTTTGCACTCGTACGACTATGCTGACAAGAAAGTGGGGAAACCTCCACGCCCCAGCCCCCCTTCTGGGCTCTCTAGCATAGGCAACTGTCGAGCTGCCTACATGGTCCCCCGCGCTAGTGCGGCTCCATGCCGGCGGACACTGCAGAGAAGTCTCCGCAGCCCGGCACTCCCGGACCAGCCCTGACAGGCGCCACTGCTCCTGGCACCCCCAAATTGCCGTGGGCAGCCCCATACAGGCGAGTTCACAGCACTGAGGCCCCGCTAAGAGGCATCGATCGTCGGTCGCGTCGTGCGCAATGGTGCCCGGTGCCCCCAGCTGCCACCCCCTCTCTGCTTAGCTGGCGGCACCGGGGACAACAGCACTGGGCTTTGGCACCCTGATCTTTACATGCTGGCAGGTGTTACAGGGGAGGTACCGCATTTTCACGTGCACTCCTCCTGCCCCCTGTGTCTGCTCGGCTTTTTGCTGGTGGGTGGTGGAAGAGCCTCCACACAATTAGGAGTTCCCAACCCTCAGTGGCGTTTTATGCAGACTGTGTTTTGCGCCGCCACCGGGCTAGAGAGTTCTGTAGTTTCTGAGACCCCGGTACAACCAAGGCAGCTCTCGTCCCTAGCGGCCGCGCCACCACTGCTGAGCCAGCGAACCCTGCGGTTTATAAGATCCTCGCACAACCGAATCTGCCCCCAACTTTCGGCAGTGTCCCCTCTGCCGGGGCTGCGAGCTCTGGGAGCCATTACGCTGGGTCTCTGCTGGCTGCTACTTGCACAGACTAGCCCAACCTTTCCTAGCGTCTCCTGCTCGGGAAACCCCCCACAACCTCTCTGCTTGCAGTCTCCGCTTGGAAAACCCCGCGCACCCTATTCTCTCTGAGTGGCTTTCCTGCTGTCAGCACCGACCCCACGCAACCGTAGAAACCCCGAACATGCGGCTCTCTCAGAGCGGCGTTTTTCCTCGCCGCCAGCCCCAGCTCCACGGAACTGGGTACCCTGCTACTGGGTCAGCCCTGCTGGGCTCCACTGTTCGGCATCCCTGAGTCGCCGTGGGCAAGCAAGGCTGTGGCACTGGAGCTTTACTGCGCTTAGCGCTACCGAACACTGTTTACACAAATTTGCCTCTGCTTGTCGTTCCCGCTGCCAGCAACCCCACCCGCGGCTTTTTCTTACCCCTCTCTCATTTGCATCTCACCAGCCACGGGTCTTCCGCCTCCCTTTTCTCCGCATTCCTCACCTGGGAGACCGCGTACAGCCCTTTGTNGGTGGGTTGGGAAAGCTGCTGCAACGCTTCGCCCCGATACGAGTGCGGTCTCTACTAAATAGTGATTTTTGCTGTCACTCCAAAACCCTCTCAATCTGGTGACCGTCAATCTGGCATTTCCATGCCTAACCGCCCAATTGTTCTTAAGCTCCAACGGATTCCCAGAACAGATCCCATGTACTATCTGACTGCAGCTGGTGTTTGTACAGCCAGATTATAGACAAATAACCTGTCCAAAGGAATTAGGAGGATCTTCTGAGTTTCATACCCACCCCAAGCACACTTCTGGAATTACCTCACTCACACTCTAAGCGTACTTTTAGCTCTTACATGCACAAATACTCACAATGCTCTAGATCTGCAGTTTTTCAGGAGTTTTTACTCTTCTTCCCCCTCCTCTTTCATTTTCCAGCTTTGTTGTCTCCGGGGTGTTTACCTGCAATCACCAATGGTCCCAGGAGAGGTTGTTCAAGCCGCCAAATTCGTCAGGGGAGCACCATTCCTCCAAAATCTCCTAGGGCCACAGAGAAGAGGTTTTATATCCCAAATGAGCCCCCATTTGTGAGAAAATGGCTCTCACTTTTAAATTTTAGAGGTTTATTAAACCTTAACAAAAAATACAACAAAGGACTGAATAAAGAAAAATTAGAGCACTGGGAGTCTCTGTGACCAGCAGCCACATGCTCAACTACAAAATGGATGCTCTGCCTTTTATACCTTTAGCCCCTTCCACAGTTTTGTCAGTCAACTCCTCTGCCGTCCATTGATGGAGATCACTTTCTTACATCTTGATTGGAGGTCAGGTGTTGTTATACCACGCCTCCTAGTAGTATGCCTGCCCTCCCCAAATGCCCTGACTACTAAGGCTATTACAAGGGGGAGGGGAAAGAGGACTGTGGGAGGACATATTACAGTAACATCACTATGCATATTAACATACACACAATATCTATCTCTTGATTGTGAAAGCCAACCATCACATTACTCATCTATAACAACTGTAACCACTTGTAATGGTTCTAAAAAGAAAAACTCAGTGAGGAAAAAAAGTTAATACTGCTCAGGCCCCTCCCCCCTGCCCAACAGTGGAGGGGAAAACAAAGAAAACAGGACTGAGAGAGGTAAAAGCAAAAGCATTAGAATTACAATTTTTCTGAGGCAAAAGGCGCCAACAACGCAACAATACAGAGAAAAATGGTTCATCAACAAAATCAGCAAAGGCAAAATGCCACCTGGCCCCCCATCCTTAAGAAAAAACCAAAATGGTAGCTCCCCCCATGCTGTCTGCCACATGACACCTGGGAGAACAGACAGCACACTAGAGAGGCTCTTGTGGCACAAACCTCCTCCTCAAAGCCTGGGAACAATGGAAAAACTGGAACAAAACCAAATCCGATGAGCTAGTTCAAACCAGGAACTATGCTGCCAAGATGCACGGTCCTGGACAAGCCCCCTCCCCATGGCAGCAGCAGTGGTGGTAGCGGTGGGGGATGCTGTCACTGTCTGGATCTTCCCTTGCTTGTAGCAAGTGTCTCTCTCTCCCTGACAGCAAGTGGCAATGTCAGTGGGGGGTGCTGGGTCTTTCTCTCAGTGGAGGCAGCAGTAAACCAGAAGGCAACATGCAGCTGGGTGCCTGAGCAGTCTCTGGCTGCACACAGCTCAACTGGACCAGGGGCCACCCCTGCCACTCCATTTCCCAAGGCAATCTCCTGGACAGGAGCTGTCTTTTCAAGGCTTGGGCTCCACGGCTGGAGACAATGATGAACAGGGGACCTGCAGTGATGGTAGAGTCTGGACAGCCCCAGCCCCTCCCCAGCTCCAGGCCAGAGAAAGAATGGCAGGCCTTATGTTTCCCCCTACTTCTGTAAAAAAAAGACAGTACACTAAAGATGATGTAGAGGAGTGTAGAATACATGATTTTGTTACCCCTAATGCTAAACTCTGCCTCTTATCCCTGTAACTAGGTCACCACTGTTGTAAGATTCCAAAAGGTTGATGCATCTATGGAAAGAATATGGGAAGAGAACCATTTTCTGTCCCGCTTAGTCACTGAGGAACATGAGTGCTTTCAAAAAATTAGATAATAGGTAGAAAACTGACACTATGAAACTGACATGGTTTAGGAATGGTACTCCGAAATTTAGTTCTCCCAACGAGACTTTCCAAACAACACTGCAACTCGGTCGTTCCTCCTACCCCCTCTTCCACCCCCCCTCCCCGTTGGGTGGCCAGAGAGGAGAACAGGATGCACAAAAGACAAAGATCATGGGGTGAGATAAGAACAATTTACTGTAAACTGCAATGAGATAAGAAAACTAACAGCAACAGCAACAATATCAATGAGAAAAATATACAAAAAGAGAATGGCTCATGTCTTAGGTCCCAAATGCAAGATGTGGCTGGGGATGTGTATTCTATTGCCATCTGTTAGAGGTGGGGCAGTTATCTTCTGTTAATTGAACCACCTGTTAAAAGCAGGTGAGACAGTTTTCTTTATCTCTTCNACCCTTCTACAGGATCACTGCTTCAACAGAACCGCATCTGTCACTCCAGGAGGACTGCAGCCACCATTTAATCAGACTGCTACCAACACCCTGACCAACAGGGTGGCCGGTCATATTCTGACTCTGTCAGTAGTTTGTTTTCTTTTTTGTACTATTACATTTGTATTTTTAATTTTCCTAGTAAAGAACTGCTATTCCTATTCACATATCTTTGCCTGAGAGCCCCTTAATTTCATAATTATAATAATTCGGAGGGAGAGGGTTTACATTTTCCATTTCAATGAAGGCTCCTTCCTTCCTTAGCAGACACCTGTCTTTTCAAACCAAGACAAATCACATGCAAAAATGCTCACCACGGAGTCAAATCCAACCTGACTGCAGCCACAGCCACGTTTTTTCGACTGGAAGGAACCATTTTTCCCTGGGAGCGAGACAGTCCCTTCCCCCTACCCCTGTGTCCTAGCATAACTTTATGATGCTGAATTGTATCCCCATTTGTTTGTTTAACCCAGAAATAAGTTTTGCACCTTTAAAACTAGTTCTAAGTGTGAAATGGGAGGAGACAGAAAAGCGGTGAATTGTCTGAGGCATCTGTATTCAAAAACATAGAGATAAAAGCTTCAGCTTTTCTTCTTACAAACTGTTTTGTCTGCAGCACAGACAGCGAAAAAGAGCTCTTCTTTGCTTTTAATTAGTTTTTAGCTAGCTGAGACAGAAAAGTTCCTCGAACTGTAGCTTTTCTTTTTCCTAAAACCGATCAGCCGTGCTCTAAACTGAAAACCCAAAAAACCACCAAAACCTTACACCTGTGGCCCACCAGGGCCCAGGATGCAGCATTTTCCAGTGCAAGAAGAACTAATAAGAGACTGAACGAACCGAACTACACCCCATGAAAAAAACTTTTTGAATTTACCATCTTCAAAACAGCAAGAGGTTTTATTGTTTAATATTATTCAATTTTTTATGCTTGTGAATACTTTCCTTGTTAAATAAACAGTTTTTTCCACTTTTCTCCAAGGAAATCTTTTCCCAAACCAGTTAGGAGAAGGACCACTTAAATCTAATTTCTAGAGGAACGCCTTTAAAAGTTTCCTTTCGAATTTACCTTGAACAAGGACACCCCGGCAATGACATAAGGTGTTATTGAATAACGTAATGTCTTGGCCATGCCTCCTCCCACTGATCTGGGCTAGAACCAGGACAGAACCTTAGAGATAAAAAAATATTTTTAAATGCAATCAGGGGGAAAATAATATTGCCAGAATGACCAGTATAAAACTATAACTATCTTCAAGCTCAGAATTAGTTTTTAACATTGTCAATAATTTTCTGAAGGCACTGATGAAGAAGGAGAAGATAGCTATTTTGGTATCATTTAACACTCTGATTTCCTGGTTTCACAAACAAAATGGTTGTTAAAAAATGCCTCTAATGGTATTCCTAGAAATTACTGTTTTCTTTTTCTGGGATGATTCTTAATACCTGTAGAAATCAAGGAAGAAACTCTTAAAAATGAAAAATGTATGTGATTTGATAAAGATAATTGGATGAATGTTTCTATAACATCTGTGGCAAATAATGTGCAATTTGTTACATGTATTCTTATATCTTCAGAAGGACATGGAAAGTGTTCTTTGACTGCTGACATCAAGTGTATCAGACTGTAAAGTCAGATCATCTGGATTTTGTTTGCAGAACATTACAGCTTAACTAGTAATTACATTTTAATTACCAGTTTGAATTTGGTGGTCCTCGCAGAATCCTTTTTTGTTTTTGTTTGTTTCACTGCTTTGATAGCAGTTGTTGTTGTTCCAAAAGAAAAAAAATCTCGGTGCAATTTTTAAGGGACGGTAGCTCTACTATTTTGTTTCAAGTAATGTTTATTTTTGGGTGCAGCAAAAGGTATCAGTGAAGACTAAGAAGTAGTAGGTAAAGTTTATACTGTGGAAACTGAATGAATGATGAGTCCTCAGCTTTTTCATGCAACCAATTTGAGTGCTAACATCAAAAGTAATGTTCCGAGATTGATATTATATTAGTGGAAGGAAACTAAACCAAATATTTAGCAGTTTTAGCACCACACATCTGCATGACTGAGTCTTTTTCTGCATTAAATTTATGCTTTTGCATCTCATTAGGCTTCAGTAGAATTACTTTTGGTTTTATCAGATTGAGAAAACAAGCCAATAGATGAGATCCTGGTTTTAAATCTCTCTCTTTTTGACCAGAAATTAGAAGCCAGTAAAAGATATCATCTGACAAAGACTAAGAGAAAGAAAAATTGTAATTTACAGCAAAGTATAGCACCTCTGGGGAGCAAGACACCATAGCCTAGACATAGCATAAAGACTTGAAATCTGTGTGAAGGGTTATTACTTTCTTAAGAAAAGCAGCATTATTGTCAAGAGCTGTACGTCAGTAGGATACAAGTAGTCATGAGTCTACCCAAGTCTACCCAGGGAACCAGAAGCATTTTACATTGAGGAAAGGATGTTTCTTTTAAAAGGCTGAATTGGATTTCTGATGGATACGCATCATTGGTATATATTGAACTTCATTTTAGAGGTTTTTGCCACATAGTGAAAAGTTATATTAATTCTAGGGCAGGACAAACAGAACTGGTAAACAAAACTATTTAAAATCTTCATCAATTTTTTAGTAATTATATGTCTAAATTAATAACTGAATAAAGTAATTACCTTTTATGATGCTCCTGATGTATAATACTTGAGCATCTGTCAATTATGATGAATTTCTGATGAAAGCTTAAGAGCAACTTTTGAATACTGAGTCAGTCTTTTACCTCTGTTAGCATTTTGATATCAGTTGGCCATACTTTCAGAGCTCGAGAAAAATAAAATAAATAATATCTGAATATATTGTTGAATCAGTTTGTCACAAGTAGTGAGCAAATACTTGGGGTATCATCCTTTTGGAAGATTATAAAGCCAATTGAGTACATAACTGGGTTTCAGCAAAAAAATACAAAATCTTCTGAGAAAAAAAAATCCTGTTTCGCAAGAGTATGGGCTTGTTCTTAGTGGAATACCATTTTTAAAAAAATTTGTTAGCAGATAGTAGAAACCCTTCATGATCTGTCTAATTTTGGGATGGGAGAACATGATGTTCCAGAAGAAAATATACTTTGTTAGAATTTGGAGACTTGAATTCTTATAACAGAGGGCATATGTTCTCCATATCTCAAAGACAAACAATTTTCAGATTGAACTTGGGGTTCTTGATTTCCCCATGAGTAGACAATAGTTGCAGGTATAAAATTTTATTAGAGTAATGAGTAGCAGCATTCTCCTGGAATGACTAAAAAGAGGGGTGACAAGTTGCATGTGTGTAAGCAGGATAAATTACTTTAAAAATAACAAACCCAGCCCTTATTGTATGCACTCACTTGATTTAAAATGGAAAAGGGTCTGTGTCCTTACTGAAATGAGTCTAGTCTGAAATTTAGACTAAATTCGAGAATAGAATCCTCTTTTTTTTGTTTGCTAAGTTTTCATCTGTTCTTTTTCTCTCTTAGTGTATGTACATAAAAATGAATCTCTTTAAAAGACAAATTTTCTCCCTCCTTCCCATTCTTTCTGCTCCCATCAGTCTAACTCTGCCAAGTTGCTAAGAAATTATAATTTAAAAAGCAAGCATATTATATGCCCTAAAATTAGACCTGAAAAATGAAGTTTCTTAAAATTTAGCTTATTAAATATAAATTTTCATGAGAATATTTTATCAATTTCAGCTACATAATACTAGATTAGGATAAGCTTATTCTGAAATAATGGCCCATATACTCATTTATTCATTCACTGTCTCTCATATCATCCCTATTACTATTTTTCTTACTTTGAACACACCTTACCATCATTCACTCATAACCAGACATTGGTAAGATGGCCAGTCTGAAAAATTATTCCTTTTAACCACATTCACAATATATTAATGTCTTGGTTTGAAAAGACAGG
>WBNO01019870.1:56471-76643 GCA_013400575.1 Peucedramus taeniatus | reverse complement strand
CTCAGCTCTGGAACAGCATCCTTAACAGATACCCTCTGCTCTACTGTTTGGTTTTGGTTTTGTTTACTTTTGGTTTTGTTTTCTTTTTTCTCAGAGAAGGACAGCTAAATTTCTTTGTCAAAGGCTCAGGACTGTGAAATGCCATCATGGGAAAGGGTGATACAAAGATGATGACCCTTTTGAGCCTTGTTCAGTGTTTGAACATTTCAAGTGCAGATCATTGTGCTCATTCTTTTTCTTTTTCTCTTTTTCCTTTCCTTTTATGCCACTGGATTGTAGTCCTTATAGAGGTTAGTATCTTTTGGCTTTTTCCTCTGTGGATTTTCTCAGATGTCTGAATGCACAACGTAAATGGCACTTTAGAGAAAAGATGGATATTCAGGTTTTTGTATGAAAATACAGATTTTTTTCCTTCTGGCTGGACAATTAAGTAAAAATTCTTTTTTTCTTCCCAGTGAAACAAGCTGGCCAAGCTGAGCTTTTCTTCTGAGAGTGTCAAGAAGTTCCATGTCTTACAGAGCCACTCTTCAATTTCTCCTTGGGATGTTTTTGTCCCTTTGCCTTTTTCAAAAATTACATCATCTTGAAAGCAATGGAACATGGGCTTAGTTTTAATCCAATAACTTTATAAAGTACTTTTTCCACAGTACTATTACAAATTGTATTTTTGACAGCTTCAGAATCATATTTACTTCATGAACTTGTTTAAGAGATTAGATCAGCACTGCAAGTTTTATTGTTTTTTTGATTTCTTTTCTGTGGTAATGTAATTGACAGGAGGTGATAAGCCTGTAAACTCAAAAATAAATATTGAGTGTACTTCCAAACTAATAGCCCATTCATCTTCATCTGCAGTGTTGTCTGTTGTCCCTGTGAGGAATTGCTCTGAGCTAGTGGTGCTGTTTCTCCTGATATGAAGCCTGTGCTTACACCAGCACAGGTGTACTTTTACAGAAGTATTTAAGCAATTTCTGTTGCATATTTTCCAAAATATGGGCTTCCAAGCCCATTATATTTTTATTGTCTACTTTACCACTGTTTTCAGCCCTGATTTTCAGAGAATAACTTTGTGCCTCAATTGAGTGGCACTTACATCTGCCTCTACTGCTCTTTTTGCATGGTTATTCTGTCACTTTTACACCATCAAAGTTTGTCCTGTAGACCTCCTCTAAATTTTCTTGTCCTAGATACCAACACAGCATCAAAATAGTAAAGATGAATTTATTTTCTGTAATATATAAGCTCTCTATGATTGTCATAAGTCATTAAGAAAATAAAAATCTTCCAGTTCTACTCAGAGTAGAAAAGGTATCCAACTACTTTTTTCTTGAATACAGGATATAATCCAGAACAGTGCTTCAAAGCTATATTCTGTCTTTCTTACTTTGATTCTTTGTGATAAAAGTAATGTTTAAATTTGTTCTAGTTACCACCTATGTTCCCTAGGAGTTTGAGCCAAATGACTTGCAGTCTTGAGTCCCTGCTTGACAGATCTTGCAAACCTAAGATTCTGTAAGGGCACAACAGAGGCATGATTCTCCCCTTCTGTTCATGAGTCCAGCTTATCTCAGTGCAGCAGCCATCTGTCCAGCTGCCTTCTTGTGTTCCTGACTGAGAAAGGATCTTCATCTCTTTTTTTTATATTCCCTATGTTATAGGAAGCATGTCACAGATATATCAGTCATTGCCAAATTTGACAGGAATCTACCAATTGCTTTTTTGATGCTTGATCTGTTTTAATGTGTTTTTCTTGTGCTCAGAGTCTAAATTAAACTAAAAGCAGTGACAGAAAATGGAAATGCTTCCTGTAAGAATATAAACTAATATATCAATAGTTAAGGATTTCAGAGTAAAAAGAAGCAGAAAAATTGTCAATTGTCTCTTCACTATGAAAGATTCTCATAGAGACTAAGATGATGGGTAGTTGCATCTTAATATAACTCTCTTCTTTTTGTGCTGACACTCTTAGGGGTATCACTCTTGAAGACAGATTGCAATGTAAATATTTTAAAATAAAGTAATGACTGTATTCTCAGCTACTGATTACCTGAAGCTAGCTTCTAGAAAATTGAACTGAAAGTAATTCTAGTTTATGAAAAGATTTTCTCAGTGTTTATGATATTGCACAGTTGCAAAAGGAGGTTATCATTGTACTTCAAACATTCATCATGGTAAGTGCAGAAAATAAATCATCCTGACTGCAGAAACACTATTTTATAGGTATAAATTATTAGACTGTAAATTACCTTCTTGGAAAACATACTTTTAGTCTGGAAATCTCTCACAAGGAATCTTTATGATCTCATTAGGTTTCCCCTTTGCGGCAGAAATTTAAATAATTTAGCTTTTTATTACTAATTCATAGCAAAGTAATTTGAGAATGTTTACATTTTATAAAGCTCATCCATTAAATTATTTATCATCTGATATAATTTCAATAGGTATTTGTTCAATTTTTCTTGCTTTACATACGATGCCATTAGCACAACAATACCCCACAGTTTAGATATTGCAGAGAAGCTCCATATTTTAAGCAGAAAAATGCAAATGAGTATTTTGAAGCAATTTAATATAACTTTGTTGTCCCTTCTAATTCTACTTCCCCACATACCTTGTTGGTAATTTGTACTGTAACCTTGTACTACATTTACAACTGCAAACTACTAGCAATATGGAAAGAGAATAAAATGTATAATACTTCTGACAAGAGGAATTTATAGTGGCTACTTAATCTTGTTTTCAGCAGCAGAACTTGGCTTGTTTCTAGTGAAGTGCTTGGAGAATCATCTTAAAGGTGAAACAATTTAATGAGGCACCACTGTGAACAATAAGCAAACTTGATTCTTGTAGTTGGATACGAGGTCAAGGGACAAAGGATGCATGAGTGTGATGGGGATTAGTGATAGTGTGTGATAGTAGAGGGCTGCACAACCTTGTATTGGGTGAGATGCAGTCCCAGAGCTTTTGTGTAAGCATGGCGTGAGTAAGCAACAGCAACAAAAAGTAATTTTGATTGCTTGCTTATGTATTGCTGTGAATAACAGAGAATCCCTTCCTATGGGCATTTATTGAAATATAATTATTTCAAAAAATGTTGTTCCACTAATGCAAACTAGAAGAGCTTGTGTGGTCAGATTCAGTATCACCGTGTGTGGCAGAACTTGGCGTGTGCTGTTATTTGGATTGACTGAGAATTTCTGTTTTGCTTTCATTCATTAAACTCCATCTTTGAACATGCAAGTTATTAGAAATGCTTCATTTAATTTGAAGCTAGGTCAAATATTATTCATAGGATTGCTTGCCTGAAATCTCACTGTAATGCATATCATTACTGCTTATTGGCAAATAATAGTAATAATGCTATAGGTCACTGTGTAGCAGATTGCTTCTACCTATTGCTTGAATATAAGATTTGGAACAGCTACAAATTGAGAGATAAGAAACCTAAGGAATTGTTTACCCATTTTTTTCCACTTTAAGTCTCAAATGTGAAATCCAGTGTGTAAGCTTGGTCTACTCTAGTACACAAAAACTCTGAAGGTTCACTTTACCTTATGTGTGACCTTTACTGAAAGAGAAGGATAGACCTCAAGGGTGTGTGCTCCTGTGGGGTGTGTTTAAGCTACAAGAAAGATTGTCTATTTGAGTAAAAATTTGTCAGGGAGCTTATGGCTCTTGTGCTCTGCAGCTTGGATTTGGTACTGCGCTGGAGTTGTCTTTTTATTTGTTGAACACAGTGTTTTGGAAATCTTTTCATAAACCGCTTTATTTTTACATGAGTACTTCAGAGTATGATTCTTCTTTCTTACTTATACTAAGAAGACTTAGTTTTGATTTGCTTTGTATTGAAGAGGACTCCCTAAAGACAAAGATGATAGGCTGTAGGTAGAGGTCTTACTGTGTGGAGTATTGATTTGAGAGAAAGCTGAGTGATGGCAGAGGTCAGCTCTGCTGATTGGAGACTGTAGAAGGCATAAAGACCAAATTAATAAGTTTGGGGCTGGACTTGTCTGAGATAAAACAGTCGGAGGTTGCCAACTGGTTGTGTGTTGGTTATTTTTTTTTTTAAAGAATGTAGGGAAAAACAAAGAGAGGAATCCAAAGCTGCCTTTTTGATTTGTAACATTCTTCTTCACCAAAAATAGCTTGATAGACTACCAAATCTGTAGCTACACATGTATTTTTTTCTTAAGAAGAACAAAGTCATATGATAAATTACAGACCATAGGACATGAAGTAAACAATCATCTCTATTTAAATGGAGCAAGAAAAAAAAAAAAAACCTGTTTGACATACAAGAAAATGAAAAACCTGTGAAAATATAGGACCAATGGTAAGCCTACAATAAGCTCTTTAACATTTGTATTCATTACATGGGAATTTACTCCACATCCAGTATCATGCTAGTGTTAGATAGACTTCAGTATGTGTCAGATTTCTGCATTTCAGAAGCAGAAAATGGTAAGTGTAGATGTGCCCTATTAATGTTCAGATCACTTTTAGGCAGGATAGCTGTCTATGTGTCCAGTGGGATCATTGTCATAGACTGGGGAAAGGTTTGTTTATAATGAAAGATTGTGTATTTTAACAACTCTGACCTCAGTCCTAACCCCTTACATACTGTAGGACTAATTTAAGGAAACCTTAGTGAATTTGAAGCCTGGAGAGACTTCAAAATTTCCACATAGTTCCTGACCTTGTAGATTACTGATACGGATTTTAGCATGTAAAGCCTGAGAGATTATTCCTCCCTTTTGCAGTATAATGATGCCTTATTATAGGAAGTTCCTTTCCTTAATTAAGTAAAAATCAAAGGTTGGGTCTTCTTAGAGCATTCAATACTTTACTTTTAAGAGAAATGGCTTGAATGTGAAAATATTTTTGTCCTCATTGCCGTCATTGCTTTTCTGGTGATAAGGCCAGCTTTAGCTGCCCTTGTGAAGCATGCTGGTCACAGATGATAATGAAGGTTCAACCCTGCTTGCCTATGCTATGGCTTTTGTGGCTTAATAGCCTCATCTGAACAAGACAATTCCAGACCCAAATTCTTTTCCTTCATTGCTCTGATGCATTCACTTGTTAAAAATGTATGTTACAGGAAAACTTGCCACTGAACCAGTTATGCAATTGCAATTACTGGGAGACTTGAACAAATATATAAAAAATGAAGTGTTTTACATGGCATTTGACAGGAAGCAGTATAGACACTTTTCTACAGAACAATCATGATTGTGTCATGAGGGACTCTAGTTTTCAACTCTTCAGTTCTGAGAATCAGTCCTGGGTGAAGGACAATGAGTAGAGAAATTAAGTTATTTGCAGGAAGAACACAGGCAGTTAGTTATTCCTTACACAGCAGGGTTAGGGCTTCTGCAGTTTTCCAGGTGTTTTTTTCAAATTCTCCTCAGGATGCACTTGGAATTTTTGGCTTCAGTCTTCAAAGATACTGAGGATGACATCTATACAAGTATGTAGATTGCATATGTCGTATACTTGTATGCATTAAATGTATACAGTTATGTGGAGCTGGACCTAAGGCTTCAGTCCTGAAAAATCCTGCTTTTACTTGAACTTCATATTGCAGGAAAATGTTTTGACCCAGATAACCTTATAGAATCAGAGTATAAGGAGGAAATTTGAGACTTTGCCATTGCCCTTAGTATTTTTATTCTTCAGACTTAAACACTAGGGCACAATGATAGTGTTTGCTTCCAGTTTTCTGAACATACTGGAGACCTATGAGCTATGTCTGTAACCACAGCTGTCAAATTCACAGAAAAGAATAGATTAATGCTTGCTTAGGAAGGAAAAAAAGTTATTATTCTTATTTAAAATAAAATGGAAAATAAGTATTTTTTTTTCTAAATGTTCATAGATCTAATTAATTTTAGCTATGTGAACATGGCTTTGTATCTTTGGGAAAAAAAACCAAAAAAAAGGAAATTTTTTTTGCTTAGATCTGTTGTAAAAATTTGTTGTCAAAATCTGTCCACAGAGGTCAGCTGAGTCATTGTTTTACATAGATTTTGGATTTGCACTGGTTTTGATTTAAATGATGCCATTACTTTTTGCTCTTCCTGCCACTTGTATTATATGTATGAGTAGGAAGAAGAGGATTTCTCTGCAAACTGAAGAAAATGATTGAGGGGATCTGTGTTTCTGTTATAATGAGCACTTAGCATGGTGACCTTTCATAGAAGGATTGCTAAATAACATTGTCAAAAAAGCTTTATTTTTGAGAATATTTACTTTTAAGGCATTAGTGGTATTGTGAGAATAGGTACAAGATGAGCAAAAAGCCCTTGAAAAATGATATTTGTGTCACTTACTTTCAATTAAAAATCAGAACTTGGGGAAAGCCAGAAAAGCTTATTCTAAAATCAAATCAAGATGAAGACATGAAAAGAAAATCCAAATATGACTGCATTTTAAAGTGTTTACTCTGTTTATATCTGTACAAATACCTTGTTTTCTGAGTTCTAGCTTTTCCAATTATTGAATCAATTTTTACATGTGTACACAGAAATATGCTGTCAGAGCATATGCGTGTAAAATGAGTCTGATATTTATGTCTTGCCTGTTGAGAACAGTTTAAAAGGAGCTCTAGCATTACTACTATCTACACATATTTCCCTGACATTACATGTAATTCATCTTGGTACTTATGCTGTGAGGAGGCTGTTAGCTTCGAGTGCACTTGAAATGGCAAGGCTGGCATGTTTTCTGAGCACTCACCAATCCTGCCCAGTCTGAGCAGCCCCTGTCTGAAAGAGCAGTGCTTGCTCTTCTGCAGTATTGTGGATAATGTTCTTTTTAGACTACTAGTTATTGGTTTCATCCTGAAAAAAAAGGGCTTGCATGTATCTCTTTCTTGAGAACCTTGAAAATGCAACCCATTTCTGTGGAGAATCTCTCTGGGAGCAGTGTTGCTATTCTCTGCAGTGAACTAATTGTTTTCCAACGTCAATCATGATCTGAGAGTGCCTCCAGGATCTGTCCTCTCAGAGGAATGAGCCTTATCCCAGCTAGGTTTTGGTAGCTAATTATTGCAGCTCTGGATAAGAACATAATATTAAACATATTTTAGGTTTATGCCCCCATATGACAAGCCTGGGTACTGAACATTTAATTATGCTACAATTTTGAATTGTGCAAGAGAAATCTTCTAAGATGTCAGGATCTATGTGGCATCCATTATCACAGCACAAGTATTTAGTAGGTACTGTGTGTACTCCAGGTGATAGGTTAGAAGTCAGGATTGCCTTTGCCTCTTTTTCTTCCAGTTGGTATTAATCGAAGTCCTTTGTGACACTGCAGCTGTGGATGTGATAGAAAGGAGTCTTTTCTAGTGTCCCAGAGCAGAAGGCAGAGAATACTTTCAATCTCAGAGTTACTGTGAGTGTCTAGATTTGAAAGGCAGGGAGTGCTGGAAATGAGTTGTAGTTCAGATCATCAGCTTGCTTTTGAAGTTAACCTCCTGATGGTACCCACTTACTGAAATTTGTCCCAGGTTATAGAGCTTTCTCATACTCTTTGAACCAAAGTCCTTTGAGGACTCAAAACCAGAAGATTTGCTCCAAAAATAACTTGATATTCTACTTCTTCTAGTGAATATTCAATGCATGACACCGAATTTGACCCAATAATAATTGCAAACTTCCTGAAATGCTGACTGTGCATTTCCTGGCTCTTCAGCAGCAACAACCTCTTCATTCTGCATCTGCTGCTATTGAACCACATTCTTGCTAATACAGTCAGCAGGAGAGAACCAATCCTGCTAGGAGAGAGGGTACAGGAGAGGATTTTTTTCCTGTTTTATCCAGATGATCTGAGAGCTTTCGCCTCACAAGCATTCACGTCATCTAGAGATAAAGAGAAACAAAGCTGCTATTGTTGTTTAAAGAAATTAATTTTACAGAAGGAAAGCCATCAGTGTGTTCAAGATTTGAATTAAACATTAGGTTAAACTGCTAAGTTGGGAAGATAAGCAGCACTGGCCCAGGATCCTTCCATCCCACAGGATTTCCAGGTCTTGGTTAGAGAATGCCAGGGATCTGATGCTGGCACTCATCCTGCTTTGAGCAGGTGCTTTTCACAGCTTTGACACCCAGCTGGGATACAAGCTTGGGGATGGAGGGGAAGCATGAAAACCTGTAGTAGCTCCAGCTAGGCTGACCATGTCAAAAGGAAGTTAATGAGTTATTCCTCTTATAAAACCAGTCTTCCAAATTTTAACTTTATGCCTATGAGCTATAGTTACATATTTGATTGCAGAGAAAATATGAAGCTTTCCTTGGTTTTTACAGTTAACTGGGGTGTTTTTTAGCCCAGGAAAAATTATTTAAAACTGAATTAAGTTACAGAAGTGAGTTTTCTATATGTTTCACTTCATGAGTATTTCATATAGAATCTGTACTTGGATCTCTTTTCAATGCTAAGAGACAACACATTGATATTTTTCAGACTGTGGGTAGTACTCAGAATTTATCACTTATGTGAAAGTATAAGTACCATTATTTAGGTATGTTTTATAAAGTTTCTCATTTTAGCCACCCTATGTCTTTTAAATTCAGCCTCCAAAAGTCACTAAAGTATATTTAATTTTTTTTTCCTGTTTCCTTTGGAGCTTGACTCCTATCTTTTAAATATTTAGGCTTGGAAATAACTGTTTGTGGCAAAAAGCAGCTTATAAACTCTGTATGTTTTAAGGTTGTGGAAAGCTTGCTAACTGTTTAAGTTGACAATGTTATTCTAAAAGGTGAACTGTAAGATTTCTTCTTTCATTTACTGTTTTTGTTGTAAATACATAATTTGATGACTCTTTTATCATCTTTGAGAAGGAAATAGGGAGATAATTTTTTTTAGGAAGCTGTAACTTGTCCAAGTAATCCTTGAAAAGCTGAAGGATGTGATGTGTCTGTCCCCTTTCTATCTAGGCCCCTCCTCGTGGGCAGTGAAGCAGTGATGCCTTCATGCAGAGGAGTCTGTTTTGCTTTTGTCCTATTAATTTTAACTGCATTAGAATAAAGTTGTAATAGTCCAAAAGTTAGAACAGTGAAAATTTAATACTGTAATTATAACCTTCTGTTGCAAAGTTGTTGAAGTCCTATGCACACTTATTTAGTGGCAAGAAAATGTGCAGTTGAATTCCAAATTTGAAAGATCATCTCTGACTAAAAGAGTCTAGCAGCCCACCTAAAAAAATAGCAGTTATTTAAATTAATATTTCCGTATTTTTCAAGATGGCTTTCTTTTTTAAGTTGCTTTTTGCAATTTTTCTTCTTTACAGATACAGACAAGAATAAGCAGTTTAGAATGGTTCTGTTGATACGAGGTTTTTCATTTTAATACTGAAAAATTTGCTTCTCATGCAGAGATAATTAATTTGGGTATGTATGCACATGGTAAGCACAAATGCACTATTAAATACAAAAAAGAAGAATTTGACCTATTCAGCTGAATAAATTAAGTCTGTTGATAACTAGTAAAAGAAGACATAAAAGCTTACAGGTATTTTTCATAGATTTTTGAAGTGATCAGAAGTGAAATTATCCCTCCTGTAAGACCCAGTCTTCACAAAAATAATCTGATTAATTCTCTTAACTATTATGTGAGTAACTGGGAAATAAAAAACCCCACAGTCTCCACCAGTCTCCAACCCTGCTTTACTTTCATATGACATTTTGTTGAATGAGTTGATAGACCTGACCAACGTTAAAATGCATAAGTATTTTAAGCTTCTCTATATTTGATAATGATGATGCTTGATTGCTGAATGAGTGCAAGGTTATAATCATCTCTCTTGGCTTTTTTGTCATTCATAAGCTGCTTGAGCTGCTCTCTGCTGGCTTATGACATTTCCAGGATCTCTCAAGTGGATTGTAACCTTGTGTGTGCTCATTGAATTCTAAGGACTGGTCCTTCTAAATGCTCTTTCATAGGATGAGCTTTTATTCCTCTGTTATTTAAAAAAGGGTTTCATGCCATACAGTTTGCTTCTCAATGTCTTAAAATTCTCACAGAAAAGGTTTATGAATTGGAAATGAAAATAATTTAAAATCTCCAAGTTCTCTATTTGCTGCTTAGAGATTTCCTATCACTATATATATTCAATGATAACCCAGAAAATGTGGCTTTAAAGATAGTTTTGTAAGCTTGGCCTAATATATATAAACTATTTTATTGTTTACGATAACCTCTATTTTCAAATGAAACCCTGTTTTGTCATCAGAGCATTTTCTAAAAAAAAAACCCAACACATATCCGGCTAGGATTGTTTGAGAACATGATTTCTTGATTCATATTGATTTTTAAAATTTCACCTAGAAATCTATAGAGTATATTTTATTAAATGATGGAATACCACTAAACAACCCTCAGGTATTATAAAGATATTCAATACTTTCTTTAATATCATTATTACAACAGGCTGATTTTTGTTGCTGGCCATATGAGAGCCAGCATTTTCAAAATGAAGGTAATTTTTTTTGCAATAGACAGCCCCGTCAGATAGGATGTGTTACCAGATGTGTTGGTCATAAATGCAAGTGATGTAATTGAGGATGTCTAGACTAGGGGCAGCCTGGGCTGCATTGATTACATATTGGTGGAGTTTGCAGCCCTGAGAGATATGGGTGATGTAAGAAGTGAAATTAGGCCCCTGAACTTTAGAAAGCTGACTTCCAGCTCTTCAGGGAGGTGGTCAGTGGCATTCCTTGGGAAACTGCACTTGGGAATAGGAGAGCCGGGACAGTCTTGCGAACAGAGCTGGAAGATCACAAAAGAAATTTTCCATAAAGCAAAAGAGAAAAAAAAAAATTGGTTACGGAAAGCAGGAGACCGGCATGGTTGAGTAAAGAATTGCTGATCAAACTAAAAGGAAAGAAACAAATGTACAGGCAGTAGAAACAAGGACTTCACTGGCAACCCCTCTTCCCACACCTCTTGAATTGGCAGACAGCAGGATGTGGATGGGGAAGCAAAGTGCTTCCCACTACAAATAAAGGTGAGGTTTATGATAAACTGAAGAACCTGAATGGGCATAATTCTATGGGACCTCATGAGATGCATCTTAGTGTCCTCAGGGACTCGGTTGATGTAGTTGTCAAGCCACTCTCCATGATATTTCAAAAATCATGGCAGTTTGGTGAAGTCCCAGGTGACTGGAAAAACAGAAATATTGTAGTCATCTGTAAAAGGGGCACAAAGAACAACTGACTTGTCTGCCTCACCTCTGTGCCTGGGAAGATCATGGAAGAGGTCCTCCTAAACGCTATGCTAAGGCACAAGGAGAGCCCAGAGTTGATTCAGGACAAGCAGCTCAGCTTCACCAGGGGCAAGGCCTGCCTGACCAACTCAGCAGCTTCCTATGACAGAGTGACTACATCAGTGGATAAGGAAGGGTTACAGATATCATTTATCTGGATTTCTGTAAAGACTTTGATATGGTCGCCTACAACATCCTTCTCTCTAAATTGGGGAGATTTGGATTTTTGAGCGGATTTTTAGATGGATAAGAAAGTTGGACAGTCGCATCCAGAGGGTAGTGGTAAATGGCCAAGAGTCCTGATGAACATCAGTGATGAGCGGTGTCCCTCAGGTGTCCATATTGGGACCAATGTTATTTAATATCTTCACTAATTACATAAACAAAAGGATTGAATGCACCATCAGCAAATTAGCAGATGACACCAAGCTGAGTGGTGCAGTTCACATGCCTGAGGGATGGAATGCCAGAGGGAGCTGGACAAGCTCAAAAATTGGGCCTATGGGAATCTTGTAATGTTTAACAAGACCAGGTGCTGGTCCAGGTGCTGCACCTGGGTCAAATTCCAGGTGCTGTACCTGGGTCAGGGCAACCCCCAATATCAACAGAGGCTGGGGGATGAAGAGAATGAGAGTAGCCCTGCTGAAAAGGATTTGGGGGTGCTCATGGTACCTCCAGGAGAAAACTCTGGAACTACCAACACCACTACCAAGAAGCCCAGAGTGAAGTAGGACCAAGAGGATACCTCTGGATCCATGAGTGGTGACTATCTTCTCCTTGGTCTGTCTCTCTTTCGCCCCCCATTTTTCTATTCTTTCTCTATCTGTACCTCAAATTTACTGTTAAATTTGTTAAATAGAATCCATATTATTGACTTCAACATATGGTCTCAATTGCACCTTAATTTTGGCAGAGACATCTCTCAATAATCAGATATTAATAGCAGTGTGGCCAGAAGGTTAAGGGAGTTCAGTCTGCCCCTCTACTTTACTGTGGTGAGACCCCACCCGGAGTGTTGCATCCAGCACTGGAAGGGCATCAACCTGTTGGCGTGAGTCCAAAGGAAGAACACCAAGATGTTTAGAGGGATGGAGCTCCTCTCCTACAAGGAAAGGCTGAGAGAACTGGGTTTGTTCATATTGGGAAAGAGAAAGATTTGAGGTAATCTAATTGCAATCTTCCAGTGCCTGAAGGAAGCCTCCAAGGAAGATACAGAGAGACTATTTACAAGGGCATGTAGTGATGGGATAAAGGAGAATGGCTTCAAACTGAAAGTAGGTTTAAATCAGATATTAGGCAAAAGTTCTTTACTGTGAGGGTGATGAGGCACTGGAACAGATTGCCCAGAGAAGCTGTGGATGCCCCATCCCTGGAAGAATCCAAGGTCAGGTTGGATAGGGCTCTGAGCCACCTGACCTACTGAAAGGTGTCACTGTTCATGGCAGGGGGATCAGAACTAGATGGTAAGGTCTGTTCCAACACAGGCTATTATATTAATCTATGAATAATAGCAATAAAACATTTGGTTAGATTAGCTAAACTAGTACTTGAAATTCTGTTTTTGAGCTACTTGCTTATATCCTGATGAGTGACATGCAATGTGATATGAAAGACTGTATGAAGGCAGTGTTTGTGCCCAGAAGGGAAGCTAGAAGCTTTTTTCACCTCATAAAAACCAAAGGAAATCACTAAGACCCTCATGGGGAATGATGGTTTGAATAGGCTGCAGAGAATGTGCAATGGCAGATATAATTTGACAGCATCTTCTGCACTGTTGGAAAGTCATGACCATGACCTGTCCTTGATTCACCAGTAGAATATTGCTGTCTCCAGGGACTGTTGTACATGTGAACAGTGCACATCCTCCATTTCCTCCCCTCCTTAGTAGGATCGGTTCCTTTGGACATCAAATGACATATATAATCTTATGATGAGGAATTTTGGGGACTTTTTTCTGCTGCTTGTCACTTTCAATTGTTCCTTTGTCTTGGCTGTATGCCACTTCTTCCCAAGTAGCTTTGGATGTTAAATAGCAGTTACATTTAGCCTGTGACTTTAAAGGTCGGGTTGAGTAAAAACCTGTGGCAGTTGCATGAGGCAAATTACTTCTGCTGGGCTAATTAAAGATCACAGATCAAATCATGTCTCGTGTTAAGTGGGTGCAACTCCCTTGGATTTGGCCCAAGTATGTGAGCAATTGATTTGCTTCTCTGTATTTACTTAAGCATCACTGTATTTAAACCAT
Source organism: Peucedramus taeniatus (assembly GCA_013400575.1). NCBI lineage: Eukaryota > Metazoa > Chordata > Aves > Passeriformes > Fringillidae > Peucedramus > Peucedramus taeniatus. The sequence continues at coordinate 63,132 of WBNO01019870.1, read as the reverse complement.
GAATTTCAGTATTTTAAACAGTTTTTTTTAATTCTTAACGCCTTTTCTTTTTTAAAGGAATATCCTTGCATCTTCTGTATTGCTTTGTATTTATTTTGTGTTGAGTGTTTCACTGTTCTGACTGTCTGATAAGGGACAGCATAATTTTGTACAAAGTCTGTAAGCCTTGTTCCCTTGTCTCTTCTTTCCCTTTTTCGACATATCTCAACCTGCAGGAGTTAAGAGAGTATTTGAAGCCATCATTCAGGAATGGGCAGATGCACTGAGGACAAAAGACTGCCTGCAAGGAAGAAACTTCTCTTGAGTACTGAAATACTCTTTCCTAAAAAGACTTTGGATAAACATGTCAGAATTCACTGTTCACATATTTTCTTTGGAGCATTTGTAATGAATGACAGATTTTAGTGGACCCACTGCATATGCAGAGGTACTTCTTCATGTATTTCTAATAATTACACTTGATATCCTCAACATAATATTTGTTTATGGAATTGAGTAAATAATGCTTTAGGAATTTTTCCTGGTTTGAGAATTTGATTGGCAATATATGGGGAAGTGTTGTTCCTTAGTTTGGCAGAATGTGGTAGTCTGCACCCCTGACATACACTGTCTCTTGAACATTTGACACCCCTTCTGGGTGAGAGAAGTCTGCCTCCCTGGTCACAGAGTCTGGAAGGCTTCAGGACTCACTCCCATTCTGTTGTAGCTTCTAGTAAACTAAATTTTCCTCAAGCTGAGTCTATTTTGTCTGTGAAGGTAATACGTGAGTGACATCACTATTTTAATCTGGACCCATGGGCATTTTTATTTAATTTTCTGTTCCTTTGGCTCTCATCAGGCAAGGAAGATTCAAAGCATTGCTGGGTTGGCAGCTGTTCAAGGCCAACCTGTCACAGGTGATAAGTGCATTTTTCAATTTCTTCACTAAATTTATCCTAATGTCTTATTATTATATGTTATTTATATCCTTTATCGATTTATAACTTGTTTTTTAAGACTGAACTGGAGCATACAGGGGTTCTGCAAATGGCTAGGCTTGCATCAGAATCCCTTTTTGTGCATCATCAATTCTTTTGGGCTACTTAATATGACAGAACACAGTGTTTCTACAGATACCCATTACATAAGCGTGTGCCAAGGGGCATGTTATCTCCCACCCCTCCCCCAAATGCAATAGTGTCATGTTACATACAAGTCTCTTCATGTCAGGGTTTTTTCTACTTCTCAGCACAGTCAGGTTTAGTCAGACAGCTTGAAATCTGGATTGCTTGACAAAGTGTGATTTGGAACAGGCTGAGCTACTTGGACAGAATTATAAATAGATTTAAGACTGTTTCTGTGCTCATAAATTATAATGTAAACATAAACTTAGTTTGTCTAAAGAATAGCTTATGCTTAAAATTCTGGTTCTTATTTTTTGTTTTATGAACAGTGACCATAAATCTTCCAGCTTGGAAGTCTTTGGGGACAGAAGTGTGGTATTGCTATCTCTGTCATTCTGTACAGGGGAAGTCTGGTGTAAATAACTTGCATCTTACAGAGAAACTCTTCCAAGGAGAGCACATATTAGCAATTCCAAATAGCTGCTTGTGCATCCAGCAGTCAGGACATTTTAGATTCACATGCACATCTTACTCTCCATGCATTGGTTGAAAGTTTTGCATCTAAGGCATTTTAAATCTGAGAGACTGAATATTTCTCTTTAGCAGTGGAAATGCACTCAATGTTCAAAGATGTTAAAGTTTGACTATAACTATTGCTGTAATTGCTGCACTCAGAAAGGCCTGTCATAAATGAAAGTATTCATTACAGGAAAAAAAATCTTGAAATTCCCCTTAGAGCACAATTAGGTGATGAACCTATTATCAGTCATCCTCTGGCCATGGTCTGATGAGGAGAATGGTATGTGTTGAAAAATCTGCCTCAAGCTACTGAGCAAAGTTGACTAATTTGATGACCCAACAAAAGGGACTGAATGAGGCTAGTTCAGAAGTGGAACGTGAACCATTTTGCCACTTAATGTTACATTAAGAATTAATTCTTGATGAATATTGCTTATTATGGAAAGAAAATAATACGTGATAGGTCAAGAGAAACAAGGATTTTAAGTGTTTCCTTATATTGGCAAAATATAGCTGTGAGGTGAGTAGGTAACAAAGGTTCCAGTTAAACCGAGAGACCATATCTGAAAATAGTATTTTTCTCTTTTCAGATAGATATCATTAATGATTAGAAGAAAGATGCTGATCTGGAAAAGAGCATAAGTAATGAAGTAAGAAATAAGTGGAATTTGCCTCCAAATTTGCTGTTTTAAAAAGCCTCTTTACTATATAACTCTGTAACACTCGCCTCTATATAAACAATTTACCTTGAGGATTTTAAATACTGTAATATTCTACTTCTGTGTATGTTGATGACACTTTTAATCTTAGGTCGATAGAGTTACTTCCTCAATGTCTTTCATCCAGATCTTACCGTGACCTGAAAACTAGAATACAAATTTTCTCTGAGCATATTTACCATGTGTTGACAGAATCAGGCTTTCTACAGAATGCACCAAGTATTACTGTTTCTCTCTAAGAGAGAGGGAAGAAGAGCTGATGATGGATTTTTTCATTTAATTTTTTTTTAAAGTAACAGCTGAGGAAACAAGCAGTTTCTCTTATTTAATTTCAGTCACCTGACTGAAGAGAGCGAAGTGTAAATCTCTTCTTCCAGAGCATGTCCTACTATCATGTTGTGACATGAGGGTCTGTGCTATTCTCACCCTTCATCTTCTACTGGTCAGAAAATATCTCTGAGAGAATCACTGCAAAGAAAGGCAGAGCATGTGGAAAGAAATATGTTTTACAGCATTAGGTTGCACCTCCAGAAGGCAATGCTGAGCTCTGGTATTTGTTGCAAGAAAGTCCTAATCTTTGCTAAAAAGGAGATAGTAATTGGGAATACAGTCTTATAGAGTGGACTTTCCTTTAAGGTATAAAATAATTAGAAAGAAAAGATTTCTCTTGACTTTTATCCTTGTTGACTGGCTTCTTTAATCTCTTAGTAAGAGCTCTGTGCTGGGAAAAGGTAAATTTATGTTTACCCCTTACTTCCAATCCTCTTAAAAAAATTAAAAGAACATCTCTCTCTGGAAGAAGGTTTATAGTCATCACTTGCTTAATCATTTTGTCTCCACTGGAATAATATTAAGACCTTCATCTAATGCGAATTACGCAGCAGTTACTGTTTATTGTTTTACAGGTGCACTCCATGCATGACTAACTCAGGACCTTGTGTTTCTGCAAGGAGATAAGGAATAACTCATTAGGATGCAACAATCTAGTGGAAAAGCAGTGAAAGAGAAGTTTCTTGATTGTTCAGCTTTAAATATTAGGTTTCACCAACCTCACCCATTCATTTTAATGCACGCCAATGTTGACTTCTAGGATTATTGAGTGGAGCTGCTCCACAAGAACATTACTGTAAGGAACTTTGTTGCCAAATTTGCTGTTTATCACAGGTTGATTGCAAAGCAAAATGTCAGGAAAACATTAATATTTTCAAGGGGAATTGCATTCTGATTTTTGGTTCTGAGATGGTTTCTCTAATAAAGACAGAGGATTAGACCTGTTACAGTTCCTTCATTTCTTCTCTGTGTTTGGAAGCTGTTTTCTGCTCTCTAACAAGGACCTCTTTTAAATTCCTTACTCTCCCTCAAAGAAAAAGTAAGACTTAAAAGATATTAATTTTTTTTCTTCTTTAATTTAAATTTAAATGAGGGTCAGAGCTCAATCCTCCCCAATGAGCAGCTGAAATAATGAAAAACTTACCTCGTGGAGGGTTTCCTTTTAATAGTGCTGAATTAGAGCTGCTTCTGAACTGAGTAATGTTTTCTGAATATACACGGGATCCCAAGTCATTAAAGGTTCTCATAAAGAAAGCTCATAAATTTGGCTCAGCTCAATGAGACTTAGCGCATATGTGAATGAAAATGTTTCTGTAAATGGGAATTGATTTTTCTTTCTCACTGATGATTTTCTTTAGTTAATCTTATGAATGTGTTATGCACTAGTTGCAGCAAGACAAATAGAAAGACACTGGATGTCATAGGAACCAATATTAAAGTGCATATTCTTGTGATCTTTGACCCTCATCATGATACCTGTTATATATTCTGCTTTTTCTCAGAGAGAACATGTTGCTAAGTCACCTTGTTCACTGACCAAGACTAGCTGCAGAAAAAGTCAGGTAAAAGAATATTAGAATTTCCATACCACTCCCAACATAAAAATCTTCTAATATTTTGTTCTGCTCTTCTTTAAGACTATGTGTACTAATTTTTGAGGCACTGCTGTAGTGGATTATTCTAGCATAAGTGATTTCCTGACGCATTCTGATCCTTCACAATTGCAGGTCAGTTGGGAAATCTCTTTTGACAGCAGTGATACAGGATCAAAGTTACTGTTTGATCCTATTATTTTAAGAATAAATAAGAAATAAGTTTCAGAATGAAATTAACTTAAGAAATGAAATTGATTTTCAGTTAAACTTTGGAGACATGTTTTTCTGGTTAGGTTCTGAAACATTTAGAATTTTGCTGCTATAGGAAGGCAATGTTATCATAGTTCTTTCATTTACATTTAAGGAAGGAGCACTAGTCTATTTAGGTTTTAATACAGATTCAGCCTGAATACATATAGATGGGATGGACATCAGTAAACAGGTTTCTGATTCCCACCCTCCCTCTCTAAACTTTGCAATGCAGTTGCTAATTTTTGTGACACATTTTTAGTGTGCTTTTTATTTACCTTCATTGGTGGCCTGCAGTGAAGTTAAAAAAAAATTCCCTGCCAACCAAGAAAAGATTGCAAAGAAACAAAAAAAGAATATGTATTTCAGTAGTCATGTATCTTATCACTGTGTCAGTGTAGGATCAAATACAATAAAGCGCAGGTGGCTATGCTTTCTTCTTTGTGGTTGTGATTTTAATGTACTGAGCACTGGCTCCTCTTTAAGAGATTAAATGGAAGGACCAGGTTGTGAGCACTGTTCCTACTCCAGTGAAAGCAGGATGAAGGTGCTGGATACAGACAGCTTCGAATATCTGTTCACTTGATCTTCTCCCTCCTCACTTATCAGCTCACCTGTCCAACTGAGTGTTTCCGGGGGCTTCCAGATAGTGTAGTGCAGCAGAAAGATATGGTTGTGCTGGAGCTTTGTACAGCAGTGTGTGCTGTAGGGGTTGAGTTCTGCCCCTGCAGTTATACTTGGAGAATGAGCTTTGCTCTCTTACACAAGAGGAGTGCCTTCCAAAGCAAATTCTTTTTAACACGCCTTGTGTAAAAATGGTGCAAGCAAGATTTGCAAGAAAGTGTACATTTCTTTACTCATAGAAATATTTTTTTTGTATTGCGTGTGATTTGCTTTTATGATGGGAAAACAATTATTTTACAGTGCTTCTGCTCACATTGAGTATGAGTCATATGGTAATATTTAATTTTTTTTTTTGCTAGCTGCTCATGCAGTAAGAAACTTTTGCCCTACTTGAAATCCCAGGCATGATGCATTTGAGATAAGCATTACATATTTCAAAAGACACTTAGTTCTTCTTTCTAGCTGAAGAAATTATTTTCAATAGAATGCAACAGAAATCAGATATCTTTCAGTTGTTTTTCAGACCTCTTGTGTGCGAATACTATATCTTGATGTTTTGTTTTGTTTTGCATTTTCAAGGTGATATTCAAAAGGCAAAAGAAGAAAGCCAAGTTTTATAACCAGCCTCTATAGACTTAACTACAGATGAAAACAATAGGCCTATAGGGTAATTTCTATAAGAGCACAAATAGAACTTAAATGGAATTATGGTATGGAGGGGATAGGTATTTTTAGAGCTGCAAGTGCGATAAAGAAATACTTATATAAAGCTGGATGAGGACATTAGAGTTTTGTGGAAACAGTTGCATGAAGGAAGAAAAAAGGGTTTATTAGCTGCCATAGTGAAGTGTATGTAGCCTTGGGGGGAGTGGGGAAAGGAGAACAGCTGGCCCTAGGGGTTAGAACTGTCTGCTGCAGGGCTGACACTGAATGTACCCAGTTCCATCTGGGGCCCATAGAAATTCAATGCCTTGGAAACCTTAGAGTTTTAACCAAGATGGTAACAGACATGAGGCTCTTCCTCTCAGTCTTAGACCTTTAAGAACCTTATGTCAGGACTGTTATCTGCAGAATCTTTTTGACTTTGAAATAATCTTAATATAATAATGAAAAATTCAAGTTATAATACTCAGTGAGAAGGTTCTGGAGATAATTTTATAAGAAATGAAATCTTGTCCAAAGAACTGAGTTAAACCTACATTAAAGAGGGAGATTTATATAGACTGTTGCCAGATATGATGTTTTATGTTGAGTGGTGATATTGTGTTGCCATTTTAGCTTCTATTATTTCATTGATATTGTAGAGCTGAACACAGCCGAGATCTGCAATGCTGTTTTATCAAAGAAATCTTTGTTCATGGAAACTCTCAGCCTCATGTAAAATAGTCTTTCAGCCCAACAACCAATATTTAGAAATCTTTGTTGACAATCTCCTGCCTTTCAAGTCAATAACATTACCATTATAGAAAATAGTAGCTGAAATGAGATTTAGCTTTCTTTTTCTTTCTTTCTTTTTTTTTTT
>WBNO01019870.1:0-56415 GCA_013400575.1 Peucedramus taeniatus | reverse complement strand
TTTTTTTTTTTTTTTGTGTTGCTGAGCATTAGGATCTTCTAGGGAGTGCTTTTTAAATCTGTGTGTTATTGCAGATCCTACTGAATAGTGCTAATTTTCTGTGTTAATATTTAAATGAGAGAGCAAATAAGGGCCCTGGCTTCTCAGTAATTGTTAAAAGAATGAAAGTTACTGCTCAAAGCACAGGTGAGTTCCACTGTTATGCTTTTGTTCATTACATGAGAAATTTCCTTTACGACACACTGAAAATGAAAGGGCTGTGCTCCTGACTCTTGACTGCATTGCAAATGTGCAGAAGCGATCACTAAAGGCATTTGTTAGAAGAAAGTAAAGGGAGGAGTTCATTTGAAATTAAAATTTTAAGAGAAAACCTAGATTTTGAAGCTGAACAGGTACTGTCCCTTTTTTTTTTTTTTTTTTTTTTTTTTTTTTTTTTTTTTTTTTTTTTTTTTTTTTTTTTTTCGTAGGAAAAAAAGTTTTTGTTTTTTTTTTTCTTTTTTTTTCTGCCGAGGAAAACAGAGCTTGGTTAAGGTTTTCTGTAAACAGGATTATAGTGACTCAATACCTCACTCAATACTGTCTAACTTTGTTTTCTTGTAGTGAGGTAAGTTCCATCCTAGTTCAGTAGTAGGGCCTTGAGGTGATGTGGTTAAATATGTATTTTTCATTCTCATTGTGAACTCATAGTTTTCCTTACTAAGGGAAAACCTTGTGTTTGTGAAACAGGGAAGCTTTGCTTACATAAGCTGTTTGGATCCATAGACAATAAAGCAAACCATCCTAAATTCCTTCTTTTTTTCCATTGCATCACTTGTCAAATATGTCCTTCCCCAACTACTGGGACTCTGTTCCCTACAATTCAAACAACTGACACGGATCATTTGTCAGCTTTGTGTTTGCAGAAGTAAACCTTAAGAGGACTGAAATGGGGATGTGGTGTTTCTGCACTGGGAAAGAAAGTCTGACCACGGGTGCATGGTACCAAAAATCAGAATAATTGCTTGAGCAGCATCTATGATGTGTTGCTCCACCAGTGGGCTGCTGTCTATCAGACACCGACATCAAGACAGATAAGTCAGGCAGTGCTATACAGTTTTGAGAAAAAAGTGGTATTTTGCTCTAGAGTTGTAGTTTTATTGGGTGAATATGATCAGCCTAAACTACTAAGAAATATTTAATTGATCTAAGCACAAAATATCCAGTGTCAAAAAGCAGAGAAGAATACTTGATCACAATAATTTCACTGTCAAGGACGTTCATTAGGACAAATCCAAAGCATAAATATTAGTGTGAGTGGATGGGGTGAGAGTACATATAAAGAGTACATATAAACTCTATATATCAACTTAATATATAAACTCTCTATATAGAGAGAGTACATATAAACAAGTGTTGAACATATTTGACTCTAATGGGCTCAAGATTGTTGGAAATACAGACCCAAACTTAAAAAATGTTCTGTGAAGAACTAAACTAAAACATGATTGGTATTGTTAGATCGGCATACAGATTCATGTCTAGATTTTTGAATTTTTGATTTCATGTCTAGATTTTTGAAGCTTGGGTTACTTTTAAATATCTTGCCTAGTGGTTATTTTTCTCATCTGCCTCTGAAACTCTGTGCAATTACAAAAAACTTTCTCATTTCCACACCAGTTATGTAAAAAATTAATGAAGCATTTGAGTGGGACCATGGAGAAACTTGGTAGAAGGGATTGAATTTGGAACAAAATGCAGTACATTTATATGTATATGTCCTATGCCCTTTACACAACTTTATATTCTGTTCACTTTGGGAATCAAATGCTATCCCGACAGATTCAATGAGATTTCAATCATATAAGACCAAGACATAGTAAATTAATTGAAACTTGTATTCATTTATTCTCTAGGTTTATTTACTTGATGGAACCACTAATTTGCTTTATTCCTGGGTGCCCCCTACTCCTCCCTCCATATTTCAGTAATGCTAAAAGACAGGTAATATATTGCTAGTGATTTCCTGTATTCTGTTGCTCACATTGTTGCCTGTAATAGAAGCCATTCATGTTGTATTTGCTAAATTTAATTTCTTTAAACTATCAGTGCTAATTGGGGTGTCAGAACCTAAATACCAAAAACCTAAGGAATATAATACTGCTTTAGGCTATTCACTAGTAAAATAGATGAAGAAATGTAAGAAATGTGATAAAAAGATGAGACTAATAATAAGTCCCCTAACTGTATATTGTGTTTAGTAATTAGGCCTTGTTTAAATCATGTTTATGTAATCCAAAACTTATTCTAATCTGAAATCCAACCAGTTCCAAGATCTGGTGCTTCTCTTATTTTGATCTGAGTGTTCAGATAATACTGAACTTAGTGCTCTGCTCTTCCTCTAAAATAGCCAATATTCAGTGAATAAATACAGCTTTTTTATTACTAGCTAAACTCCTAGAACATTAATGTTCAGTATTAAAATCCTAAAATATATCTATTAAAGGCTTGAACAATATTTTCTTACATTAAAAAAAAGTAGTTATTACTAATAAGGGAGTCTTAGTTGCAATGTAGAGTCTTTGTTTGGTAATGAATCCTGTATGAACAGATGCATATATCCATACATAATGATGTGCAACATCAGATAGGTGCCAAGGTTAGATACACTGTGGCTACTGATAAATCCTTTTTTTTAAAGGCAGATTTATCTGTTATGAATTCACTTAATTTAGTGTGCCATATTTTGGAGGAACCTGTCTGTAGGCTGCATAGTGAGAACAAGCAGATAAACAACAAAAGTTCAAGTTTAGTATTTCACAGCTTTGTTACTTATTCTTCTCATATCCCGTTGAAAATTGTTTTAAAGAAAGCAAGTCACACTGTAATCAATGAAACCTTTAGTTTGCTTTTTGTGGGAAGACATTTGACCCATTACAGCCTACATCCTGCCCTGCATTCTTGACTCTTCTCTTGAAATTAAGGTTAAAAATATGCACTTTGAGCACCCTTTTTTCCAACCACTTCAATTATGTGAAGATTTACAGTCTTGAAAAACCCTTAATGATAAATTGAATACAATTAAAATATTGCAGCTACTACTCAAATCAGCCAGTTTATTAGCATTCCAATTGCTGAATTGCTGGGAGGTTTTTTTGTTGGTTTCTTTTTTTGATTTTTTTTTAATGGCCAGTGTACTTCAGTGTTTTTTTTTCCCTTCATGGAGTAAGAATGTTTGCCTTGTGGATCTTCTGACACTAAACAAACTGAGTGTTAGTGCAATGAAAAAACATAACAAAGCTGAAAGAACATACCCCAGATCTTTTTTTTTTTTTTTCTTTCTGCTCAAAGATTTATATTTGTTTTCATCTTAACTGTGGTTTCTCATGATTCACGTGTAGCCAATATGAAAGCTCATGGTAGATTCCCTTCCGCTGGAATACCACAGAAGTGATGCTGCTTTTACAGTTTTGCAAAATTAAATTTAATGAAAATCAATAAAGTAACAGTGCTGTAAAATTGACATAAGTGATGAGGCTAAACATGTTCTCTGAAAAATCCTTTTCTAAAAAAGATAAAACAGAAGCATAAAATTTGGGCTATTGACTAACATTTGAAAAGTTAGATTTATTTGCCAATCCTGTGACTTTCAAGCAAGTCTGAAATGTCAGAAAAATTATATCTTCTGTTTTTGAAAGGTGATTCTTCACTATTACAGTGGGAATGCAGTGCAAAATTAATTATTTTCCTACCCCCCCCCAAAAAAAAAAGAAATAAAACCTAAAACAGTAAAAAAAAAAAAAAAAAAAAAAAAAAAAATTGATAAGGAGATAAATGCAGACTTAATTTTGAATTAATTTTTGTTGATTTAGAGTAAAATATGGACTTATTTATGGGTTGAGAACTCAAGAATTTTAACCCAAAAATGCTGTTATCAGAGATTTCAATCCTTTAATGGAGCCAGTGGACAGAGGGAGGGTGGAACATGAGATGACCAACCCCCAGAAAACCCAATGAACTGTCTTCTACTTTTTCTTTCACTTTCCTAACATAAAAAGTTTGGATGGAGATACTATTTCAGAGATGGATTTCCAATAGCATGAGCTTTTTCTGTCCCTGCCTGAATTACCCTGCGTTCTTTCACAAAATAATGTTTGTTGACACTGCTGGGTTATTAATACTAATAATCTGAAGGTTTGAGAAAGCAGATTCTATTAATATGACTTCTGTTAAAACAAAGTCACTTTCTGAAGTAAGCATTTCTGGAAATCCTTGAAATTCATACAGGTGACCATATGTATCATGTTTCTCATTCAGAGATGTAAATTCTGTGGTGGTTTGGAATGAAAATAGACACGATGATTTTTGTGGGTGCCTTCCAACTTGAGACATTCCGTGGTTCTATGGTCTATGGTTTTGGGGTGGTGTTGCCTTTAGCATAAGTAGACAAATGACTTCTGATGGGGGAAGTGAGAAACTGCAGACTGATAAGCAGTTACTGTTGTGGGAAACTGAAATGTTAAATGTTAATAACTCAAACAATTTGCGAAAGCACAGGTAATTTTTGAATAAACACTAGCTTAATTTCAAGTGGGTGCATAAGCATGCTGCAGAAATGGGAGCTGGAAAAGTAAAGAAGGAATGAGAATGACAACCATTAAGAAACCCAGAGACAGCTGGGGAGAGGTCTGGCCTGGACTTTATAATAGATAAGGAGACAAGGAATATGAGGATTTGGGATAGGTGAGAGGAATGCAGGTCGCCAAAATTTAAGAAATCCTTAGAAAAAGGTGCCAGGGAGCAAGAAGGAGGGTGGAGATGGGGAGGTGGGGCATTAAAAGGGCTGATAGTATATAAACCATTGCTAGTTTCTGCATGTCTGACCTGTGCTGGTCACTGCAGTCTGTCCTGTTTTATGATATCCTTTCTGATCTCTGCACAGCACCACTCTACCCTATTAGGGGGCAGTCTAGGGACTAATTGCAAGGTCTGGGGGGATGGACACAAATGGATTTGGGGTCAGCAGGTAGAGTCAGACTGGGATGAGTGTGCACCTGGGCTTCTCTGGCTCAACTAGAGCAGGTGTGAGCCTCAGTGTCAGCCCCCAGTGTGGGACTATGGAGTGTAAGATTTGGAGGGCTGGAGTGTTAGTGGTTTTCTCCTGTCTTGGTGTGCATGGGGGTTTGTGTGTGTAATTTGGTAGCAAATCCAAGGCTGGACTAGCTGGTGAGCAGAAGGACCTAACTCAGGGTAGGTGTATCTTGGGTGATCTGTGACTGTGAGATGCTTGTGTCTATTTGCTAGCAAATACCAAGCTGGGATAGCTGACAGGTGGAGATTGGAGGAGGTCAGTGTGCAGGCATGGGTGTTGAATGGGAAGAGACTGCTCCTGCTGATGTTCAGGGGATCTGAAATGTGTTCATGGATCTAGAGAGTGTGGTGGCATGAGCTTTCCCAAGATGAACTTCACCCATAACCAGCTGAAAAGCAGGAAGTGAGTTTGGCCATGTGTGCTGTGTTTTGCTGAGTCCTAGCAGTGTTATATGTGGGTCCTGTTAAAAGGGAGCGCCCAGCCTGCAGCACTCAGCAGCTGATTGCATTGCTTGCTGTCTTCTGTGTGTGTCTGATCTCACAGTGAGCATCACTGCTGCCTGAACTTGCAAATGAGAAAGTATCAGCTGCACCCATTGGCATGGAATGGAAAAACTGGTCCCTGTGGATACAGGCACACAGGGCTGGGCTGTAGTGGATGGAAAGGAGCATCCACAGAGGTAGTAGCATTAAACATCCCATAAAGTACACCCCAGCAATCCTTTATTCCTAGTTAACAACTGGAAAAAAAATCTTGCAGCTGTAACTGGTAATTTATTTTTTTCTGTATTTTAAGACTGCTAAGAAAAAATATTTTAAGGCTTCTTTACAAGTAAATTTACTAAGAACTTGTATCATATTGATTTCTTGTTTTACTGTAAGGAGTTCCATAGAGACAATTAAAATTCAGGCAAATGGATCAAGACAATCCATTGTTCAAAATTCAAGGGAGTTTTTGCAGTGGTTGAGAATTATTTATGCTACAATAAGACCCAACATGGCTAGTGGCACAGTCTCAGATACACGAGCAGAACCCATTGAAGGGAAATGGAAGTAAGTTTCAAAACTAAATATGAAGGAAGTATAAAAGATTGATGAAAGCAGACTACTGAATTGTTCAGTTATAACAGCAAAGGTGTCAGGTTGAAAGAATCTCAGTTCTGACTGTTTTAAAGCAAAACAGAGGGGAAGAGGGAAGAAAATTCTTTGGTTATGGAATTCAACAAAATTTAAATTAATAATTTGGTTTTTTGGGTTTCATTAAAGAAAATAAGTCTCAAAAAATTCCAAAAGATACTTAAAGAAAGGTAAAATTATTCAGATTTTACATTATTTTCTCAGCACTATTTTCATGGTCTTTAGTGTACATCGAGTACGATCCTTTTTCAATCTACTACTAATGGAAAATTAATTTATTCTTTCCATATCAGTAACTTCTAATATTCTTCAGTTCTGCTGCAGCACTCTATATTCCTTGTCAGCGACTAATAATTTTTTTCATGATGCAGCTTGGGAGCCAGACATCTGGATTAAGGAAAGTAGAACAGCACAGTGCCAACTGTGGTTTGAGTGCCCTTGCACAATAACTGAACAACAAGGCATTAGTGACAGAAAAAATTGAAACTTGTATCAGAATGATCTTAGTGGATACTAGACTAGAGTTGGAAACTAATATTTGAAAAGGAAGAGTAGGTCAAGAGATACAAATTGTTTTTTGAAGTGATGGTGGCATTCCTTTTCAAAATTTACCAGCACTTATATATTCCTATATAAAGGTGTTTGGATGACAGAGAGGAGTGTAAGTTGCTGCTATTCACATACTTAATTTACATTTACTCTTTACTGTGAAAGGGGAAGAAGACGATGAAGGTAATCATTGGGTAAAGCTGAGGGAGTCATTCATTCATTCATTCATTCATTCGAATGTTCTGAAGTGTTTCATTGTGACATCTCAGACATTAGTATGTATTATAAAGATCATAATTCTTTAGGGGTTTTGTGACCTATTTACTTCTAAGATTTTGGATTTCAGGGCAGCAAACTGATCACGGAAGTGAATATACTGTATCCATTGATTTGTTTCCACACTTACTTGGAGAACCATAATTTCTTTCTCTTTATACTTGTCACTTACTGTATCAATTAGTTGTCTTAGTTATGGGTGGTTCATCTTTGTTCCTGAAAACCTTAACCTGCTTATCCTCGTGTGAAAGAATCTCAAAATATTTCAGACTGAAAATATACATAATCGTTGATAGCAGTTTCTCATCTGCCACTCACTATCAGGGTACTAAAGCAGTGTTTTGTTAGAACTTTCAAAAGCTGCTGCAGAAGCTGTCAAAAAAGATGAATTATCTTGAATATAAGAACTAGCAATTTTTTCTCATCTGCCTGTTGCCAGACAGCAGCGTGGGCTCGAGAAGCAAACTCATACTGAACTGCTCTTGGGTTGGTACTCAAGTACTACTTTACAAGTTCTTAGGCTTTGTTTGTAAAGCAATATGTAAAATTTTGGTTTAAAAACTGAAGGATGAAATCTCAGTACAATACTGACAAAAGGCTGACTGATGTCAAGAGAAGATATTGTTCATCTAGAAGCACCAGCCTCAGTCTCTTTAGACTTAATATCTATTTTGTGAAAAACTTTTCCTCCCCTGTTTTTTTGTCTGATTTTGTTTTTTCACATGTAGCACAAGTGAGACTGTGCTCACTGTGACCCAGAGGTTTCTTATTCAGTTTCTGCTTTTCAAAGGACAGACCCATTCTTCTTCCTCATAGCTTTACTTATTTTTTACTATATGTCTAGAGTTGAAATTTACCATTTTATAAAAACACTATATATAATAGGTCCCTTTTAGAGGGCTTTTTATTGCTATGTATATCTTCCCTCAGATTTCTGTTTCCTAATGATTTCATGATTCTCTGCATTCTGTGAATTTTATATATAAGACCTATATATCATTGTGTTATTATTGTATAGTAAGCTTTATGAATGGTGAAAGTAATTAATAAAAGCAGGATCCTTGATAGTTTTATTTTACTTTTTTTTTTCTTTTTAGATCAGATAATTTTTCAGCAGTTAGGGTGTTTTGATATTGTATAGAAATTTTAAAAAATCAAATTGCTTTGTGGCACTAAGTCAAATACTAGGTCCATGTACATGTTTCAATGAGAAAGCTGCATTTGTTTAACTAGGCATGAGCTTGGGCTATGACATGTCAATATAGTCTCACTTAATGAAGACTTACAACACAGAATAGTATCCTATTTGGTCAATTGTCAAGTTGACTAATATTATTTATGCTTCCAATGAACTAAATCCAATTCTTTGATGGAACTGAGTTTGGCTTGTTAAGTTACATCAACTGTTCTGCTTCTGAAATATCCCAACGTTATTAGATTTATCCAAAACATACTTTGGCAAGGTGTCCTCAGTTAGCCCTCTTTTTAGGATACTTGAGAGCTGACTATATAATGCATTTCTTCTCATTAATGAAAATTTCCAGTGCCTTATCCTTATTATACTATTCAGATGGTGACAAAGACTTGAAGAATTTCATCCCAGAGCAACTTAAACTTTTGTAACCTGCTCCTCTGCCTCCAAGCATGAATATCTTTTCCTGATAAATATTTATCAAGACTTTTATGAAAGACCTTTAAGTAGACAGATTACATGGCCTCTCCAGGCAATCTATTCTAGTGCTTCACTCTCTTTACCTCAAAAGTTTTTCTTAATTTTTACCTTGCGTCTTTTACGCTGTAATGTGAATTCAGTCTTTCATATCCATCATAGTTAAGGAAAACAGATTAATCCCTCCTTTGCAAAAGCCGTTTATTTATTTGAACCATGCTTGTATTTTCCCTTCTCCCTTTCAGGTAAATTAGAATAATTAAATAATTTCAGTTAGGTATGCTTTTGTAGACATCTGATTATTCATTTTCTTCTCTTCTTGCCTTCTCTGATTAGTGAACATTCTCACTGAAGTTTAGCACCCAAATCTGGATCAGAGATTCTAGTTGAGTATGAGACTCTTCTTGGTCTTATGACCCTTTCTCCATAATTTTCATCAGCAAGTACAACTCTTAAATATACTTGAGGGATCTCACCAAGTAGAACGAAAAGAGGAACTTAGCTGTCCCCTTCTTTCTTTTGCCATTCCCATTTTTTTAGTTGGAATAGGCAATTTATCAGAACTAGTCTTTCCATTGATGCAACAAGCCTAGTTAGATGTTACTGTTTTTTTCAAGGTCAGCCTTTTATGCTGGTGATTCAGGAGCCAACACAAGACGGTTTTTTTCAGTAACTCTTAACTTGATTCTTGTAGAGCAACTTCTTGCCTTGTCCTCTTCTAAAGTGTACTTACATGCTTATGCTCTGTTCATGTATGTGCCCTTAAGAATCTGACTTTTGCCATTTCTTGTATGTTTTCTTCTTATGTTTGAAGTAAATGCAGAACTTCTTATTAGCTGTATTGATCTTTTGATGTGTTTCTGACCTTCCTTGAGAGAATGATTTGCCTGTAATATCTACTTGAAGACAGGAAATGTTTATGCTCTTGCTTCTCCTTTGATTTCTGAGGGTTATTAACTCTTCTGCTTACTTATGCATTTAATTGAAGTTACTTCTTCCTGTGACATTTTGCTCAACCACTTCCTCCTTGTTATTCAGAATTGTAGCTAAAAGCCATCTCTGACTTCTACATCAAAAAGCATTCACACAATACTCCAGGAATATCGTGGACATTTTACCTGCCAAAGCTAGACAACAGGGCTTCTTCTACAATTAAGGACGATTAATGGGCCTCTGCAGACTATGATGATAATTTGGAGATAAGGAATGGAATATTCTCTGAAAAAAGATCTTTTGTTATATGCTCTATAAATACAGTGTTTAGGTGCCTGGATTAGCTTTTGATTAATAACAATTTAGGTTGCTATAGCTCAGTGAGCTGAATAATGCTCTCTACTTTTTTGGTGTAATCTTCTTTTAGCAGATGTTTGGGTAATTGAAATTGTTCATTGTTTACTGAACCTCACATTCTGAATAATATTGCCATTGATTCTCATCAAGCCTTGTCTTCTTGATGCTCATGGTTTACCTTGAGCTCTGAGCATTATGGTATCCCATGTTGCAGATCAAGGCACTGCCTGTCTTCATCTTTTCAGAATTTGATTGTTTAATTGATAAATGTATTGTCAAACAATTAGCTCAGAAATTATTTTTAGTTTCTCTAAATAAAAAAAACATAAATTAAATCAGCCAATAAAAAATCAAAAGTAATCCCAAGGTGCAGGCCAAAATAATGAGGAATGAATGTTTCAGGGAAGAATTTTTTAGATCATATCCTAATGGATAAAATAGAACCTTGCTTTGTTTCAGGGAAAAAATATGGAAGGCTTGTTTTACTTCTTACAAGAATTGTGGCATTTCAGAACCATTTTGTCCCAGCCTCAAAATACCAAGATAATTTGCTATAGTCATTCTTATTTTGGCTGCTGATAGTAAAATAAAAATATTATATATCCTAAACAAGTTGGGAATGGTAATTTCTACCATCGACTGCTTCACCGTCCAAGCTGTTTGTAAAATATGCTGTCACAATAACTTCTTTGGGTAATAATTTGAAGAATCAATAGTCTTCTCTTTTTTTATGAAACCTGGCAACTATTCCATCGATTGCTTTTCTTCCAGCACTGCACCTGCTGTCTTTGCAGTTTCTGATTAATTTTCTAGCATCTCAGCTCATTCGTGTATTTCAATATAACACAGTGACATGGGCTTCTGAGAATATACCAGCAGTTTCTTTCCTGCTTGGATACTGTAACCTATGTTGGCAAAATGGACCATGTTTTATATACATAATATTGTGAGGTTGTGAGGTTTTATATACAGAATATTGTTTAGATAGGACAGATAAAGGTATAACTCTTCTCTGCATACAACCATAGGATGGTGTGGTGGAATAAACTAGGAAAGAAACAAGAAGTGTTTCACACAATTGCTAGCTAAACGTTTTTTAGATGGCAGTTAAGCAACAAAAGTTGCCATGGCATCCAGGAACATGTCTTCTACTTAGTATGTTGTGCCTTACCTATAATAATTAACAGTGAATACTGCAGAGTGTAGCAATTACTGCTACAAGTAACAATAAAGAGAATCTTTGCTATGACCATCACTGAAATAATCTAATTGCATTTACCTTTTGTGTCTCTTTTCAAAAGAAAGGTTTGAAGTAATGACAAGTTTAAATCTCGTTGGATATTTCCAATTAGAGTGAAATTTTGTATTATTAAGTGCATGTCCATTTATTACTAGAAAAGGTTAAAAATGAAGGGCAGATGTTGTGAACATTCACAAATATGACCTTTTGCAGATGGCTATAAAAATTTAAGAACTTTTCTGGATGGCTTCAAAGTTACAGTTACAGTTTATCTATGGCTAAGTGGACTCTAACAATTAGCTTTTAAACTGCAACAATGATTTCTAATGTTAGCATTGTCTTAATTATTGCTCAAAAATCCAACACCATTCTGGGCACCATTTTCAAAAAAGTTGTTGAGACCTCATCCCCAGAAATGTAATGTTCAAGGTTGGATGGGACTTTGAGCAACCTGCTCTAGTGGAAGGTGTCCCTGCCCACGGCATGTTGGAATTAAGTGATCTTCAAAGTCCCTTTCAGTCTTAACCATTCTATAATTTTAAGATTCCTCTTTCTCTAGCACAGTCTCTTGTCACTGTCAGTTCCTGGAATGAACCATCTCAGACTAAGACTGTTTCAGTGCCAGGGACATGTTGAATCTCTATTCATAATCCCTCCTCTCTTCTTCTGCACCAAACTGCAAGTCTTATTGTCAAACTTGTTTTCTGTGTACTAATCCTCATACTTAAGTTTTTATAGTACTTTTTTGCTTTTTTCCTCTTTCCTGCTGTCCTTATATTTAAGTTATGGCATGAACCAAGCTCTAAATATCCTTCTAAAATGTGGATGTTGAGCTGGTACTGATGTCCTGTAGCTGGGGTGGGGCAGGGACTGATTTTACATAGGTGTAGAAATTACATTACTCTAAATGCTATTCAAATACCAGCTCACTGCATGTTAGCAGATTCACCATTTGTCTTGTGTATATCAAAGCTACTGAATAACTTTCCAAAGTAAATATTATATTTGTTTCCTATGCAGCACTTGAGGAAAAGGGCATCCAGTATTGTTAGTAGGATGACAGATCTAATTGTCTCCCCAGAAAGATAGACAGCATAGAACACCTTTTTTGTTTGTCCTGATAGACTGCAGGAAACATATTGACATATTTATATAATCTAAAAAGTAATGGTGTTAAAATATGATTAATTAATAAGAAAGTATAAATAAATAAATTAATTAAACAGAGAATTCTGTGTATCAATTTAACTTGCTGAGATTAAGTCTGAAGTTAGGGAGGACATGAATGTGTATTTTGTTTACTTACATATTCTTCTGACTGAACCCTGAAAACCTGAATGCCTCACTATTCTGAAAATGTTGCATGTTTTCATGAAATGTGCAAGCAGTCAGACAGAAACCAGAAATACATTTGTATTCTATTTTCAGAGTAGCCCAGTGCAGACTGTGTTAAACAGAAAGCTCTCTCTAAATCTATTGGCATTTCCAAGTCTTTTTTAAACAGAGAAAGAACATTACTTTCACTTGTCTAAGGATGGGAAAAAATGTGCATTCAGTTGGTTTAACTTACTGATGTTATTTTCCTTTAATAGGAGAGGGCTTTAGTCTTTAAGGAGCTGGCAAGTGATTATTGACTAGTGCAGCTTTAAAAACTTGCAGAAAAAGAAGTCTCTGGTTAAAATGGATCAATAAAAATCTTGGCTTATCTCATCAGGAAGATGCATCTTTTTAAAAGATAGTAAACTGTGATGTGGCTTACATGGATCATGCAGGAAACTTTAATGGCATTTAGAGAATAATGCAATCATCAGGAACCATTAACATAGGTTCACCAAGGAAAAGTTCTGTGTAACTACATTGGTATCCTATGCTAAGGGTGACCTCATTGCTGTCTGCAGCTTCCTGAGAAAGGGATGTGGAGAGGTGCTGAGCTCCTCTTCCTAGTACCCAGGGATAGGATGCATGGGAATGCCGTAAAAACCCTCAAATGGAGGAGATTTCTGAAGGCACTTTGAACCCCAAGATTTTGCTTTTCCAAACTATATGCATGAACAGAAAACTGAGGTGACACTGATTTTTGTATATACATTTTGTGTATTTGTACAAATGCAAGTATCTGATGGACGGACCTGTATAAGAGTACCTTGTGTTTTTTCATTAACTTGGAGGTAACTACCAGTTCAAAGCTGTTTCTCACTGTCATTAACTATACCTCACTAATTTAGTAGTTCAGCAGAGGCAGAGGTTTCAACCTACATTCTAGACAAATTATTATTTTGAAGACAATAATATTGCATGTAGAGCATAATTTCTTTTGCCGTGTGGATAAGCACAGCAAGTTTAAGTCAAAGGCGATGCTGATGAAATCAAAAACTGAATTCCTGGGAGTTAGATGGCAGTATTAGCTTACAGTACACTTCTGGTCTGTTGTTCAGGTTTTCATAACACCCTTGCCACTTTTTTTTTCTCTCTCAGTGTTGTGTTAAGCAACATGACTAATCTGTCATGCAGTTTTCCTGTTCCTTCCCCACAGGAGAAATGAGTGCAGTGGTGTGTCTTGCTTTGGTCCTTTTTTTTCTTCCTACCCTCCTACCTCTCTTTGATTTGCAATCTTAATTTTCCCCTTTTTTAGGAACTTCTGGAAATTGTCTGAGTCATGTTGCTA
Organism: Peucedramus taeniatus; assembly: GCA_013400575.1. Classification (NCBI taxonomy): domain Eukaryota; kingdom Metazoa; phylum Chordata; class Aves; order Passeriformes; family Fringillidae; genus Peucedramus; species Peucedramus taeniatus. Next base: position 42,522 of record WBNO01019870.1, on the reverse strand, counting down.
CTCTGCAGAGAATTTGGGCCATATTTGGAGATGAGCAATGCAGCCTGGGATACCAGAGGGATTCTAAATCAGTGCAACTTACAGCTTCCTCTGCCATCCCAATAGATCAGCTGCACTTAGTAAAATCTCTGCAGATTGCTTTAAACAAAGTATTTATACTTAGGTTTTTTTTGTCATAATGTAAGTCCCATTCTCCAGCTCATCTTCTCTTACATGGTAGAATTTCAGTGTGGAAGGGTCCAAAAAGAGAATGAAGGAAGCAAGGAAGGAAGGAAGGAGAGAAAAGAAAATTTAAAAAGAACTTAGCTTTCAGTTCCTCTTCATGGAAAGCTATTCCTGCTTATAAAATCTCTTTTAGCACTTTTACTATGACAGTAGCTATGACGATGACCGATTTATCTCTGAGTCTTTAAATAAGTTTATTTTGTAACACTTTACTTGTCACTTCAAATTTGACCCTAAATACAAATGTGTGGAAATGGTTTCTCTTAACTGTTTTAGACAGTTCATGACATTTCAAAAATAAACACACTTTAAATCTCAAATGGCTTTTTAAAATGGATTCAATGAAGAAAAATTATTTCTAATTAATTCAACTTAGACTAAACATTTACAGATATTAAAATATGCACTTTTGACTTTCCTTGGCAGGTGCATACATAAAGCTTGCTGAATAAACCACCACTCCATTTTGGCATAGGTGAATGTATGGCTTTTTGGATTGTGTTATTCTGAGAAAGTTCCACATTAGGAGTAAATTAAATTATATTTGCAGTGATATGATTCAGTTTATTAAGAACTATCTTCTAGGAGCGACACTTTCTCACTGGAGGCCTAAACATGGAGGCCCTCAAAACAAATGGGCATCAGTGGACATGGATGTATACATTCAAATATATAGCACATAGAGTTTGGGTCCATGCTTATCCCTTATAGAGGGAGGGACAGTCCATATAGAGCTTGTTTCAAAGCTGCAGCTGATGCAAAATGAAGTTAAGGGAGAAGTGTTGGGAAGACAGCAGCAGATATACCTTCTGCTGAACTGACTAGGCTATTAAGGGAAGGGTGGAGTCAGTCTTACATAGATCTGAACGTTGGTGTTGGATGTTCCAGCAGATTTTGAAACTGTATTCACTTTTAAGAAGCTCTCATATTTCCTTCTACCAAACTGAATCTGTTCTTTCAGTTACAAAATACACTCTTATTCTGAGTAATGTGACCACTTATGCATGCAGACACATACAGGTGCTAGTATCACCAAGTTCCAGGGATTGTCTTTGACAGCTGGTGACCAATTTTATCATACATTTGCTGTTTCCACTTGGAATTTTTTCCAAAAAAAATAAGCAAACCATTATGGAGGACTGGTTTTTTTTTCAGATTGACCATAAGTTTTTTCCCTTCTGGCTGCATGCATGCAATGTTCACGCTGACTTTTTGGGAAAAAAAAAAACCCAGACAACTTTATCTTCTCATGGGAAATTCCATTCTTAGCATATAGGCTGACTGCAGCATCTGGGTTATCCTCATTGCCATGTGTCAATGTGAGAATGTTGGATTCAAATGCTGCTGTCAACATGTCACTTTTAGGTTAACCTTGTGAATCTCAGGAGAAGGAGTATACTGAATCTATAAAAAGGAAGCTTTACTGTAGAGTTTGAGTTACAAATTCATTTGCAATCTCAACATTCTTCTGGTATGTGGTTGTTTACTTTTATTAGAGATAGCTTCTGTTAAAAAACTAGCACTTAATAGATGATTTAGCACCTCAAGGTGTTTCTGGTGAACTACAGAAGCTTTACACGTGTGTCACTCATTAAATTTAAACCAATTTAGGACTTTATTTGGTTTGCTTTTTTGGAAATTTAGCAGCTTAGGTGGATTTACTGGGGACTTGATTGTAGTTTTTACATAATTTATACTACCCCCAAGCTTTCAGGTAATTAACAATCTGTGAAAGCAAAGAACTCTATGGTCTACTGGAATTGCATTCTCCTTTCAACTACAGAAAGTGACATCCCAAATTTTATTGACTCTCAGGTAGAAAAACTGGGGGCAGGAGGTGAAAAAGCAAACAAAAAACCCCAACCAAAACTGAACAACAACCCAATGAAACAAAACCATTTTGCATGTAGGGCTGACTTCCAGTATTAAGTTCCTTGGGATCTGAAATCATAATTAAATATCCATACACATTTGATCTGTAGCTCCCAAGCTCTTGATGAACGTTTGCTTTACTTAATTTTGCTATGTAGCAGGAGCAGGAAAGCTCCCTCTGGAAATCTTGTTCCTGTCTTCCTTCTTTAAATAACTGTGGATATCATTTAAAACCTTCATAAAGTGTCTAGATAGGGGCTTACAGTGAAGAGGAAAGCAATAAGCTTTCCATATCTAGCCAAAGCTTTAAGAGATAGATCTTCCAGGAGTCTTGCAATGAAGAAAAACCTGTGGCAAATCACTTGTTTAGTGTGCAGAATAATTTTTTCCCCATATAATAATGTCTTATTTTATATTTATTGTGGAAGTTCTACACATAAAGGAGGCTTTAGGAAGGGAGGCTCTGAGGCTCCTGTTCACTGCTGTTGGACAGTCATACAAAAAACCCAAGTATGGCTCAAGAATGCCTGAGTGGTCTTCATATATTGAATTGTTATCATCAATAAAAATAGTGAGAGCAACTTACCAATTAAAAGGAGTTTATATGTTGAAATCAAAATAATATGAATGGATTATTGGTTACATATGGAATGGTTAAGGATTGTTCCTCATATTTTGTATCTGTGTCAAAATTTTAGAGATTTAATTCATTCATTAGCTAGAGGTGGAAAAGTATTCTGCAATAACTTCATAAAATAATTTGAAAAGTGATATTTATGAATAAACTATAAGCTGAACAAAATTTAAAGATATTAAATTGATCAAGGACATCCTGAAGCTGTACATTTGCTAAAAAATTACTTCTATTCCTTCATTTTTGCTTTAATGCAGAATTTCAGGTTGCTCTACTTTCTCATGTGTCTTTTACATGGGTAGGAAACTTGCTTGCATGCTTGTGGCTTTTTATTGTCCAGACACCAATTCAAATTGAATTTGCAGGAATATATCTCGGTATCTGTTTCCTCCTCTTAAATTTCTGTAAAAGCTATTACGTTGTTTCAAAGTCATGGTTCTAGAGTGGAATAAATGTTAGATTAAATCACTTCTGAGCATCTTTTCAGGAAAACTCAGTATTCCTTAACTTGGTAGTTCCCAATTGATGTTATAATTATGATACACTCTTCAGACTAGCTAGGGGTTGATCTGCTAACAGTTATGAGCCTGTAATATTCAAGCATATAGTCAAAGGATGGTCTTACAGCCTTAATTTAGATTTCATTATTCTTAAGGTGGCAGTCTGTTCAAAATTTCTTTTTCTGACCATGAACATGGAAATATGGAATTCAGAAATATCCTCTCTCCACACACAAAGAAACCTCTTAGTAAGGATAAAAAACAGCTTACTGAAGCAATTTTGAGTTTATATTAAAACAAGACTAAATGATCATCGCGCAGACAATGAACTTAATGGCATCTTTTTCATAGAATTTTTTAAACTAGAAGTTGACTACTATGATGGTGAGATAAAGGAATAATGAAATATAGTAGAGCAATGATTTTGATTTTTGAGACAGATGAAATATTTTTCTTAATTCTATAAAGTTTATTTGTGTGCTTGCTCTCATTTTTTTCAAACCTTTTCATTCATAACAGTGTTTAGCAGTTTTATCTTCTTTGAATGTTTTTTGTTTGTTTAGAAGAATGAACAGCCTTTTTAGTATTTTAGGACTGTATTCAAAGCCTGGACCAAGTATTTGGCATTGGTGAAGAACAAGGATTACAGCCCATCTTGACTGGATAACAGAGTATAAAGCACTTTTGAGCTGGGAGCTTTTATCCATGAATTTTTAGGACTTTGGGGGCATTGGCAGTAAATGTATCTTTCATTTAGAGTGCCTTCAAATGAAGGAAGAAAATATCTTAGAGCTCTGGAGAGCTCTTTCATGAGTGTCTTTTCTGACTAGGGCCAAGTTTTCCTTTCTGTACATTGTTTTTTGTTTGGGGTTTTGTTGTTGTTTCTAAGAGGTAAGAATTTTTGTTCCTTTATGTATTTGCCTGAATAAAAAAATACATCCTCCAAGTATTGAGGTCTAATATCAGACATAAAAGTGCTTCAGTGTGAAGATCTCCTTTGTGGTGGGATGTGGCAACACTAATGCATTTGCAAAATGCCCAGTTGGGAGCACAACACACACATATATTTTTCAAACCTGAGGTACTGCTATTCAGTCCACAGAAATCTTGATGAAGGTGTATGTGCTTATTTGGGGTATAAAATCTTCATTAGATCATCGTGTCTTAAGCTGGTTTCTGTTCCTAGGAAACAGAGCATTAAGTAGCTCCATTTTAGCTAATCAGCATTGTTTATTTATTCCTCAAAAGACAGGATGTATCCACACAATGATAGAGCTGTGGATAATTTCTTATCTGTTCAATCTCAACTCAAAAATTGTTTACATCCCAAATTCTCTTTGCAGCAATGAGCAGCACTATCCCTGATTAGTAGCACTAATGAAAGCAAGCATAAACCAGCCTTTTGTATGCTTGCTAATTAAAGGCATATGGCCTTGAACCAGCTAGTCCTAATTTCAGGTTACTAATCTCATTATGTACTGTTATTTTCAGTGACACAAAAAAAACAAGTGGGGAGAAAGGGAGATAAAAAAACAATTTAGGAGTACCTTATGAATTTCAAACTTCTTGAGAAATGTTAGGATTACATAGTGTTAATGCTTATTGAACCTAACAGGAGCTCTTCTATGACCTTCATTTGGCAGTGAATCAGGGTTTCTATTATTTGACTGTATGACCACTTTGAAACAAGATTAGAAAAAGCATCAACCATCTGTTTTTCAGGGATATACAAAGAACTAGGCTGGCTCTGTAGGATATGCATCTTGATTCCTGTGGTGAGAAGAAAAAAAAAGAAATTGGAAAGTTGTGGCATTCCATTAAAACTGATATATTGGCTGGCAGACAGAATGATGAAGAAAAGATTCACCTAAAATACTGGTTATTTTTGACCACCATAGCGCTTTTGGAATAATCTATTTAGAAAAAAGCAAAGTTCATGTTAAGCAACTGTAATTCAGATGCTTCTGATAAGAAGGATAAAGGGTAGTGACATTTAGAAAAGCCTTGATTTATGCTATTTTAATGCCATAAAATTATCTTAGTCACTTACATGGGTAGAAAAAGAAACGTGATTAAAAGAGTCCGTGAATCATAGAAATTTCAAGTGTTGAATGTTTGGTAGCAAGCTACAGTAACACTTTCTGTAACTAAGCATTTAGAAATCATTTTGCTGTGACAACTGTCACTGATCAGTATCTTAGTAAGGATAATTATAATATCAATGATTGTCTCTTTCTGTGATTAATATATTTTTCTTTATGTTGCTCAAGAAGTGGATGTTTATTTGCCATCAAGGTATTTTGAACACAAGGAAAGAAATAAAACTATAATAATTATTTAAATGTATGATTCATAATTTCATACCTTGAAAAAAATCCACTATATTAATTGTAAGGCACTTGTGAACCAGTAAATGAAAAATTCCAGCCATCTGGATTCTTCTGATAAACTTCATTGAAATCACTTGAACAGCCTCTTCTGTCCCTCACCTGTTGTTTGGCCAGCCCAGGGTTTATAACTTGTATGCCTTTAAGCACCTGAGCTTGCTACTACTGCCTGCTACTAAATCACTTATTTGGCAGGAATGAGCAAATTCCTGAGCTTGTCATAGGTACAATATCTAGTCCTTTGCTTCATGTCCATACCAAGTAAAATGTCTCCTACCGATGCCAGAAACTTAAAATGCTGTAGTTTTCATAGCAAATATTTTCTGAAGTATCTATGGTATATTTAGAATAGAAGCCTGTCTCAACTGAGGACAAAAGCAAAACACTCCAAATCTTTAAAAGACTGCAGTATAAAGGATTCATTTATCACAACACTTGATGATGCTCTCCGAGTGAGTAACTACAGCTCCAATTATCTAGTAGCTGTGGAAAAATATTTTCCATGCTAACCCACACTGTGCATAAGAGAAATGATAAATTCTGCCAGGTCAGAAACAGCAGAGGTGAAAATGGTTTTAAACACAGGAGTGCTACAGGTGGGAGGCTGTGAGTAGGGTATGAATCCCTCTGAAGTGTTAGAGCTGAATCAAGGTTCACTAAATATGAACCTTCCTACTTACTGCTTCAGCTTTCTGCTTTCTTCAAAGCACATCAGATGTGAAAGACTTGAGATCATTGACAGGGTAGAAAAACTGATTAATGTCTTCAACTATGACTCAGTTTATGCCATCAAATATGTGGGGGGCTGGTGAGGGGGGAATTTTTGCAAAACACTCTTGAAAAAATTCTCAATGTTTCTCAGAGTTTATTTTACTAGCCTGGAGAATATGGCTTAAACAAAAAAATGAAGAAACTGATATTTTGGTTTTGTCTCTTAAGGTGAAGCATTAATATAATGGTATGAAATGAAACTGTGAAATATTTTACAGCAAAATACCCCACACATGAATGTGAGTACTCCCAACTTGTTGTTAAGCTTAATATTGTCATAATATGATCTTGCCCATCTCCAAAGTTGAGAGTTAGGAGGGACATATTTTGACTTATTCTTCTTATTCTTTTAGATTGGAAGCTTCTACAAATAAGTGCTGCCAGTGCTATCTTGAACTTTGTCAGAGTGCAGACAGGGAAGGAGACAGCAATCTTTAGTGTTAGAAAAAAGGGGAAGCACATAGGAAAAATGATCCTTTCTGACAATTTAAAATCTTCTCTCCCTCCCGCAACTACTGCTGTGCTTGTAAAAACATCATGGTCTTGCTGCAATGCTTTGCTTTCCTTATCCATCTTAGCCCTTGGAGACTGTGACCCAGGTCTTTTTCCTATTGCAATGTGGGAAAATGACAGGGGGAAAAATTGGAGACAACTGGGAATCTGTATTCCCATTCCAAAAGAAGACAAGCAGTATGGAACTCAAATGTATGGGTGAAATGCAGTTGCTACCCCCTCGAAGGGATGCAGTCAGCCTGTGTGGCTTCCCCCACTCAATATATCCTAAGGAGGACCAAGGGTGGAGAGGAGTGGAGACACCACAACACTGAACAAGTCAGATGAACCACCCTCCAATCCAGCAGGGACCACTCAGTGGAGGGTTCCCACAATGGGACACTGGTAGACTGGTCAGGCACAATCGTCTTGGCTTTTTTGGGGTGCTGACAGACTAATCACATACAAAGGGTTTGAGAAAGTCTCCCCTTTCATGTAACACTGCAGGATGTAGCCCACAAAGAAGTACTACAGTTTACTTGAGGTCCAGTTCTCCAAACTCAGCAATAGTAATAGCGTTTCTTTCTTTTAATTTCTTCCCAACTTTCTTCTTTTCTATCTCCTCAAAATGAGCTCTTTCTGCCTTCATATTTGTTTTTGAAGCCTTTGGAACCTCTCCTTTAATCCTTTTTTTTTTTTTTTCCCAAGGGAATCCTGGCACCCTGACAGCAAACCTCCCTGACCTCAAACTTTTGGCTCAAGCCTAAAACATTACTGGTATTTTACAGGTCCTGAGGCTATTTAATGCTGCAGCTGTGACAATGACTTTGAGTGCAGCAGGGGAACAACAACAATTTGGACACAGTTTAGGCAGACTGTGAAGAACACACACCAAAGCTGTCTGAAGCTGTCTGAAATTCAGGAACATGTTATTTTATGATAGTAGGGCTTTTTTTCTACATGACAGAGTAAATGTATAATACTCCATAAGGTGATGCATAGCCAGAACAGAAATCTGAGTTTTGTTATCCTCCCATAGCAGATGTGTAATGCTGGCAGTACAGGCTGTTCTGGACATTGATGGAGCACTAAAAAGTGAGAAAATCTTGAGCCTTTCCTCAGTGGCACTGCTCTGTTGGGTTCATCCCTTCATTTTTCTCCCTGATTTCTGGGAATAGGAAGGTGGGCAAGCTTCTGCAAAACTCCAACACTAAATTGTCTGCACTGCACTAAACTTCTGTGCAGTGTGCTAGCACAGAGCAGCACAAGTTTGGATGTTGTTTTGGGAAGTAAAGTTTTAATTTTCAGAGTTTCTTCTGGAAGTGTAGGTTTGTGGAAAAGACAACCAACAGCATTTGAAGTTGTTCAGCACCTCAAAAGGACATTTGAGGCATCAGTTCAACCCTATCCATTTAAAGATGCCTGAGGAATAATGAGGAAATGAAGCAATCCCCTCCTCATGCACCACGGTGTCCCAGGCAGAGGAGGAGCAGCTCTGCCAGCAACTCTGAAGCCTGTAGTCAAAAAACAACCAGCCAGTGTGGAACATGGCCTTCATTTTCCAGGAAGGGCTTGTGGATCAACGAAAGAAGAGCTGCCTTTGGACTCAGCCCACACTAATGGCAAGATTGAAAAGGTTGAGGTGGACAAAATACCCCACCCTTTGAATTGATTTGCCCAGTTATTTCTGCTCCTTTGTTCATGCCTGCATGTCACTGGAATTATTAAATGACAATTTCAAGACTGCCAGCAAATTATTGGAGGAGGATGTTAGTGGCATGTGAAAGAAATCCGTATTTTTCACTTTTGTATATATGTGATTGTTTCTTTATTATCTCTAAGTTCTCAAAGAACATAATTGACACTTTATTTAAACATAGCATGAATAGCACACTGGTTATGTGCTCACATATATTTACTTACCATGAAGTAATGCATGTTTAGATTCCATGGTGTGTTCTGGGGGAACACTGCTGTTTGATGGTGCTCCCACAACACCTGTGCTGGTTCTGGCAACAGGGAGGACTGCTTGTTCTCTAAGTGCAGGCAAGCTCTTCTATATTTCAATATACCTGTTTTTAGTACTGTCTCTAGAAAACCAGGAGACAAAGGAGATGACTAGAAATTCATGCAGATTTGCAGGTAGTAATATCAGAGGCAATCTTAAACTGCTAATGGTCTTTATGCCAGTAAAACCCTTTTATGGTCAAAACAGACTTCAAATGGCACTCTGGAGTTGGGAAGTACTTGGGAAGCCTCATCAAAGTCATCTACCACATGCCTCAGCTTGGCGGCAATGATGGAGATTTTGTTCAGAACTTTCTATATCTTAAGATTTTTATTTCTTTCATATTTTTATTTAAGGGCTTAACTGCATGTCTCAGGAATTCATGTGGTAAATCCATGGTCTTTTTGTTTTCTGGCCCATAACGTTAGAAAATCAAAGTTAATTTTCAAGTGGTGATGCAGAAAGGAGTGAGACTGGTAGAAGAAGAAACTACTCTTCCTACTGTGGGCCCAATGGCATCCTGGCTTGTATCAGAAATAATGTGACCAGAAGGACCAGGACAGTGATTGTCCCCCTGTACTCATCACTGGTAAGACCACACCTTGTGTTCTGGTCTCCTCAATTCAGGAAGGATTTTGAGGTGCTTGAGTGAATCCAGAGAAGGGCAATGGAGCTGTTGAAATTCTAGAGAATAAGGCTCATATGAGGAGCAGCTGAGGGAGCTGGGGTTTTTTAGCCTGGAGAAAAGGAGGCTCAGGGGAAACCTTATCATTCTCTACAGCCACTTGATAGGAGGCTGTCGCCAGGTGGGTGTTGGCCTTTTGGCCCTGGCAACAAGGGACAGGATGAGAGGACACAGCCTCAACTATGCATGGGGAGGTTCAAGTTGGACATCAGGAGGAATGTCCTCATGGAAAGGATGGTTAAACATTGGAATGGACTTCCAGGGAGCCAGCATCCCTGGAAGTGTTTAGGAAATGACTGTATGTGGCACTTGATGCCATGGTCTAGTTGACATGCCAGTGATGGGTCAAAGGTTGGACTCAGTGATCTCAGAGATCTTTTCTAACCTAAATGGTTCTGTGATTCTCTGAAAACAAAGGACAAATTTGATCTGTAGGGAACTTGCTGTAACATCTCCTCACTTAGGCACTAGCAAAATCCTCTCTGGTTTATCAGACAGATTTGTTGCTGTTTCACTCCAGGGATCCAAGCTTGAGTCTTAGGTAAGCTCATGTTCAGTGTGTGCAAACAACACTGGACATAGGAGGACTCCTGTAATTGCTTATGCTGGCACAGCTGCTTGGTCCCCAGCTGGAAGACACTGTCATCCTGACCCGGGGCATCACACTGTGTCATGAAGATTCAAATGGCTTAAATTTCAATGCAGAAAATGAGTTGTGATAGAAATGAAAAGCCTGTTGGTTTATAACAGACAGCTTCCACTGTGCTCATTATTCAGGTTTGGGATCACTTGCATCCATGCACACTGAGAAGCTGCCCTGGCATGGGCTGACTTTTTTAAAGACTCCCCATTGCCAGCAGCTCTAAATCTTTATCTCACACAGGAGCAGATGGAAATCATTCTCACATCTGAGCAGCAAAAATCTCAAAATGGACTGGGCACAGTGGCTGACATTTGGCTGGCTATTTGTTGTTTTCTCTGCTGGTTGTTTTCCAAAGCAAAGTACATATTGTCAGGCATCTGGACACAGCGGGCGTGAAGCTACCATGGAAAAAAAAATCAATCAAAACACCTGGTATAATGGTAGATTCTTCCAGTAGGAATAATTGCATGCTGTTAGCAATCCTGAACAATACAGGTAAACCAGACACAATGACCTCTGGAAAATTTATGACTATTCACCAGTTCAGGAGTTCAGTAGGAAGATATATCCTGGGTATGCACCTTTTAACTTGCCAGATTTTAAATGTGCAATTGAATTGGGAAAAAAAAGAAGAGCTGATGGAACTGAGGAGTGGATTCCAGCATTGCTTTAATTGCCTTCAAAATACATTGTCTCTAAAAGAAACCTTGCTAACCCTTACCCTATTCTGCTTTCATGCAGACCAAGAAACACCTAATTTATTTGTTCAGTGGTAATGCTTTTTAAGGGCTCACCATTCAAAGTAACCAGAGTATTTAACAGGTATAAACCAAACTATTAGATTTGAGTATAAACTGGAAAGATATGAGTAGAAGCAAACTAAAATAAAAGGGGTGAAGACCTCCTGTTCATGGTTTGTGAAAATAACTTTAGTAAGTGAACAAAAGGAGGCTATGTTTCAGAACATTATTGGATAACACAACACCTGTTCCGAGAAAGTTGTCTTGAGTAGACAGCAGAAGGATAGGTAGTTAGTTTTCTAGCTTTGAGTTGTGTAACAGACTTGCTTTGGACTATGGATGATCAAATTTAGAGGTCAAATATATGAACTATTCTCTGAATAGAATAGTGAACTATTCTCTGAATAGTTCATATAGATGCCAAAGTATTATGTAATCTATCAAAATATTCAAATAATGTAAAGTTTCCATTAGAAACCTTGGCAGATGTTCCTAAAGTTTTATTTATACAAGAAGCATCTGCCAAAGACAAATATCGGACTATATCACAGGCTGAGGAGACTTAGATTGGTTAATATCCATGGAGATAGGTTGTCTTAAACCCTAGTGTTTTATATAAAGGCTCCCATTGATTGCAATGGATTTGAATTGAAACAGGAGGATAAAGGAAAAGATTTGGCTGATGATGAAAATATCTATAAACTAAAAAATAAAAAGAAAAAGAGAATTAGTATGATACCCAAAGCTACTTCTATTCTTATTTAGAGGTCTCTGTGTTCAGGGGCATTGGTTCAGATAAAGAAAGAATAATTTTATTATTAATGCACAGGACCTGAAGATAAACTTCTAATTTCCATCATCTTGAAAGCTGTCTCTAGTAATATATGTTTTTATCTGTATAAGAATGAAATTTGGTAACTTTGCAGTTCTGATTTACTGACAGTAACCTAGAAAAAAAATTTCTTTTCAATTTGTTGGATCTTAATGGTGTTTCTCAGCTGCATTGTAGAGCACTGGGTGACAGTGACTGGGCTGTGGGAATCTGGCATACTGGCACATTTCCAGGGAAGATGGGCTCCTGCAGAAGATCCCTCCCTGGCCCTCCCTTCCCAGGTGACTTCACAGAGTGGGAAGCTCCAGTCACCCTGGTTTTAGCTCACACTGCTGTTGAAGCCAAGTGATCCTCACCTGAAGCAAGGTACTTATACAGGGTATTCAGGTGAATATTTCCAAGTGTTTCACTTTGCAAAAGGGTTAAACAGAGCCATTTAGCAGTGCTATTTTTTTGTATGTGTACAGTTGTATTTTCCTGGCAGGGAAACAAATGACAATGAAAATTGTTTGAAAGGCAATTGTTGAAAGTTGCATCTCCTCTTTCAATGGAAGATCCTCCACTGCTTCTTTCTGGATATTTCAGGCTCTCAAATGTAACTCTAAGTGTCAGGGGGAAAAAAAAAAAAAAGTAATAGACCCTCTCAGAAGTGTAATTAGCACAGCCAGATCTTTGCTTATTAGCTGTTTCCATTCTGTTAAAAATGGTAAAATGTTCCTTTGAATGTCCCACATGCAGACCATTTGGCATCTATAAATTAGTGAAATGCATCTATTATATAACAATTGTAAATCATCACTGATAACTGTGTCATCTAGGGCAACAGAAAAAATATGTACTTGATGTTTTATTCAGCAGGAGGTTATTATAATGACACCTTAGTGCGCAGTGAATGTAGCTCTCTCTCTCTACATAAAATTTTTATTAATTGCATTAATTAGTATATTTTTATTTTTAAAGCATAAAAAGCTTCTCATTCCAGGCCCTGAATACTTGCATATAATTTAAACTTATCATAAAATGTCATGATAGTCTGTCTACTCATTTAGCTTCAATTACATAGAAATATGCATAACTGAATGTAATAAAACAGACCCATTTCAGACCAGCCATAATGAACCTTCTTATCTATCGTTATGCTCTTCCCTAAGTACCAGAAAGAATGTTCTAGGAAATTAGTAACTACTAATAATACTAGGAGCAGACTGAGAAAGAGTGAAGTTGTGAGTCTCTTAACATCAGTGTCAAGGCAGGTGCTGATTTCCGGGAATTGGGATTTTGGCTTTCAGTGAATGATGTAACCTATTGGTGTTACCAATACGCGGACGGGACGTGCCTTGGCTTGTCTGGCCCTTCTGCCGGACCAAAGAGCGGCTGCTGTGATGTTCCACCCCAGAGACACTTTTTGGCTAGCTGGCTCCTGCTGGGCACGTGGAGACAAGTCCAGATATGCCTGGCTCCGGTGGCTCCTTAGGTTTTTCTTTGACAGAGAAGCTTTAAGGCGATGGTGAAGGAAAGGAGTCGGTTCTGATGGAGAGTTTATAATCCAGAGCTTTATTCTGCCCACGGGCCTCTGAAGTCAGCAACACCTAACAGAACTCTCACAGAATCCGAGCTGAATCCCTGGCCTTTTACCTGGGGGAGGGGAGAGGGGAAGGGTCAGGGAGCCACCAACCAGGTACGGCATTGTGGGGGAGGTCTCAAAGGACAAAGGACACCTAGGTGGCCCAATGTCCCCCGAGGGGTAGAGGGTATCTTTTGAATGTGCCAATCAGTCGATGCCTTTCTGGAATTCCAGGGTTGATAACAGTGCTCAGCAGGGGTTAGGGTGGGGAACGGAAAGGTGATTGACACACCTTGTGGGGGAATCTCCAGGGGAGGGAGCCAGGTTTCTGAGGGAAACCATGAAATCACACCGCAACAGTAATCAACAAAAACTTTTATAAGCTGATGGCATCATCTGTAATTTAGGATCTTTAGATTTAATGAGATGCAGTTTTAAAGCTTTATTTCTGTGCAATGTATTACCAAGTTTTCTAGGTAACTATTTTCAAGTCCTTCCCAAATATTTTCAGTATCATAAAAGCAGAACCCATATATTCTGTTGGGGCAAATGGAGAGAGCTAGGTGACTTCAATGGGTTTTTTATAATTTATGATGAAAATAAGGGCTGATCTTCAGAGGCAAAGGTAAACAAATTCTTACATGTCTAAAAAGCTGGGTGGTGTGTCCATACATAAATTATATGTATCATTTATATATATATATAAATAATATGGATCTTATATTTTATATATGTGAAATAATTCAGCCCCAGTCAGTCACTTCACTTTTGAAATCTTAATGACTGCATCTTCTGGATTTAGCAAGATCTAAATATGTATAAATATGCTTTTGATTTAATATCCAAATAGATTGATCAAAAAAATTTGGACAGTTGAAAATAACACTAAATATTGGTGCTCCTCAGTAAATATACATGACCATAACCATACTGAATCACCCACTACATTGGGTTTTGTCTGATTTATTTTTTTTGTTTTGTTTTGTTTTGTTTTGTTTTGTTTTTTCCTTACAATGCTAGAGAAATAGTAATGAAATAGCTCCTTTTTGGTCAGAGTTCTCAAAGAATTGAACTTAGTTATTTTCCACAAACTAATGGTAGTAGCAGAATTTCAAGTCTGCTGCAATTATATACAGCATAGGATCCCCTTCTTTTGCTGAGAATTGAAATGATTAATGAAAGCATTAGGTCTCCAGAGAGTAGCCCTCAGCAAACTTCCCACTAAAAGTATCCATTAAAAGCTGGCATACAATATGCAGAAAAGATTTAAAGGATTATACTGGAGAGCTGTCTGGGATTTCAGTGTTTCCCAGAGGGTAATTTTTGATGGCATTAACGATCTCCTGTAGAGAAATCTGGGTCTAATCATTCTCCATCCCTGAATGACTCTGTGCAGTGTGGCATCCTGCAGTATATATTGCTACATATGTACTCCAGGGTATTCAGTGGCTGGCAAATTGCTTGAGCGGGTTATTTACTTTTGCAAGAAGTTATGACTATTTCTGCTCTTCAGCTCCCGATGAAAGATACACTTTATTTTCCAAAGTCTTAACACTGAAGTTATCCTCATACTTGGTAGGCTAAAATTTACCATCCTAAAATCACTGTAAATATCTAAAATCTTGTACCATGGTGAGCGTTTCTTAACTTTCATACTAAAAAATCATGATCAGATAAATTAGTTTGAAGTCGTGATCTAAAGCTGGAAAATGAAAGAGAGAAGAAAATCGTGGAGTCATCAATGTAAGTCATTGTCAGAGGGCAGACTCGCTGTACTTCCTGTTGTCTGGCAAGGAAACGTGTGTGGCAACTGGGCATAAAAATGAAGAATAATTCTCTCCTTCTTTCCTTCAAACCAAAGAACAGGAAAAGCTCCAATCAAGAAAACTCTTGCCCTGCATGCACAGGCTGTGTTCAGCTGAGTGGGCCAGCCTAGGAAGGTGATCCTTGAAGCTGGCCTTATCAATTTGAAAAGTCATTCCTTAAGCCAACAGTCATCGTATGAAGTTTTTTGTGCCACTAGGGAGGGTTTTCTGCCCATCCAGGTTTTGTAAATGCACTTACAGCTTCATACAGAAGCTTTCAGAAATTTTAAAGTATTTCACTGGTTCGTTGTCTCTTGAGGAACAGAGGAATAAGAAACAGATGGTTTCAGTGACATTTTAGTTTGTTTCTTGTCTGGTAAAGTCTGAATATCTCTGTGTCCTCTGTTAAAGCTCCTCGAATTTGTAGAAGGCATTCATAGCAGGAATGAATAGTTCAAAGTGAAACAAAGCTGCATTTGCTGTATTTTATATACAGTTTCTAGAACGAAAAAGAAATCAATATTGTAACCACTTGCTACTGTAAATGCTCTCCAAAAATTTCCTATTTTTATTATTATGTTAATGTAGTTCAAGTTATGGTTCATCAGTGTTCTCAAACTTATTAGGAAAGTATGAATGTATTTGGAGGCACCTTATACTTTCATTTTATAATAAAGTGGCATTCAGAAAGTGTCCATGGGAGAGAATAAGGAAATAATTTATTAAGTAGCTTTACACACAATGTTATTGCTGTGTATCAAATGTATAGAAGAGAATAACTCACTCTTCAGCTATACTAGTCTTCATTTAAACATACCTTTGTGACATGAGAGTAAATTTTGTGTCCCATTTCTGGCCAAATTCATTTTAGAATTTAACAGCCACAAAGAGAAGTGGAAAAATTACAGAATCTTTATTTTCTCAGCTAAGAAATCAAGTGGTTTGTGTGTGAAGAAATAATCTTTTGTAGCTATGTTATTGGGTCTACAGTGCAATTATAAAAGCATTCTACTCCATGGTATTTTTAGCTGTACCTTGTTAAAGGTTTTATTCTATTAATGCCAAGCTAATCTAATTATAACTGAGCTACATTTTCTGGAATTCATTTAGTATACCTATTCACAGCATCTATAACATTGACTTCAAACCCTTTTGTAAGGTAATTTTTGTGTTGCAGTGGTGGGATGGGTAATTAGAGCCTGCTCTAGTAAGCATTGTGTCATACTCTTTTCAATGGTGTGAGAATGATACCTGGAGGTGTAATTGCCCTTATGTTTTTATGGATTCTTTTAAGATCAAACCTATCAATTATGACATTTAGACAATAAGAACAAGCATATACATCAAGTAAAGTCAGGCAAAGGTAAACCTGAAATTGTTTCAACTTTCAAGAAGAAACTTTTAATGTTTATACCAATATATTACTTTAAAATAATTTTAAAAGCTCCATAAAATAATGGAGAAGGATCATGTGTTGTTCTGAGATTATTATGCAAAGTACATTGTTTCTGAGCAACTGTATCAGTTTGTATTACTGCTAGACTTGATTTCTCATTGTACAACTTGCAAAAAATTCACCTCCTGCCTTCATAAATGCAAAGTCTAGCTTTAATATTATACCAGACTATACTAGCTATAATACTACACAATTAAAGGTTTATGTAAATCAAGCTTTTTAAGAAAAATGAATTTATATGAAACTCAGGATGAAAATATTTGGCTGCAATAAGAACTTAATGAAGAAGAATTATACAATCAAAATTTTCTGGTTTTGTAATAACATAAATAAATTTTTGAAAATACACAGAAAAGATGAAAAACATTCCCCTCTCCCTGTTTCTTTGATAAAAAGGTATTCAGTGTTGTGCATATTCTTTCCTTTCTTCCCTTCCTGCATTGTTATGAATAATGAAGTTATTATCTTTGCATAGTAAAAGATTTAGAAGAATTATCTTCAAGAAGTTTGAAGTATTGAAATATAAACTAGCATTATTTCTTTCAAAAAAAAAAAAGAACGGTAGTGTGCTTTTGGCTTATTTCAGTTTACACGCTCTTTTTTTTCTTGAGCTTGAATGATTTATATTTTCAGTCAAAAAAAAAAAAAACCCAAACCAAAACAAACCAGGGTGATTTTTTAAAAAAAAAAATATTTAGGTATCCTCACTTACAGAAGAATTTACTTTAATATTCACGGTATTCAGTCTAAAAGTAATTTTGTTTTTAACATTTGCTGTATATTTCTTATTCAGGAACCACACATGAATCTGCAGCATAAATTATGCTTGTGTCATCATAAAAATGTTTGATTAAAATTAATCCATCTTGTTCATATTAAGCTGATGTAATTGTTTTTTGTCATAAATCCTTCTATTAAATTAATTTGGGGAGGGGATTTTAAGTTAATTTCTTGGTACCATAGCTATGAATCTCACCTGGAATATAGTATAGAGTACCTTTATGAGGTAGCAGCGCCATGAATATTTGGCAGCAGCTCTCCACATTGGGGAGCAGACCAGTCTAACATTTGTTCAAGAGAGAAAAACAGAAGTCTGCTTTTTGCAGTCTACAGGCAGGTGTGAGAAGGGATCCTCTGGTTGTTCTAGCTAGTTTTTCATGGGGGCTGCTTTAGAAATTGGTGTGTATAGAAGCCTCCATAAAAATTGCAGTGACCCTTGAGGGTTCTGGGGGACCTGCAGTCTTGCAGTATGAGCAGACTAAGTCCAGTCCTCTGTTGCACAGTATACCTATAACCTGCTCTGCTCCACTCAAAGAAGGGAGGTAGTTTAAAACCTCATTTCCCCAGCATTTTAGGTGAAAATGAATGCCTGATGTCATCTGTTGAATAAATATGAATGAATGATGCTCATGTGACTGTTTTACCACCCTGAATCAACTTTTGGTCTGTACAAGAAACATTACAAAAAGAGCTATTTTCCATTGCAGTAGGAGAGACTCCTCTGAACAGATTTTAAGGATAAGACTGCTGAAAGAGTGGTTTTAAATTTACATTTCAGCTTCACTTACAGGTTCATTCAACTGTGAATGATGGGGGGGAAGCTGCAAATGTAATGGCATGTCTATTAGTGGTAAGGCACAGGTGCTAGGACTATTTGAATGGTGATAAATTTACATTGCAAATGCGATAAATCTGGTGCAGTTCTAATGCTACTGTAATGACTATCAGCTGCATGCATGAGGACAGATAAATGCATACTCTTAGTGCATGGAAAATGTATTATCTCAGCAGTTTATGTAGTGCTTGATAATCATTTATGAGGGCTTCTCTTCACACAGGAACTTCCATTTCTATAGAAATTTACTTTGTAATGTTTTATTTGTAAGTTACACTATTTGGTTGTTAGGGCTGCATACATACTCATTGCTTCTTGGTAATATGAACATGTATGGGAGCTGTGCAGGGTACTTTTCCATTTCAAGTTACTTTTCATCAGCTCTTTCTTTTCTGGCAGTTTCCTGCACTGCAGCAAAGTCATTGCTGACAAAGCACCACTGAACAATTCCAGTGAAAACCGGGCTCTGAGAAATGACTGGTATCTGTAGTACTGAATTCAACTGTGCATCTTCAGATAATTATTTTGGTTTACCTTTCATGTGCTGTGCTTAGTAATCAAGAGAGAAAGCAGATAAAATATTCCCAATGTGCTTGAAAATCTGTCCTGTGCAGTCAACAGAGCTAAGCTAATGCAGATTTTGAATGTCTCATATAATATGAGGTTTCCTATACTGCTGACTGAAATGTTGAGTTCTTTAGTACATGTTGGATATTATCTTTTGATATTTACCATGAAACTACTTGCCCCAGCTGTGCACAGAGCCAGCCATCTCTGCCCCATGGAAGCACATATTCTTAGTAAGTGTGTGCATGTGTGGGCAGTAATGAAATGAGAAGATCAGGAAGTTTTCTACCCTACATTGCAACTATGGAAACATCTCCTCACCAGAGAACCTGAAAGAGATGCAGCAAAGATGGAAGGAGTGGGCATCAATGGGGGTCCCACTGCATCCCCATGCTGCTGGGGGATGGTCCCCTCACTCTCCTTTGTCCTTTTGTCTTCTGAGCCACTGCTGGCCTCTCGTGGGCCGCAGCTCACTTGCGCGCTTCAGCTGTTTGTCATCTGGAAGGGTCTTGGACAATGGGAACCAGGAAGCCTTGGGGGAAAGTCTGCTCTGGGAAGTGGACACTCACCCTATCTGCCTGGCTGAGAGTTTTGAGCCCAGACAAATTACTGATTTATATGTCTTGGTCTGTCCCTGTCACATGTGTGTTCATTATTTATTACCTTCTGTTACCTGCATCTCTTAATGTTTGCCCCAAAATATCTTATTCCTGTGTCTTATTCCTTATTATTGATCCCTCTAAGCTCTTGGACTTACAGAAAGGTGTGGTTGCTCAACCTCTCTGGCTCTGTGTCCCCCCTTCTCCCCTGCTTGAACCATAACCTCCAGGGGGGGTCTGTGATGGCTGCATCAAGTTTACTCTGGACTTAGGGACACACATGGCAACACAGCAGTCAAGGGCTGTCTGGAGAGGTGACCTAAATGTCTTGCCAGTATGTCAATATGACTGTAAATCAATCATCTTAATTCATAAATTGTAACCAACATGCCCATAGCTTGTGGCATTTCGGGGTTTTTTTCTAAATTCGCTACAGTTATGACTTTAGAGGTTCCAAGCCTGCTTCCCCCCCCGCCCTTTGGATTTTCTGTTTGCTCTATAAGCCATGGAAACTCAGGCAGTCTGGAAAGGGACACTGGTGGTTGACTGGTCCAGTGCCCTGCTTGTATCAGTGATAACTTCTAAGTTGGATATATTGTATTTATTTGAGTCTTGTAATGCAGCTTTGTAGCTCAAAACTTCTGTCCTTAAACTTCCTTCCCAATCGTCTTTAAAATCCAGTTTGTGGAAGGAATACGGGGAAGATGACAAAAAATTACTCTTCTTCTCCAGGATTGGCTTGCTTGGCATCATTAGGAAAATGAGAGGTTATGGCCTTTCCCCTCCATGGGAAATGAAAGAGATGTAAAGACATGGTACTCCAATGACAGAACCTACAGTGAAACACTGAATGTTATGGCAAATTATTTGCTTGATGGCTGCATTTTATCATTTCAAAGTAAATGAAATCAGTGATTTGAAATGCTTATAAAGTAATGCATTTCCCTGTGTAGGGAAAATGAAACAGGAAAAGGCAACAACACAGTTACCAACCCTTTTATATCCTAGAAATATTGAAAGAAACAAATATTTTGAATATAGAAGTTATCCCTAGTTCTAAATTTGTTTTTTACATTGAAATGGTAATTTGGAGTATTCACCCAGGCCACATCTCTACACAGAGTAAAATAGCACTGAATGGTTATTCTAATGTTGTTCAATGTTTATTAAGTCTATTTAAAACTGATGTTATTTTTTGATAGCCTTGTTTTCATAAAGCCCATTTGGTTCAGACAAATTAATTTGAGTAAAGTAGACAGTAATATCTTAGTTGACACTATTGCAAGGATTTTACAGGCTAGGTTAATTATAAATATGAGCCTATAGCTGCTGTGTTCCCCTTCCCCATCTTTACCATGCTTTAAAATAACGTTATAGTGCTCCAGAGCGATCTTATTATTTTACCACTCTCAGAGACTTCCCATAATATCCTTCACAATATGAGCCTCAAATTTCCTTTATAAATATTATATAATTAGGTCTACAGTCTTGGTGACGTTAGTATTTCCCTGATAGTAAAAACTGTGTTGTATGTGAGAACACTCTATTTGACAAAAAACTGCTTTTTATCTGAGAAAAATAAAATGGCGCTATACACTTAAATATAAGACATTATAAAGAACAGAAAAACTTGTATAACAGTGTGGTTAATTGGAGCTTTGACATCAATAGAAAAAAAAAAAGATTTAAAGGTGATATTTTTTAAAAACAAATCATATTTTGGGAAATACTAAAGAAGAGTAGTGAGAAGACTTCAGTCACTGAAAAGTTCCCAGGAATCACTGAGGGAGCTGGGGTTGTTGCCTGGAGAAAAGGAGACTCAGGGGTGACCTTGTCACTCTTTACAACTTCCTGAAAGGTGGTTGTAGTCAGGTGGGGGTTGGTCTCTTTCTCCAGGCAGCAACTGACAGAACCAGAGGACACAGTCTCAAGCTGGGCCAAGGGAAATATAGGTTGGATATTAGAAAATGTTTTTTACAGAAAGAGTGATAAAGTACTGGAATGGTNTCTCTTTCTCCAGGCAGCAACTGACAGAACCAGAGGACACAGTCTCAAGCTGGGCCAAGGGAAATATAGGTTGGATATTAGAAAATGTTTTTTACAGAAAGAGTGATAAAGTACTGGAATGGTTTCCCCAGGGAGGTGGTGGAGTCATCATCCCTGGATGTGTTTAAAAAAATGTGGCACTTGGTGCCATGGTTTAGTTGAGGTGTTAGGGCATGGGTAGGACTCGATGATCTTGAAGGTCTCTTCCAACCAATTCACAGATTCTGTGAATTCTGTGAATTCTGTGAATTCTGCAAATTCTGTGAATTCTGTGAAAGTAGCCCTTCCCGTGTGAGCTGCTCATGGCAGGCACAAGCTTACAACCTACGTCTGTGCCCAGGTGTAGAAGTACTCTCATGCTTCCCCCTGTATGATCACATCATGTGTGAATCCCAATTTGCACACTGAGCCCAGTTTTAAACCAAAGAATGCTGTCTATACAGTGAACATAGTGATTTAAAGCCACTCTTTCAGTTGTTAAAAATCAGACTCCTGAAGTGCTGCTGAGAAGGGGTGGGTTAAGCTCTTTCCCACCGAGATACCACAGGTTAATATAATTGACCTTTTGTCAGAGCTTGGTGAACACAGATGATGCTGAGCATTAGTCAGTGCAAAGAAAGTTAAGAAAGTATTTCTACTGTAGCCATAAATCTAGTGCCAATGAAATTTCACAAGAAGGCGGATCAACTCAACTCAATGTTCCTGCATGGATCCAAAAGGAATGAAGGAAATGTGTTATTGACAGCTAGGAATATCATTGCATCAGATTAAAATATTAATATTCTCTGCTCCAAAGACTATATATTTTTTCTTCAAATTTTAGAAATTTTCCCTCTCAGGAAAAAACCCAGTAGAATTATTCACACTTCACTTTTTTCTCAGTAAGGACAGACATAATTCTTGATACTTCTATTAAAGTTTATTAAAAGAAGTCAAAAATATTCTAATTAGCTGTGCGAAGTTTTGCTTATTATTCAAAAATCGTCTAGGCTCAATACATTCTGCTTTTTTAGTCACATATTTACCTCGACTGGGGAGTCCAGGTCATATTTCTTTCATTAGAAGCATAAAAAATTTTGTCTTAATGTGAGTATTTTTCTAAAATAATATGTAGCAAACCAAGGCAAAGAATTACTTTTTTCATAAAAAGTAGAATTAGAAGTGAATATATCACTAAAATAAGTCTAGCAGCATTTTGAACAGAATATATGGGGAAGAGTTTATTCTCCGAGTTTTATTTTACTTATTTTTAGTCGCAGTATGTCTCTTCAATGCAAGTTCATAAGCAATGCCTTGAACAAGGATCTGAGTTCAGGATCACTGTTTCTGCCAAAGGTACACTGAATACATAGGCATACATTCCATCTTTCTTATTCTTTTACCATTAAATTCTTGCTAAGCAATGGCTTTGTCCTGACAGGAGAACAGGTTGGTTCTCTCTTCAGGTATAGTCTATTGTGGTAGAGTTGGAGCAGTTGGTGAGTCAGTGATTTCTAGGACCACATTCAGTTTTTCCTGTTTGTGGCAAGGAAACCAAGGCCACTCTTGAAATACTGTGTAGAAGTGACCTTACGCTAAAAAAAAAATTAAAGTAAAATTAAAATGCTGAGATTTCATATTCAGCATTTTTCTGGTTTGAATAACTATGTGGCTTCCCTTTGGAAACAAAAAGGTATGAATATCGGATTTACATCAACTTTTCATTTCATATGTTATTAGCTTTACCTATGTCTGTGAGTAGACTTGTTTTCTTTCTTTTTTTAATGAGAGCTCAGATTCTTAAACCTAAGATGTGCTCAAATCAAAATCAAAACTCTCAAATTGCATCCTGAGCTTGACCAAGTGGGACTCTAACTTTTGAATATGAAAGCTCGACAAAGAAGAATTAATGAAAACTTTTTTTCCATATAAATACCATCTGTCACATAAAATTCACAGTAAAGTAGTTTGTGTAGGATGTCGTTAATTCTTCAGGAAGCACTGAACAGTAGGGAAAGGATAGTTGTGGAAGCAGGTTGCAATGAAGAGTTTTTGGGACACATGCTTTAACTCACCTCAGCTACATTAATATCTGCACCTGCAGTAGGTTTATCCTTATTGATTTACAGTTGAGAATACTAATTTTTGTAAAAAGTGATTTTCTTTTAACCTGGAAACTGTGTGGAGTGAGAACTACTCTTTCTGTTCTGACTGCATAGTTTGTTCAGTCAATGACTCCCTAGGTACTACTGCAGTAAAAGCAAATAATCATTGTAAGAATGACTAAATTATTATTATCTCCAGTAAAAGCTTTTTAGAAAAAAAATGGCTCTGTAGGTAGTTTAAGTCTTGTAATGGTCTGAAAAAGGGGTTAAAAATGCAAAAGTAATAGATGATACAAGAATAGAGCACGGAAATATTTATGTCATTACCATCCATATTGGGAAAACAAATACAAGCTGTTCATCTTCTTACTGCAAAGCTAATTTCATATAGCATAAACCAAAATAAACATATAGCTCTAGATGGCATTAGGAATGGCTCAATGAAAACATCTGTACAGTGTTTAGCAATGTATATGAAAGTGCCATCATATCTAGGGAAGGAAAATATAGTGGAGAATATAATTCTTGTACAAGGTGGAATCATGTAAACTAAAACCTGGATGAGGTAAAATACTTCAAAATTTTGTTTAGGTCAGAGGAAAGAATGCCGGTGAAAGCAGATGGGGAAAATAATTAGTAGCTGTTACAGGAAAGGAATTCAGGTGGATGCTTACATTCATTCCCTTTGTTTAGGAGACAAAAAAATAAATTACAATACACGTAAAATTATTTAAAAATAAATAATTTCATACAATGTATAATCAGCCCCAGGAACTTGGTGTTATAACGTCTATCGGTAAGAAAAAAAGCTTAGTAGAGGTAGAATTGACAAAAGATTTTCACAGCAATAAGAACAGCTGGTATTAAAAATACTGGTGAAAATAGTTGAGATAATAGTAACATTTTTGCTTTTGGGCACAGAGAAACACTAAGTAATGTGTTTAAGAAATTTCTTCATGCGCAGCTTATCCCACTCTGGAAAACATGGAAAATATGATTGTTGGTGAACAGAGGCTGCTTCATCTCATATCAACAAGAATCCTTTTCTGATGAGAATACCTTTAAAAATTTTTCAGGTTTAAGAACATCTGAGGTTCTTAATCTTCTTTTAAGAGTCATAGTTGGAGGATGGTGGAGAAAATTTACTTCTTTCTGTAACAGTTGTTTCCCCATTTTAGTAGTGGAAAAATGAAGGCAGAAGGAAAAGAAAGAGAGTATTAAAAGGAGCAGTTAGTAATAATTTATCAGTGTTTTGCTTATACAGTAGATGAAAAAAAATCCAGAAACCTATAGCTAAACAAAATCAGAGTTGTCTCTTGAATATCTCTTATTGTAGGTCTAGTTGTGTACAGTATATCAATGTTACATATACACCATTCTGCAAGTGCAATTATCAATTTACAGTTCTGTTCAGGTATATTCAAATAATAACAGGGCTGGAAGAGATCAGAAGGTTGTCTTGGACATCTCCTTACCTCAATATACTATCAAAACTATCTAAATCATAGTCATAACATAAATCATACAGGTGTTTGTAAACACTTCCAGTGAGAGATTTTACAATATTTACTGGTAGTTTGGTGTTACAAATGGATGTGGGGGTTTAGATAAGTCCTTGCCTTTTGCCCAGACCTCTGGCAGCAGGCAGTAGCTTTATTGAGGTGGCCAGAACACCAAAACCCTCTCTTGTTCACAAGTTCTTTAATAATTGCTGATTTGGTCTATTATAGAATGAATTATTTATTTACTAGACATCAAACTAACAGACATAAGACTTAAACTAATACTACACAGGAATAAGGACAAAAAGAGACTACTAGTAGATACATACAGCACAAGATTAAAGATAGCTATTAATGTTACAGCTAGCAAAGAAATAATATAACTTAGGATTCATTGTATCTCACCATCCAGTTGTTGATGGGGCACACATCGAGATTCTTTCCCTCAATCCCCAGGGAATTAACCACGGAATTTGCACCCAGACTCTGGGTTGAGATCTTCCACACTTTCAGGGGGTGTTTGTAGAAGGCTTCTGCCCCTGTGATAACTCGTGTGCCTTTTATAGTTTGTAAAACAGCGTCTTGCAGTCTAGAATATTTCCTTTATCTATTTCCACATCTGCTCTCCAGACTAGGATGTTGATTGTTAGCTGAAGTCTGAGCCCTTTTGGTGCCAGAGATGACCCTTTGCTGAGGGTTTCAGCCCCTGGGTTATCTCCTTATGCACCAACTACCTGTGGTAGATGGGGGTGAGGAAGGGCAGAGGTGGGTGGACATCCAGCCACACCCGGTGCTTTCATCTCTTCACTGTTGCTGGAATTCCATCATAATGTCTAACCTAAATATGTTGCAATTCTATTACATTTTAACTGCCTTCTGATTATCCTTATTCTCAAGAACTTGGAATGAATGCTACAGTTCAGACTGACTCTTTAAAAAGAGAAAACAAGCAAAAAAGAAAAAAACATCAACCCCCCCCCCAAAAAAAAACCAACCAACCAAACAACAACCCCCCCCAAAACCCCAAAACCTGAAGAAAGGCTTATTCCTTGAAAATGTAAGATTGTGAATATGAACAGAGTAAAAATCTATTTTTATTGTCTTACTCTGAATGCCCTTCTGAGGAATGTCAAGTTTGTCCATCCTACTCCAAAAAATATTAACTCTGTAACAAACAAACAAACATTAATGATTTTGAAATCACGGTGGTGACCTGTTTAAGTGCATATGGATATGACAGAAACCAGCAACCGTTGTGCTCTACAGTCCCCTCAGCACTTTTCTGTTTGAAGTACAAGCTGCATTACATTTCTGAATGTCCCCTACTTACTTTTTAGAGTGTATTTTCTGAATGAAGTTCTGTAGAACACTGAAATTTTTAAAATGCAAGAATACAATAAATTGAAAATTGAGTGTCAAGATGACTATTAGAATAAATTTTGTTCGAGGTTATACTATTTTTTGTATTTTATTCAGTTGAAATCTAGGGACTTTACACAATATCATCACCACCACAAAATTCAGGGAGTTTCTCGCATATCCTATGTTTGAATTTATGAATATACAGGAGGTTTTGGGTTTAACTGGTAATGTGAAATATAACAAAGCTACATGACACATGGAATGGGGAAAGAAATACACAAATCAAGTTACCGAAAAATTAGTGAATTTTATAAAATATAGGCAAGCTTGTTTATAGTTGAGTTGGACAAAATCCCTCACTCGAATAACCTGAGTTGCAAATTCAGTAAAGAAATGTGACCATTTCACTATTACTGTGTCATCTGTTTCAGAGGATGATTTCAGAAGGGGATAATGGGCTTTTGAGATAATTTTGAAAGCAGATAGTCCTCCTTAGAGCACTGGGAGTCACTAATTTTTCTATTAATTCTTCTCTATATAGATATTTTTAACATGGGTTTGCTTTCCA
This sequence comes from Peucedramus taeniatus, assembly GCA_013400575.1. Classification (NCBI taxonomy): domain Eukaryota; kingdom Metazoa; phylum Chordata; class Aves; order Passeriformes; family Fringillidae; genus Peucedramus; species Peucedramus taeniatus. Next base: position 15,565 of record WBNO01019870.1, on the reverse strand, counting down.
GAGTTTTACTTGGTGAGAGACTAGAAACAAAGCATGACTTTTTTGTAAGATGCTTGCTGAAATAATGAATGAAAGTGAATTCTGCTTCTGCTCCACATGGTCATTCCTGCTGACGATTTAATCTCTTACTAGCTTGACTTTGAGCCTGTTACAAAAGGACACAAATTCTAATTCTAATCTGTTAATCACCTTACCTGCCTGAAAGATAAAATTATCAGGACAGGAATTGCCTCTTCACAGATGTAAACCCTGAGTCCTTCCAGAATGGGTCCAAGCTTCAGCTAGATCCTGGATGCTGAAATGATATGAGTGGTGGTGGGTATTAAAATAAAATGCATTTAGAGTATTTTATGGTTGTGTTTTCCAAAAATGACGACTTCAAGACAAAAAAAAAAATAGAATTTCTGGTTTTGGGTATGAGAGCTTTAAAGGAGTTCAAATTCTAACAGTATGGAAAACTCTGTGCTCCAGATTCCTAAACTGCAGAAAATATTATTCCTGATGCAGTTTTACTAAAGAGAGAAAAAACCCAAAACATCAGAAAAGCAATCCTGTTTGCTTCCAAGTATTTGCAGGGAAGAATTTGACTGTGAAATTATGACAAATCAGATGTGCTTGTGTAGCCAGTGCAGTATTCGTTGCACAGTCAGTTGTTATGCTCTGATATCAGCCATTTAGAGAATGCATGTTTGATGCTGCCCGCCCACAGTGATACCAGAATCTGTACTGAAAACCAAAAAACACATTAGAAAGCTATGTGTTTTCCAGCTGGGGTATGAATCATACTTTCAGGACCTTTGTTTCTACACAATTTAAAACCCAGCTGTAACAAGGAAAGTCAGAAACCATAACATGAGCCTTTAGCTCCTAGAACTTGTGAATTTCAGGTTCTGGGCAGATTCTTGCATCAATATGAAGATTACCAGCATTTAGCTGTAGATAGGTCGTTTATCACTTGCTTCAGTCTCTGCTTTCATATTCATGAATCAGAATGTGCAGTGTTCCTAGGTGAACTTCTGTGCTTCTGTACTTCACAGCAATTAACATCCCTGACATTGTATCTCAAGATAAGATGCTCATCACAGAAGACTGGTAGGAAGTGAAATGTAATCTGTCATATTTAAGTCAGCTCTTTAATAATAACCCATTCTAATAAGGACAAAGTAAGTCCATTTCTTTCCAGTTCCTAACCTCATGTCTTTGTAATTTACATCATAATTGGCATGGTATCAACAATATCACCTGAGTATCTTAGGACTTAACAGGCTTTTGGAGAGCTAATTAGCTAGAGATAACGACTTCAAGTCATCTTGGAAGAATGGGATGCAGCTGCAGTATGCATACATTTTTGATGTGCAGCATGTTCTCTTTTTAGTTAGGATTTATATATGAGGAATTTGTGGATTGGCAGGAAAGGGAAAGGTCTGTGGAAGTCTGCAAGTTTCCCATGAGCATAGCCTAGCAAAGTATTCATGCTTTGTGCCAAAACTTGTGTTGTCGGTCGCATGGGCTTGCTATTTTTCACATGGTGTTTGCATTTGTCCTCTGCTCTCTCAAAACGAGCAGATAAGGTACCTGACGACACTCCATGCATAATATCATGAATGTCAAACACCAGTATTTCTGTGCCTTACCTATCAAAACGTTCCCATCTAGAAGCCCTTTCATGGTGTATCCAATCAGTAGACTGTTCTTTTGCTAACAATATTTAGTTGCACCGTTAGTTCCAATGAGCATCAGTTGATGCAGGACCAAGGAGGCTTCAAAAAACATCAGCTGTCCCCTGTATTTTTGTAGCGAGGACTAAGCACTCAGAGCAGCAGGGACTTCTGAAAAGCACCTTCTGAAGCAGGCATGGCTGGAAATTGTATCCTGACTATATCTTAAGTGCTTCCTAGTGAAATGGAAAAAGTGATTATCGGTAGAAAATTTTCAGATGAGATTAAGAAAAAAAAGCTCAGGTAGCCATCCTGTATTTTTCTACAGCTTGGTTTTGTTTCCTTTAAATTGTTGAAAGAAGTTAGTGACTCGAGGAGATCCTGAGCCTTCCTAAGTTCCACCTTGCACCAGCATGAAGAAAGTTAAAGGCAGTGAAGGTAAAAATCGATCTTGCAATACTTGATCTTGCAATAGTTTCATAAAAAATATAAACAGACTTGGGGCAATATTTGTTTTCAAGAACATCTATGTATTCATTTATGTTGAGTCATTGTTCACTTTAAAATCAGCATCATGAAGTTGACTTGAAGTAAGCAGTGCAAGGGCTGTGTTCATCCTAAACAAAAACAGTTCAGTGACTCCAGTTTTAGCATTCTTCTCACTTATTTCATGCTGTCTTTTTGCCATCAACACCAAAGAGAGACTCAGAAGGAACTTTACATTTTGACAAGCAATCTAAGCTATTACCCAGCCTGAAAAGTGAATGGGCGTGGGAAACTTATTTTCCCTTTAAGTAAGTGTGAATGTCAGAAATGCTCTTGATGTGTGACAAATAGCATTCAGTCAAAGTAGTGGCTGAAATTGCTCAAAGTAGTCATAAATTGGTGAATAGAGCTTTATTTCATTTGTGAATACAATGCTAAGCTGTCATTGTCTTTAGAAGATAAAAGCTAGCTAGAGGATGTGCTGGTGTTATCTTCTATATGAACTGTGTGCATAAATGTCTATTTCTTCTTGTGGCTATTTGTTTCACTGAAAAACCTACTGAAAGTAAACAATTCTAAAAATGTTAGGAAAAAGTCACAGAAGAAATAAGGAAAAAAAGAAACATGACAATGTTCTTTATTGGCTCTAGTACATGGATTGACCTAAAAATTCCTTATCAAGTGTCCAAGGAAATCTATGTGTTTTTACTCCTGGTTGCTCAATCACTAGTAACAATGCTCAATCACTAAACTCTGTGCTAATCCTGTAGCAATTTTCCTTGAAATTTGTTTCCTTCTTTGTGAAAGAGTATAAGTTATCCTTTCAAAAAATCTATTTGTGTATTAAGGGAGAAATGAAGACATTATTTTTACTTCATTCTTCATGCATATAATATGGCTAGGAAAAATATAATAATGATTATATTTTTCTCTTTTTTTTAATATTACAAATAATACTTGATGTCAAAATGTATCCACTATGATGTGTTTCTGCAGAGGAAGAACTACAGTTAGAAAATATGCTTCTGCTAAAAAAAGTACTTCTTTTTTCATTCCTTGAAATACTGACTATTTAGTAAAGACTGCATTTTTCTTCTTATGTGGAGAATAGGTTTATAGAAACTTGCTTTGGACTAGTTGGTTAACGCAGGATAGAAGACTTAGAGGATCCAATTCCAATTAAACAAGGTGAAGTGATTTTCACACAATGTTTTCAACCAGAGAGCTATAAGACAGCATCATATATAGCTCTGGGGGTATGAAACCTTCCTTATTCATGTTTATTAGATGCATCTGGCACTTCCTTATAATTTATATGCAGTAAATTTCTATAATAAATACTAAATATACATACCACATATTTACTATCCTGCTATTATGTCTTTTTGATAATTTAGTAGTGGATATGCTTTGCATTTCAAATATTTTCTTATCCTGACTTTCTATAACTGAGTGGAACTGTGCCTTAGAATGATTACTAATTGCTTAGGAAAACATTCCTCTTGGTATTCATGAAATCAGAAAGAGACTTTGGTTTTACTATGCATGTAAGAAGTCGCATAATGATGTGGTATGAAAAAAGATAAGAAAAACAAAATAATAAACAGTAAAGTATAAGTTTGGTTTTTTTTTTAATTCTCTTGGAACTGAGTGGAAAGTTAAACTTTTGTACTAGAGGAACCTATTAAAGAGTATTTGCTAGCCAGTTATTAGTGTGGCTTATTATACCACTAACTCCCTGCATGGCCTTGTTTGAGATGCCCATTGCTGGAGTTTCCTGGATTTATGCATTGGGTATCCTGTTTACCTCTTGGAGAGACTGATCCTGCCTTTGCTTACTTCCCACCCAATTGTGAAGAGATGGATCCCCACATTCAGGCACAGGTTTCTCTGAGAAGTCACCTCCCTGAAACTCCTTCCTGTGCTTCTGCAGAAATACCTTTGATAAGCTATGGTTTACTCCACTGTTGAGAAATGTGTCTCTGTAAAATAGTTTATTTGATTCAGATGAAAGGACTGTTACATTTGCCATTGACACTCTCAGCTGAGCCTTCACACCACAAACGTGTCATCAGTGCACATCAGGAGAGAGTGTGGACCAAGAAACATGTCCTCTGACTCTCCCATGCGGATGACTTGTTAGCAAAGGAGTAGAAATCCAGGGTGGTACTGCCTGGTGTCTTCAAGCAGCAGAAACTGGGGAAATAAAAGAGACATCTGCAGTCTCTTCTGGGTGAGCAATGGGAAAGTCTTCTGCTTCTTGCCAAATATACATTTGACAATATGGGAATTATGCCCTGACATTGCCAACAAAGTAGATAGTACTGTACAGACCAAATTAGTCTGCTGCTAATAAATACGAAGGGGAAGGAATAGTATTGCTTGAGCAGTGCTAAAAACTAGTAGTTCTCCCTTTGTTTTCAACAACTGAAAAATCAGTGCTAAGGATGTCAGCAAGCTCAATTTCTGAGTGTTTTTCTCTTAGGTTTTGTCTCAGAATTATTTGATACAGACTAGCAGGTGGAAGGTGCTTGCTGTTGTGTGAGCTCCATCAGTCTTATTAATGCAAATCTTTTTATTTTTGTTCTGCATGCATCAATAACTCTGGCAGTAATAAGAAATTATTATAGAGAAGCATAGTTTAGATAATACTGTTATCATCCTTATCTCCAGTGAACCAGCATTCCAGTGTCACATTGGTCTCCCTTCTCCTCTGAAATAACTATTCAAGAAGTTGATACTAATGATGGTCAGGTTAACCACAGCTATATATCAGGAATTCACCCTTTGTTAGAATGAGCAGGAACTTAATTTGAAAACAAATGGAACTAGGGACACAGAGAAGCTGTTAAAAGATGACAGAATAACTGAAATATGTCTGCAACATGTCTGGAGAAGTACAACAGAGAAAAAAAAATCAATCATAAATATACTGGGTGCAGACACTGATTACACAAAGGAAGATCTTGGAAAAGAAAACATCAGATTGATTTCTCAGATCCATGCTGCCAGAATGTAGAGAGCTACTAATTGGATTTTCTATCAGCTTATTTTTAAGACCTTTTTTGATACCAAAATGTAAGTTATGTGAGTTATTAAAATATGGCTTTACAAAGAGCCTTTGACTGTAATACCAAGACAGCTCTCCAATTGTGCAGACTCAGCTGGGGGCTCACTGACAGCAAATGGGGTGTGAGATCATAAATACTGCCCTGCAGTACCAAGGGGACAAAAATTTTGCAACATGGTAGATTACGGGGGAGGGTAATATTGGATATTAAAAAATATTTCTTCACTCAAAGGCAGTCGACACTGGAAGTAGCTGCCCAGAGAAATGGTGGAATCATCATCCCTGGAACTGTTCATAAAAACATGTCGATGTGTTACTAGAGGACATGGTTTAGTGGTGAACACAGTGATGCTGGTTAATAGTTGGATTTAATAATCTTAAAAGTATTTCCCAACCTTAATGTTTCTATGATTATTTTCAACACTTCCAATTAACATTTCTGTCATTGATTCTATTCCTATTGTGAAGAAAGATTGGGTTATATTCTCCTGTCTCTTAAAAGGTTGGAGCCTTAAAAAATCTATTTATTACTGGTTAAAAATTATAAAACTACTTTGTGATCAGCATGCTCACTAATTATGGAATGATTTGTTTTAATATCAACTTAGCAGCAAGTATTTGTTCAATATTATATATTTTTAAATTATCTAATCATATGAGATTGAGGGGGGTGGGTTGTTTTGAAGTGGTGAAATTTTTGTTTGAATTTTGGTTGTGGGGGGGTTTGTTCATTTCTTTGTTTGTTTTGTTTTGTGTTCTAAGCAAAAAGTTCTCCTCTAGCACGTCCTCTATACAAACAAGGCAATTTTCAGCACACTGGTATATACCCACTAAAATGAAAATATCATTAATTACCCTGCTCTGTTGCTCTGAGTGGATACTGATTATCAATTTTGTAAGAATAAAAGCTAACTGCAAATAATCTATAGGCTTTAAAATGAATGAAAAATTTTTCCTTGTAGTACTTAAATACAGAATTTTATAACTTTTATTGCCAAAAATCATGTTTTCTGATTTTTAAAGCTGAGATTTTTACATAGAAAATAACTTCATCCAACTTTGAATGAAGGTGAAATTTTTCCTTCAACTAGTTCTTGAGTGCACCCTCAGAAAGTTTGCTGATGACACCAAGCTGTGTGGTGCAGTTGACACACTTGAGAGAAGAAGTGCTATCCAGAAGGACCTGGAGAGGCTTCAGAGGTGACCCCTTGAGAACTTCCTGAAGTTCAACAAGGCCAAGGCAAGGTTCTGAACCTGGGTCTGGACAATCCCTAGTGCTAATACAGGCTGGGCAGAGAATGGACTGAGAGCAGCCCTGGGGAGAAGGACTTGGATGTGTTGGTTGATGAGAAGCTCAACATCACCCAGCAATGAGTGTGCTGGCAACCCAGAAAGCCAACCATGTCCTGGGCAGCATCAAAAGAAGTGTGGCCAGCACTTTGAGAGAGGTGATTCTCCACTTCTGTGTCCAGTTTTGGGGTCCCAAAAACGAGAAGTAGAGGGAAATGGACCTGTTGAAGTGAGCCCAGGGGAAGACCACAAAGATGATCAGAGGGCTGGACCACCTCTGCTATGAAGGTAAGCTGAGAGAGTTGGGATAAGAAGGCTCTGGGGCAACCTTAGACGAGCCTTTCCAGTATAAAAAGGTGTGCCTACAAGAATGCTGGAGAAGGACTCTTTACAAGGTCATGGAGAAGGAGGGTAAGCAGTAATGATTTTAAAATTGGAAGATGGTAAATTTAGACTAGGTATTAGGGAGAGGTTCTTTACTGTGAGGGTGGTGAGACACTGGAACAGGTTTCACAGAGAAGTTGTGAATATACCATTCTGTTTAAATGTTCAAGGGCAGGCTGGATGGGGCTCTGAGCAACCTTGTGTAGTGGAAATTGTCCCTGCCTGTAATTGGGGGGTTGAAACTAGATGATATTTAAGGCCTCTACCAAAACAGTTAGTAATTGCTGTAATGTTCTGTAATTCTATGATCTGTACAGATTTGTGCTTCCTGAGTGATTTTATGAAAAAACAAACAAACAAAAAAAACCCAAAAAAAGACCCGAAGACCAACAAATGAAATATGAACATTTATTTATAGTTCCACAGTTTCTGCTGGATATCGGCCACTGGTCTGTATGAAGAACTCTCTGGAACTTGATGTATATCCCAATAAGGTGAGAAATATATCCAACTAATAAAAAAAGTATGGGTTTGCCAGTGTAAGGTCATAAAGGCACTGAAAGTACATAGAAGCATTGAGGGAGAGACAAATGCTTGCACTTTGAGACAAGCCTCTTGTCTCAACTGTACCTAAGGTGTAGCACAATACAACTTGATGCATTCTGGTCCACCAAATCGTTCATAACTGAGAGTTATTTTGAAATACTTGTGTTACCTCACAAGAAAATCTGTTAGAAATCTAGTATACCCTAACAGAAGATATGTATTTTTTATATTATGTCCCTTGAAGTGTAGCATGTTTAAATATCCTATTATATCTTACTTTTGGTAGACCACAGGACACCTTGTCCTTTTCCTCTAAATTTCTCATATTTTAAATTTCCTTATTTCTCATGTTCAGGGAGGCACCACTGTGGTTTTAGAATGGTAATTTTTGTGTAGTTAACCAGACAATAGAAATAAGTATTTTGAGGTGACTTTGCAGTCATCAAGACCAATTGCAAGATCAGGAAGGAATTGTTATTGTGTTGAAAGCACCGACCGGAAGGTCTGCCTAAAAATGCAGGAAAAGAATATGTTTATTTGTCCGTTTAGTCTTCTAGAGTAACTTTGGAGTGCAGTTGAGGCTGTTGTACCATTTTATCTTTGTCTTTTATAATAATCTCTTGCATCTTAATTGTTTTTTAAGAAGCCTTTATTTTAAATCTTCAAAATTGATTATTTCTGCTTCAGTGTTCTTCATTTAATATTCTTCTCACAGGTGAATCTTATTACTGTTTAGGCATTCCAAATATTGCAATTTTTGATCAGTGATTTCTGTTCCCTCATGGCTTTATTTCTGCCTTTTCTTGTAACATTTTCCTTGGCAATCAGATACTGAAAAATTCTTCAAAACAGCAGTCTTTGAAGTGCTCATTGGAGAACCTCATTAAGTCCTCAGTTTGAAGTTCTACATAGTGATCTTTATATTTTATTGAATATTCATACTTTAGTATCCAGAGGTTTTGGTTTTGTCTAGCTGGATTCAGGATTACAAGGTAATCTGTTCATTGTTATTCTGACCTCAATTTCATTGCCAATTGCATCCATTTAATTTTTTTTTCTTTCCAAGACACCTGAAGTACTGAATTTCTTTGGATTTTTTCCCTCACTGCTCAGATTTTTTATTCATCAGTGAACACCCATGTTCAACGTTTAAGGGGTGGATTTTGGATGGAGATAGGGAGGGTTGATTTTTAGTGTTTTGGTTTGGGTTTTTTTTGTTGATTGTTTTTCCCAGTCCAGCGTACCTGGTATAAAGCATGTTTGCAGATACTTGAAACTGGCTTAAATATATATAAAGTTAACTTCCTAATATAATCACAGCTGTGGTTTTTGTTTTTGTTTAGTTTTTTTGCCACCTTCCCTAATAGTCCAGGAATTTATCTAAATTTATTTCATAAATTCTATTAGACACATTGTGAAAGACCATGAAGTCTATGCAGAAATAAATTACATTCATTCATTTTTGTTGAAACAATGAGGTAGGTAATTGATCTTTATATTTCCCATCTGAATCTTGTCAGAAATTTACATCTGGTAATTTCTTTAACTGAAGATGTAATAATATACTTTAATACTGTAGCTGAGTTGTGATCCATGGTCTTCTCTCTAGACATTGTGTTAAGATCTCCTCTCTCTGACAGCTTTATTGTCTGTTTATATTTATCTATCTAGGTATGAATTAATATTTATCTATCTAGGTATGAATTAATAGATACCTGCGTAAAACCATATGCAAATAGCATCTACATACACAAAAGCTTTTGGGTAGCCATTACAGATAAAAAGCCTTTGACTACTGTGAACATATGGCAACTCCTGGCTTCTGCAATACTCTGCATTTAATTCCAAAGTAGCAAATTTCATCAGCCCTGGCACATAGGGCATACCAAGTTCTGCCATCTTCATTGTGCCCAAAATGCTAATGATTTCAGTGGAATGTGGAAAAATTGTGGTCAGAGGATCAAGATCCAATTCAGATTTTAATCTTTGTTTGGGAAAGAATATTTTACCTTATGCAGATTAGCCAGAGATTGCCCAACTAATGCATTAAATAACTTGTGAAAGTGCAAAGAATAAACCTGTATCAGCTGCTGCTGCGCAGTCCAAAGTACTTGGGGCCTGACTTGGTGATCACTCTGCAATCCTTCTTGTTAAAGACTGGTGCTCTGGGTATTTTCAGTGTCTAAAGGATAACCAATGATTTCAGTGAAGATATGACAGTTCAGAAAAGTTTATATTATCCTAGTAGAGACATCAGGTGGTTGACAGACACATTAGACTGATGTGACAGTAATTTCTTCTCTCAAAAGTTAATGCATTTCCAGCTAGCAAACCACAGTCTGCAAAAGATAAACTTTGTTCTGTCAAATTAAAATGCTACAATTGAAAGGAACCTTTCCAGTATGTTTTTTGTACTCAATCACATGTACTCCATCAAATGCTGCTTTGCTGCAAAGTTGGATGCATTCAAAAGGAGAATTGATTAAGCCTCTCAAGTAAATTACTTTCAGCTGAGTTGGTTATGCGAGAAGAATTCTTGCCCTGACCTCAAAGCATACTCATCTAAAAAAGTGAGTTCTGTGCAAAACATTAAAAAAATCCTGTAGGACAAATAAATCCTGTATTATTTCAAATGTATTCTTCAGCTAAGCTTTTAGGAAGCACTTAGAGCTCAATGTCTGCATTATCATTTATATTTCATTAGCACCTAAAGGCCTCAAGTGAAGCCAGGCCAGCAAGCATTTGGGAAATAGAAACAGTATAATATGCTATTCTAGTCCCAAACATCTGTCACTGTTAAGATGAAAGAAGTAGAAAGGGGACCAATGTCATGCTGACGTGTGAAAGATGGTTTTTAGCAGATCCCCACCAGCAGAGTACGGATTCCCTGAATTGCAGTACTGTGCCTTGTTCGCTCAGACGTGTTAATGCTCGTGCATCCCAGTCAGAGAAGAAACAGAGTTTCTGTGTCTGTGCAAAGTTGAACAGAGTTGCCACAAACTACTTCTATTCCCCCCAGTGATTTTCATAATTTTGTACTACTGGGAAATGTTGCATAATGATGACAAGTGGATTAACTAAATAATTGTATTCCCTAACTAGTTCTCTATTCTGCCATTCAAGATACAGCATTGAGGACATTTTTTGCAGCTCTTTTCTTGAGTAAAGCTGAACACTTTTTTGCATGTATGCATGTATTATGTGTAACTAGTAAGTATGATAAGATCATTTAGACATTTTAATTATAAATAGATCTTTCTTCATTAACTTGCTACCCACAAAATCTGAAGTCTGCTTCATCTGAAATGATTAAAATCTGGAATGATAACTGGTGCAGAATATATGTAAAAACCTGGTGATGTGGGAACTTCATTAGGTTCCTGTCTGTATCACTTCTGTAATTAGAAAAAAAACCAAACACTTATATTTGTCTCATTTTGATTCTCTTGGAGCCATTGGAAAAAAGGAACAAAACCTCTCCTTGTGCTCCAGTATCTCACATTTGTTTTGTGGGTGTTTTGCCTCATGCCATGCATCATGTTTCTGATAAAGTGTTTCCTTGAGCAAATCAGAGGAAGCATCTTCATCCTGTGTATGAGGAGAAAAAAGAGGGTGAAATTGGATGCTGTGAAATTCAAATTCTCCTTGGGGCTGTCAGGAGTGCAAGCAGTCCTACTCATTCCAATTAGATAAGTGGGGATAACCATAAGGAAAATGCTTTTGAGATTAGCTACCTGCTTTCTGAGAGTATTTTTGGACTTGTTGAAGTTGTAGCAGAAGTTGCAGACAAATTACTCCTAAAACATGACAAGTTTAGAAAATGTCCAACTGAACTGCAGTGTTAATTATGTTAAATAATGATTGGTTTTGTATCCTTGCCCCTCCCAAAGTGTTAATCACTTCTTGAGAGATTTTATTGCTTTCCTATCAGTCTTTTCTAACCTTTCTTTAAAGAAATGATAGTGTTGAACTATTTCAGAATAGAAAACACTATTTCTTAGGCACAATCAAAACTATTTGCTGAAAAACATTTTGAAGAAAAAAATAGAAAATTGAAATGTGCCTGACCTGCATGGCTCATTGGAATTCCTGTTTATCAAAGCTGCCTTTGTGTGGTCTGAAACTGCAAGGAGTTCAAACCACACTGTTGTTTTAAACCATGCTGCAGATGATGGGCCTGTTTTACTTGCATAGAGATTTCAAGTACAGAAGACTTCTTGTTATCATTTAGAAAATTTAAAGAAATGAATGAAGAAAAGATTACCTTTGTTTCTCATCTAAATGTATAGAAACTGAGTAGTATTGCTCATTAAAAACACACTATGAATACTTGATGAAATTTGCTAAGTCAGGTGTTGTACCACATTACTATAGCCTGCCAAAGCGATTTACCTTTAAAAAGTGTAGCTGGGGACTTAGTTTTATTTTAATTTCTGCACAATCTCTTAGCTGTCTTTTCTCATGTAAATTTACATTGGGTAGCTGATGCTGAGAAACTAAAAAACAATTATTTTTAAATGTCAAAGGCAATGCTTCCTCATATAACTTCATCTATCTGCAATTAAATGTGCTGAGGGAATGGGATAATGTGTATGATAAATTTATTCTGTCTTGGTTTCTTTTTTTTTATTCAGTTCTAGAGGTCTCAAATAGTTTGGCTTGGAAGGGACCTTAAAGAGCATTTAGTTCCAACCTCCATGCCATGGGCAAGGACACCTTCAACCAGAGCAGGCTGCTCAGAGCCCCATCCAACCTGGCCTTGAGTACTTCCAGGAATGCAGCATCCATAACATCTCTGGGCAATGTTCCAGTGTTTCACCACCTTCACAGTAAAGAATTCTTCCCGATACCTAATCCAAGCCTACCTTCTTTCAGTTTATCGCCATTACTCCTTGTCCTATAACTACATAACATTGTAAAACAATTACTAGGGTTGTGGTTGCTATTCTTCTTAGTATGAGTAACTTGGTTGGTAATTCATTGTTTTAAAGACTTGGAGTACTCTGGAGTGCACTGTAGATGCATGAGTAGATTGCTCAGCTTTATGTCTAGATCTCCAAGTATGCTAGAGGATATGTAAAATAAATCTTGGGCAGACCAGAGACAATTCATTAGTGACATGATGAGCACCATGTGCTGAGTTATATGGTGAGGCAGAAATACATCACTTATTGTCTCTTCAAATGATAGGACAGGTAGCAGTGACCATATTTCTGACTGCAGTGGAGGTTAGGAACGTGAAGCTTCTCCTGTGCTGCATGGCAAGGGATGTGTGCATGCACGGTGAGTGATGTGCTTGAGGGGAGGAGAAGAAGGAGCTGCTCTCCGTGTAGCCAGTCTAATATATCCACAGTCTCTGTGTGCACTGATGATCTGGATGAAATGTCACCATTTTGAAGGCAGGAAATTAGATGCTGTGGCATTTGATGTAAATACTGTTGCAGTCTTTGGGAAAAAAAAAACACTTAAATGTGAACCTTGCCCCACCATAAATGTGTAAGAGTCAAGTGTAAAGACAGTATAAAAATGTTTTGTTTTTACATCAAGGTGAAAATGTCTAAAAGGATCAAAAGAAATTACCAAGGTCATTTTTTGACTAGAAGTGGAGTTTTAAACTATCCAGTTTTTTGTTTTTAAATTTATTATAGCAGCATATGATACATCACAGGAAATAAATTTCAGTGTGTAATTTGAATCACAAAATGAGAATCACGAGAACTATGTATTTCCCACAAAAGCTTTTATTTCCTGATGGTGAAAGGCTTAAAATTGTAATGTTGTCGTTCTTGTTTTCTTCAAAATCATACTTGTTTTCCAACACACTGTTCAAACTCCTGTGCAAGAATGGGTTGGTCATGATGTATCGTACATGGCGTATCTCACAAGCAGTCTGAAGGTGCTGCATCATGCAAGTTGCAGGAGGACTGCCCAGACTCAGTGGCTGTGGCCAGTAAAATCCATCACAGAACTCATCACTGGATTTTGTAGGGATGCAGCTCTACAGGAAACCTACCTATGTGCTGCTGTAAGGTTGAAATCAATATCATCTGTAGCTGTGAAACCATCCACCTCTCCTTGCCAGTAAGCTCTTTGGAATATGTTGACAAGTCTTGTAGCCCTTGGATTGTAGAAAGCGGGGCCAGGAATAATGGCTGTAGCTGATTTAGGTCTGAAATATTCCCCAGTGTTTATTTAAATTTTCTTCTGTGTCAGCTTGTGCCTGAATGTGCATGTGTGAGCTAAGGGGAGCAAAACATATATGGATATCCCAGCTGAGATGAAATTTCATGAGACACCATTGGAAGGTACTAATAAAAATGCTTTTCTGTGACTTTTGAATGACGTGATCCCAAAATCTTTGAGCAAGTTCTTTACAACTAAGATGTTATGTCTGTATATTCTTTTTCCATTGCTGTTTTCATTTTTTTTCAGAATATTTTTAATTTAGAACTTTTAAATAAATCCTTGGAGTTTAGCACAAACTATTTTTATTGTACAATATTGCTTCATAGGCTATTTAACATAGTGGGCTATGTTTCATAGCTGGCTGGATCTCAGGAGGTTAACCAAATTCTGCTTTCATTTAGATGAACAATAACATTTACAAAGATTAAAGTGGGACTTGGAGTTTGTGGTTGGTAAATTTGGTTGTCTCAGCACTTACTAATATCTGTATATTCTGACTGTACCTACTCTATGCCTGTAACAAAGGGGCTTAGTCACTGGCAATCGTCAATAATTAAATTTGGAACTTAGCTTCAGCTTGTGCTTATTTGCACAAAGCTATGTTTTCATGTGATGTTTGCAGGAAATAAACTTTGAAGGATGAATTTATTTATAAAATACAAATGTGTTGATATACTCTTGTAAAAATACCCATAGAGATGAAATACTGAACAGTTCTGTAGATTCCTTCTCTGAATTTTTTTTACTGGGGGTTGGGAGTGTGTTTCAAACTCTGTAGGCCAAGCAGAGAGATCTTCTCATTATTGATTTATGCCTTATATGTTCTGTAAACTTGCAAAAAATAGCAAAATTTTTGTTTCAGGAAACATTGTAGTTCTTCTTTTTGTCTCCCATATTTTGAATCCTAATACATTACATTTCAGATGGTTATCATTAATGTATTACTGTAATGGTGTATTGTTTGAACTCCATGTAACTTAACATGTATTGAACCATGTTTGACATCACTTTAATAATACTCTGTAGAGCTATAGATATAGAACTTCTGGATACCTAAAGGAGTGGCAGATTATATAATGATTTTGGAATTGTCTTAAACAATGCATAAAAGGGTCAACATTAGGTATTCAAACAGCTATATAAATATTTTTATAACAGTAAGAGAGAAAGCTTGTTTTATTCCATTGACCCAAACAGACTCCAGCACATTCTGAATGGCAAATCTCAGATTTTGTTTCTTCACTGTATCTCCAGGTAGTCAATCCTTTTAGGACTGTTGATGGCACATGAATTGTTGATGTAGAGTTTTATATAAGTTTGCTTTGCTAATTTGTAAACTGAGTCAAAACCTGAGCCTTTTGCTTTTCTTTTCCACATTAAATGAATGTTTCATAAGACTGTATTTAATCCAGGTAAATAAATATGTCCTAGGAAGAAAGAGGATTGCATACATTAGTTAGAAAGTAAATTCTATTTATAGAATTTTCTACCTGGATGGTGGCTTCCCTGTGGTTGTTATGCATATAATTGACATTTTTTCATTTTTGGAGGGGCATGCCTTTAAAATTTGGTCTTCTCACAGTTTCACAGATAATGTTGCTTATTTGGTGGATATCATTGATTTATGCTTCTTGAGCGCAAACTGGTATTGATTCTTAAGTGTGGAAAACAGTAAATATCCTGAAGCAGCTTTTCATTAATCCCATACTTCATTTTACTGAGTGGTAAAAGGCAGCGTAATTATGGAAAAAGTTACTTTAAGGACAAATCTGTACCGAATGATTTCAAATTCAGTAAGCTGAATGGAAGAAAGAAAGGAAGGGAAAAAAAAAAGAGAGGATATTTGTGTTAAATAGGAACAGAAATTCAGATGTGTGCCTGAAGTGACAAGAATCCAAGTCACCTCAGGAAACTTGTTTTAGACTGATTTGAGGAAAGTACACAT
>WBNO01019867.1:90768-122060 GCA_013400575.1 Peucedramus taeniatus | reverse complement strand
GCACAAACTAAAATAGAATGTGAAACTATCCATCTTATGGCAGCAGAAAGAAAGAAAGGGTAAAGAGCTAAGATCAGTTTTGATGTGTGTGTCAGTCAGCACTTCTATTTGTGCTGGAGAAATACAGAATTATTGTGGACTTCTCAGCAGGTCTTATTAGCTTAGACTTGGCCCCAGTGAGAAAGCCTAAACATATGCCTGCCATGTTTTGCAGATGTCATGGGAAACCCCCAACCAAGTCTTCTCTTGGATCTGTCCAACTGTGCTTTGCTCCCAGGGTAAGGACAGGGGAGAAACTGCTGCCTTTCCTATTCTTGTTAAGAATTACTCATGTGGTGAGGATTGTTTGCAGGGAGCTTTAGAAAACCCTCTCTGTCCATGCCTCTGCTCAATTAACAAACTGAACAAAGTGATAGATGAAGGAGGGACAGTGAGGGAGGGCTGCTGCATTGCAAAGCCCTGACACAAGTCAGCAGGGATACAGCCAGCTGCACAGCAGAGGTCCTACAAGACTGAGAGCATTTGGACATGGATTTCTAGGAAATAAAGCTTTATCTGTTAACTCTGACTCTGTGTTTCAGGTTGTGCAGTTATTTCCTAATCAAGATGCAGTAACTTAAGTAGCTATCATGTAAAGATGTGGGCGGAAAAGATCCTCTCCTCTGAAATCCTCTCAGAAATCCTCTGAATTTCTGCTTCTTTAACATTTCTTCTATGAAAGCAAGTAGCATCAAGTACTATATTTCAATGCCATTATTAATTACGTAATATTGGTGTAATCACTGATGTGATCACAGTTCAGTGAACCAGAGAAAGACTCTTAGAGAGATTATAACCTGTTAAAGCAGTAACCTGCTCCTGACAGCTGATGAAGGAAAGACAAGAAAAGGCAAGGGTGATGTTTCTCCTGCTACAACATCCTAAAGACCAGGAGCCAGCATCTTGGATACTTCTCTGTCTGAATGCTGCATCTGTACAGTTATGTTTAAAGGTGTTGATGGACTTTGTTTCCAAGAATCTCTCAAATCATATTTTGACATATCTGGAATTGTGTTTCTATGAATTCCACTATGTTCTTGTGCTCTCTTTGAAAATATAAATCCTTTTTATGTTTGCTAAATTCCTGCCTCATTATTTCCCTTGTCATAGACTCACAGAACCATTCATGTTGAAAAAGACCTCCAAAATCATTGAGTCCAACCTTTGACTGATCACCACCTTGTCAACTAAACCACAGCACTAAATGCCACATCCAGTCATTTTTTGAACAACTCCAGGGATGGTGACTCCATCCCTTCCCTGGGCAGCTTTTTCCAATGCTGAACCATCCTTTCTGTGAGAAATTTCTTCATGATGCCCAAAATGAGCTTACTCTGGCACAGCTTGAGGCTGTGCACTCTCATCTTGTCTCTTGTTACCTGGAAGAAGAGCCTGACCCCCACCTTGTTACAGACTCCTCTCAGGCAGTTGTAGAGCATGAGAAGGTTTCTCCTGAGATTCTTTTTTTTCCAGGATGCACAACCCCAGCTCCTTCAGCTGCTCCTCATATGACTTATGCCCCTACTCCCTCTTATTTTTAGGTTATGAGAAAAACACATGATCATTGCCTATTTCCTTTCTCCAAAATTTTAAAAAATTATCTGCTGTACAATTATGTCTCCCCATATTTTGTTTTCAGACAAATTTTCTCTTTAGTATCTATCTATATAGAAAATGTTCCATGTCTTTAGTATATTTTTTTCTTTTTGTATTTCTTCTAGTCTTAACTTTTTTTTTTTTTTTTTTTTGATAAGAATTGATGCAGTACATAAGATAAAGGACTATTAAGTTTTTATGGATTAGAATGACAATGTTTTCTGGTTAGTTCTCTGTGCTTTTCCTGCAAATTCTCCTGATGAGGATTGGTCTCTTCTCCCAAAAAACAAGTAACAGAGCAATAGGAAATGACCTTTAGTCATGCCAGGGCAGTTTAGATTGTACATTATAATAAAATTTCTTCACTGAAAGATTTGTCAAATGTTGAAACAGTCTGCCCAGGGAAGTGCTGGAATCACAATCCATGGAGCTGTTTAAAAGACATGTAGAAGTGGTACTTAGAGACTTATTTTAGTGGTGACTTGTTAGTGCTGGCTTCACAGTTGGACTTGATGATCTCAGAGAATTTTTCCAAATAAATGATTCTGTAAGTCTGTTACCCTTGCCATTCTGTCTGCTCTTGAGGACTGAGGAGGCATTTTCAAGATGTGAGTCTGTGTTATGACGAATCTGTGTTCAACCTAATTCTATGAAAACACAGTGGTTTTTTAACCTACATGCAGAAATAGAAGGGTCTCTAATAAAGTTTTTATACAAAGGCATAGGTGGGTTAAAAAGTGGTAACAGATTATAAATCAAAAGGTGGATTATGAGGTCTTACCTGAGGGACTCTTTCTTGGAAATGAGAACTTTCTCTTTGAGAGGATTGGAGGTCATCACTGAGTACAGTCCCATGGTGATTCTTGCTTTCTTGGGTGTGGACATCTTTAGGAAACCCCCAATTTGGAAGGCATTAGTATGGGTAAGACAAAATCTCCTTCTAAGCAAAATACAACACTGTCATCTCAGTTGTATATCGGAGACAGAAAACAGTTAAAGGAAAATTTGGCATTTAAAACTGGAGGAAAAAAACCCCTAAAACTCAGCGAAAACCAGGGCTTCTTTTCAAAATGGTTGTATTCCAAAAAGTTGTTTTGCTGCAGGTTGTGGCTAATCTTGGAGTGAAGCTCATGGCACCTATTCAAGATGCCAGGACAGAGGGTGTTGTTCAGGCAGGGATGAAGCTGTCCTTTATCAATAATTCCAGCATATTCAGTATAAACAAGCTTATTCCATCTGTGCTGCATCCTGTCATTGCCTGAACAATGCTGAAAGGAAAATCCTACGGCCCACTTACTTCCTGCTCTTGACATATGCAGCACCAAGAGATTGAAGGCAGCACATGGTTGAAAAGAAAGAAAAGAAATGAGCTAATGGCTGAGCAGAGCACAGCTCTCTCATCTTGCTGACTCCTCCAGAGATGACAGAACAGACTCACCTGATGGTGACTCACCACCAGGAAAGCCATGATGCTATGAATTTTAGGTATTATCTTTTGCTCTAGTTACATTGCAAAGGGAAAAGAAATGGCAGGTGGAAGCTTTTTGTTTCCCAGTTCCAGAATTCCACATTAATAAACAAAATCAACCATTTTACAAGTGGTGGATCTGAGATGTCAAGATGAGGAAAACTAGCCTTCTGCTTCTTATGCTTCTTATGAAACACTTCTTGTGGGTTTCTTATGAAAGCAAACAAAATCCTGGGCTGCACCAAAAGGACTGTGGGCAGCAGGTTGAGGGAGTGGATTCTCCCACTCCACTCTGACATTGTGAGACCACACCCAGAGTACTGTGTACAGTTCTGGTGCCCCCAACTTAAAAAGCACAGGGAAGCTGTTGGAGCAAGTCCAGAGGAGAACCTCCCATATTTGTGGAGCACTTCCTCCACAAATACAGGCTGAGAAAGCTGGGGCTGTTCAGCCTGGGGAAGAGGGGGTTCCAATGAGAATTCAGAGTGACCTTACAGGGTCTGAAGGGGCTGCAGGGAAGGCAGAGAGAGACTCTTATCAGAAATGGTAGTGACAGGACAAGGACTAATGGGTACATACTGAAAGAGGGGAAAATTATGCTGGATACCAGAAAGAAAGTCCTAGTATCCAGCATAAGTTTTTACTGTGAGGGTGGTGAGACATTGGATCAGGTTGCCCCATCCCTGGAAGAGTCCAAGGCCAGGTTGGATAAGGCTTAAACCACCTGTGGGAGGTGTCCCTGCCCACAGCAGGGGAGTTGGGACTGGGTCATCTTTCAGGTCCATTCCAACCTTTTAACATTCTGTCATTCTGTGATTCTGTGATCATGCAAGTTGAGCACTCCAGCTTTGAGTGAGAAAGGGAGAGACAAACATCCGGCATTTGTGGGCCTGAATAAACTATTAATGGATTAGTCACAAGAACTGTGATGGAAGAAAACTGCTTTACAGCAAGTGTGAGGAATAGCCATGTCTTATTTCTGCTCTTAAAGTCTGCTCACTGACCCCACTGACCCTTGCTCTAGCTCAAGGCAAGCTCTTATAAAATGCAGTTACTGTGCTTCCCCTTGCACTCTGAAGCATTTGTTTTTTTGAGGTTCTGGGAAGATTTCTCCAACCTGTCGTACCGGCACCATTCTAAAATGTGATGAAATTCTGGTATGTTTTTCACCAAGAAGGAAAAAAAAAATGCTGTGTAGCCCAACATTTAGCCTCATACCCATGCAGGCTGGCCTTCTGCCACACTATCTGGAGCAGGGACAGACATCTCAGCTGCACCACATTGCAGACTATCCCTCATTGTATCCTTTGCTCTTTCTTTTGCAGAAAAAAAGATAAAAATAATAATAAAAAATCAATTTCTGGACATTTAGTAGAGACTTTTCATCATGCAAGTGGAGATAGAAGCAGCACATTCCCATGAAAGGTGTCCCTTTTCAACTCCCACCTCCAAATACCCTTCAATTTCTGTATCCTCGCTGGCAAGCAGAGGCTGTGCAGCCCTTCACACAACTGAAGGACCTAATGCATGCACCAGGCTTGGCACAGACTGATCTCTGCAGGACAATGGCAGTAAACTCACCAGCTTTCTGCACTCCTGTGCTTGCTGACAAGATGAACAGCTCACTGTGTTGATAACCAGGAGCACCCACAGCAGGAAACTGGTTTGGCCAGTTCTTCATTCCCCAGACACAAAGCTAATGAAAAACGTTTTACCCAGAAGAAAGTGGTGGGTTAGAGTAGTGTAGAGTGCCTGGCCAGTGCCTGGTTAATGGGGGAAATGTTCCCTGAAGCCTCTGTGCAATAATTCCCCCACATAAGAAAAGCATCCAAACTAAGAGGGGTATTCAGCTTGAGGTCCTGTACTCCCCTGGAAGATTTGAGTTAAAAAAAAAAAAACAAAACTGTTCTTCTCTTTCCTTAGAAACATCCTGGCAAATGCACATAAGCAGCTGCAGCCTCAAGGCTGTGGCTCCATAGCTCCTCACCCACCTCCAGTTGTGTCCCCAGTGGCAAGTAATTGCCTAATGAAGCCTAAGGGTGGTTGAAGCCTAAAAGCACTTAAGGGCCAGAGCAGGAACTTAGGCGTCCTCTCCTCAGAATTTCCTTCTTCTGCCTCACTTTGGAGGATAGCTTTGTGGAATCAGTTTTTAATCTCTCCTCAGTCACTGTATAGGAAGCTCAGGTGTTTTACTCTGTGTGGTGGTTTGGCTGAGAATCTGCAAAGAGGTGTTGAGAATATGCCCTTCTTGCTTTTCTCTGATATGTCCTTTACAACCTTTCCCCATTTATTGTCACAGCAACTGATGATCTTTGATTATCTATGTGCTGAAATAAAGAATTCTCATTTCTCAGGGAAAAAAAAAAAAAACTGATGGCCAGAGCTACTGAGGACTGAGGAGCCTGGTGGTCTGGAAAAATCATGGAGTGAAATGAGATATCCAGCCAACAGTTCCCCTCTTTTTCCTCCTCCCTGTAGCACCCCATCTCAATAACAAAGAGCTTTGGCCTCTTCTGTTAAATATGAGAAAATCTTTGTATGGAAGAAAGTTACGTTTTGATTTCCTCAGCCAAAGTGTGACTTTTATTCATCTGATTATACTTCTGTTGGCATCAGTTTAAGATAAGTGCACCATGTGTCACAAGTGCCTGAATTGAGGCTCAGAATTTTTAAAATCTTCTAAATGTAGAAACAAGAACAGCAGCAGCAGAAACAGCAATAAAAGAACCAGGGGAAANAAAAAAAAAACAAAAAAAAAACAAAAAAAACAAACAAACCAAAAAAACAACTCTTAAAAATGTTGTCCTAGTAAAACAAACTCCTTCCTCCCCAAGTGGAAGTTCTGGTTGAGTTTTAGGTTGTACATGGCACCTGGTAACCCCTATTGAGGAAATCAGGGCCATTGGAAATAAAATGCAGAATAGAAAGAGAATATGGTTAATAGCCATATCAGCAGTAATAGTAATGTCAAGGGGAATATTCAGTTTTAGGAAGGGACAAATAAATCTCAAGATCACACAGAATTTAGGGCAAAGGAAACTCTACCCTACATTTTGTTGATGGTAGTGTATCATTGTAGGAGGTGCTAAGTCTGGCTTTAAAGTGCCTGAAAATATAGAAAAGAACATACATCAGAATCTGCCCTCATTATAAACTGTGTTACTTCTCTGACTTTAGCAAAAGCAGAATATTGGTTTCTAAAAGCAGATCTTAGCCTCACAGATGACTCTGATCATATACAGTGCTATAAATTGCTAATGGGCCTGTGGATTCTGTAAAGCAGGAAGGAATTGGGTGGAAAAGTGCTGTTTTCAAAAGAGCTTCTAAAAGAGGAGAGAAGTGAACATAATCAGGATTCCTGCAGAAATCCAAGGTCAGGCTGGGAGTAGAATTTTGGAGAAGGAAATCAGAAGAGAATGAAAATTAGAAGGGTGAGAATGGGAAGGCAGAGAAAGGGTGAAAATGACAATAGAAATAAAAAGGTTACAAAATGTTGATCATGTGGCAAGGGCTTCAGAAAACCCTTGCTCTCTGGCTAAGCCACTTTGCCTGTGGTCCCTTCACAGTTCTTAGCTGGGACCATCTCTCTATTTGCACAAACTTCAGCACAACAGGGCCCTGCTCTCTGTTCTCTTATACCTCCAGGCATGGGCATCACACAACTAATTAACAGCAGAAATAAATGATACTGTATTGGCTCTTAACCCTTGGCATTTATTTTTCTGTGGGCTGCATTAAAAAGAACAAATTTTTTAAAAAAAAGAGAAAGATTAATAATCCTCAGTCAGAGTGAACCTCTGAAGAGATGACACCATCTGGATGATTACTACTTGTTTCATTTGCACGTTGAACTCAGTACTCTTCCGGCACTAATTATTGCTTACCCTTTCCTTATTCCATGACTTCTGGGGCTCTGTGTGGGATATAAATAGCCAGACTAATGACATGCCTCATGTTGCTCAGGAGACCTCATGTTAGTTTACAGCATTTCTCTGATTATTACTTTTTTAATAGAGAGAAGATAAAATACTGGTCTCACAAGCGCAACATGAGAGCCTTAATTTGTTCACATTTTTCTCAGAGCTAGCTCATGATGAAATATTTATATGTTCCTCTCTGGCTGCAGCATTTTGAATGTGCTGGGTTGTTTATTGTTGTAGTTAAGGGCTGATGGGGAAAGAAGTGCTGGAGCTCTCAGTAGCAGGGTATCCATGTCAAGTGTGGAAGTAAAATGGCTATAACCAAAGCAAACATAACTACAGATGGTGTTAAGGGCCTGACCTGTCCTTTACAGGTAGAGAATTTAATAATGTGTCAATTTCTGAAACAATTGTAGGGGAAGTTGCAGAGTTAAACACTGTTCTTAGCACTGAAATGCAAGACAAACATAAGGTCATTAAAACGGCTCATAATGCCAACTAAATAATGAGGTTTGTCATCTTACAGGGGTGTAACACAACCTAACTGCAGTGGCCAAGAGAGAAAGCAAAGCCACAGCTTTTGGATGCTGCCTGAAAGATTGGACACTGCTGATTGGATGCCCATCCTTGGCTAATCTAAATGTGACCTGGTGGCACATTATCCCCTTTAAGGTTTCACCTTAGTGTGATCGTTTCTAGTTGTAAATTTACAATTTACAAAAATCAGTAAGTGATGAGGGTTGGTGTGGCATTTCCACTGCAGTGATGACATTTTGGTGGGTTAACTCATCGCCCTCGGGATGAGTTAATAAGCATTGATTGTTGTTCACTCTTTCTTTGTATTAGGACTGGCAAAGATTTCTCTCCCTGTACGAAGCGTGGGTTTAAGAAAGATTCTAAAAACAGTATCATGGCATGTGAACTAGTGCATATTCCAGCTTAAATATCAGACTGTTAATCAAAAGAAAAATTAATATAGTTTTCTGCTGCTGATTTTTGCCATAAGTCCCTTGTCTTCTGCCCAGCTCCCAGCTCAGTGCTACTCTGGTGCAAGTCTGCAAATCTCTGCAAACACACATTTAAACCAGGGAGAACAGAACAGTCTTGAAAATCACTGTTCCTGACTTATAGCCAGAAACTTCCATTCCATCCTTCATTTACTATAGCTCACAAGTACTGGGACAACCTTGGAAGAAAACATTGGTGCTCTGTGGGATGTCCACTCCAAGAGATCTGCAAGAGAATCTGAGATATACCTTAACATTGTTAAGAATCTGAGATATACCTTAACATTGTGCTCAAGAGACACAGACAGAACTGAATAGGTGCTGGGAAAAAAAAGCAAAAGGCAGCTGATATCTTTTGGTCAGCGCAGGATTCATCAGCTATTCATCTTGCCTGATTCATTGGTCTTTGAATTATCCAAACCCTATCCTGAAAACCTAGGCTTACTAAAAGCAGGTTTAATTTCCTTAGCTATCTTTTGTAGTTCAGAGACACTCAGAAGGCTGCAGCCCATTTTGAAATGTAAAATTGAACATATGTCATCAGACTTAGTCTAGGTTTGGGTTAAGATGGGGCAGGAATTTAGGGAGTCCACGGGGACTGAAAACACTCTGTTAAAGCATTTAAAGTAAAGGGAATAGAGTCCTCTTTCCTTTCCACTGTGCTAGAGACCTTGCTCTGTCTCTAGCCCAGAAGATGAAAGCACTACTACCCTTTTCTGCACTCCTTTGGCTCTCCAGTCCTTTATCTCCACTGAAGCCTTCACATCCACAAAGTCCAAAGACCAAGAAGTGAGGTAAGGAGAGGGAAGTCTCCTTACCACTTTCTCTTATTTTTTGTGCACCCATGCAGTGCCAGCTGCAATCCTGGCCCTCTGTGATTCATAAACTATCCAATTATTTTTTTTTATAAAACATGCTCTCTTAAATCAAAGAATTTTGTTTCATTGCCTCCTGCTGCATGAAGGTCAAAGCCTAGTGGTGCATACTTCACTGATTCTTTATAACAGTGTGCTCCTCAAGACCAGTTTCATTTGCCATGTGTCAGTGGTTTCCACTCCTGTCTTCATATAATTACAGGAAGGTGACTTGAACAACCCCTCTTCACCTCTGGGAATGTCTGAAACTATCTGTGGATGTCTGCAGGTAATTAAGATTTGAGCTTGCTGCCCATGTAGAAGTCTTTCTCTGTTTTGATTATCTTTTTTTTTCCTGAAGAAGACTTATGTCTTCTGGCTTAGATTTTATAGCTGGGCATGGAAAGAATCAGTGCATTAGAAATGCTGAATATATCAGATACAATGAATTTGAGAATAAATGCTTCCATTTCTTTTTTATGATTTAATTTGGGCCCTAATAGAAGACAAACAAAAGAATGAAACCCACAAAAATAACTAATAAGGAACTGAAACAAGTAATTTAAATTAAGGAGAATTATACGGGCTAATACAAATACTCATGGGGGAAAAAGCAGATAATTATAATATAATCTCTCTATTCAGAATACAGGATTTTATGGATTTCAAAATGAATTTAAAAAGCCACATAGAATCACAAAATTGCTTGGGTTGGAAGGGACCTTAGAGATCATCTTGTCCCAACACCCCTGCCCTGGTCAGGGACACCTTCCACTAGACCAGGCTGTTCAGAGCCCCATCCAACCTGGCCTCAAACACTTCCAAGAATGGAGCACCCACAACTTCTCTGGGCAACCTGTACCAGTTTCTTATCACCATCACAGTAAAGAAATTCTTCCTAATAATCTAAATTTACCCTCTTTGATCTTAAAGCCCACACCTTTTGTCCTATTATTTTATTCAAGGATATGGCAAAACTGCCATTGGTTTAATGAGTTCAAATTAAAGTCTTGGTGAAAAAAAAAATCTTGCTATTATTTGTAGGTTTTTTGTCTCTGATTATATTTCAAATAATATGCAAATATGGGTATTGTCTCCTGCTATAATACATATTAAAGTGTGTGCTGTAATAAATAGAACACATTATAAGGCATTGTTTATAACACAATTGCATACAATCATATTAATAAAATGCATGTGATATAATGCAATAAAATATATATGGAAAGGATAATAATATATCACAATACATACTGGAACATGTAATGCAATCCCATAATAGACTTCATAATTTTTCCAAATATCTTTTTTCTGATTATTATCAAAAATATGATCAGGAGTTCATGGGAGTGCAGTGTAAGAGATAAGAGATGAGGATTTTACGAAAATGTATTAAATTTTAGCATGAGAAAATTCAAATATCATCACCAAATATCAAGAAAACATCATAATGTATATTTGGAGCTCCACAAAACAGGAAATGTCCCTTTTTTCCTGATTTGCTAATACCATCTGCCTGAATGGCCCTGGCAGTAGAAGAGCCTCTGAAGGAAAATGCTGGGACTTGTTAAGACTAGGTTGGACAAAACCCAAGCAAAAATTCTGTGTCAAAAAATTGATGGACTAGAGAATTTAAAAGGCTTTTTTGGTCTATGACTATGTGCTATCTAGTGGCTTTGGATCTGAGCTGCAGAGTTTAATATTTAATATTGAAATATTTTGAAAAGTGTCACAGAAACAGTATTGCCTTTGTATCTTGCTCAACCCAGGATGGCAAAATGGGCAGCTCAGTGTAGTGATGATTTTGCAGGACATCATTTTATATCTTTATACTGAGTACAATCCCTGCCATGTAGCAGAGGGGAGGTGCAGTCCAACCAGCTTTTACAATAGTCTGAGCCAGGTAGAGGTTTTTGGCTCCATGATGCCAAATAACTATTGAGGTTTTCTAGTGATGACAAAGGCTTGCAGAGGAATGGAAACTTCCAGAAGAAAAAGACAGATTTGGTAGGAGGAAGAGTGAAGAAATTATTTGATAGCAGGGAATTTATGTAAATAAGACAATAAATATTCACATTATATGCAAAATGGAACTTTGCATTGCATGGAGAGTGTCTCCAGTTTTCTCAGATTATTGCACTGACAGCTGTGAGAGAGAAAGAAGGAGCATGGCCAGTCAGGTGTATTCCCTGATTTGCACATCCAGTCCTGGGCAGGATCTGCTTGCACACACAAGACATGGCTACAGATAATGCTGTCACTTTTTAATCACGTGTCATATTTCTATTAATCTTGCCAACAGCCAATATCAAGGTACCCACATTCTTGCCCTCCAATATTTTTTATATAGGTTTCTTAAGCACACTGTAAATGCTGGAAAGAACAGCTGAGGCATTCTCAAAATCCTAGTAGCAAGTGTATTTTCTTTCTAAAGGAGCAGGCAAATAATTTCCTAAATTTTATGTAAATCAACTGAATCAAC
This sequence comes from Peucedramus taeniatus, assembly GCA_013400575.1. Classification (NCBI taxonomy): domain Eukaryota; kingdom Metazoa; phylum Chordata; class Aves; order Passeriformes; family Fringillidae; genus Peucedramus; species Peucedramus taeniatus. The sequence goes on along the minus strand of WBNO01019867.1, from coordinate 110,694 downwards.
TTAAAACTTTCTTGAAAAATGTGAAATGTCTAATATGTAGCAAGAATTTTTGCTGTAGGAAAACTTTGTTCAGTTCTATATGCAAGAACTTGACAGGACAGGGAATGTTCCCTTTTCACTTTCAGTGTGCCATAGAAATGCCATCCATACTGAGAGGAGTAGAGAATAGGGTTGTGAGCAGCAGTGATTTCTCTTAAACTAATTGTTTCACTAATGTTTGATGCCAGTGATCAGAGCAGCAAGTGCTCACTCACAGGAACCTACACACTTGGATAAACCCAACAAACCTTCAATACCATACACAGTCTTTTGTAAAGGTATTACTTCTAATTTAGAAGCATTTTCTTTGTTTTGGTTGTTTGTGTGGTTTTTTTCCTCCATATTATTCATATCCCTTCACTATTCACAGAAAATAATGATTGTTTCCTTCTTTATTGAAGTTACTATTGTTTACCCCACTGACAAGCCCTCTTGAGCAGTGAAATCATGTTTAAGAGTCAAGCAAGGTTTAGAGACTGTTGAGTGCTTCACACCTCTCTTAGCTTCACCGCTGATACAAATAGCAACGATGACCCAAGAAACCAGCAATGAGATTTCACTGATTTGGGACAGAATTTGACTTCAGTGGGAGCTGCTCTAAGTAAAGTCAAGGCATAGGGGTTACTCCCACTGGCAGGGCAATCAAGCTGTTACTGAATGTGACACAAAGGACCCTGTTGGGAGTAGCCAGACAGAGCCCATGGTTACCCCATCCAGCAGCTCATCCCACACAGCTCAGGAAACAACCCTCAGCTGATAATAGATGTTCTCTGAGCCTCTTGAGGTGGCATTTTAACATACTCCAGCCTGCCACTTTTCAAGATGTTTGCTCTTAATCAATAGTACTGCCTTTTCCAAAGGTTTTGGAATAGGAGCCCATTCTGTTTTCACTGCAAAAACAAATGTTCAATAATATGGTGAGCTGCTCATGTCAGGTGAATGCTGGGAAGAGTGAATTGAGATCTAAGGATCCAGTACAAAGCAGAGGCTCAGTCAAAAGTGAGTCTGCACAATGTCCTGACCCAAGCAACACATGGAGGATATTGACATTAAAAGGTGCTAAGAGATGAGTCCATTATTACACATGAATACAGCTATCCTAATTTCATTGACTTCTAAATTACTTTCAGAGTATTGCACTTCTCTCTGCAGTTCTCTCCTTTGTCCTTTTTCCTGCTGCTTTCATCTTCTTCATGTGTGTATGACTGGCAAAAAAGGAGGAGGGTTGAGAAAGGCTAATCCTGACCACTAGAAAATATCTGGAAGGGAAAAAAGACTTTTCAGATCTGAAGCTTTCTAGATGCTTTCAGTGTAGCATCTAGAAAGGCAGCACCACCAGCTGCCTTTTCCTTTGAGGATGCTGGAGAGCTGCACCAGTGCAGGAGTCATAGACCTTCTTTGAAGTACCACTTTTGTCTCCAGATTCTCCAGTTTTTACTCTGATAGTTTAACACATATGGTAGTGCACAGCTCAAAACTCTAAGAAGAAAAATATTTTTTCCAGAGGTTCCAACACCAAAGGTTGATGAATCTTATTTTGCATTAGAGGAAGAAAAGGATGTTCTCAAAAGAAGAGATGGGCAAAATTCTACATATCAGTGATTTTAACATTTCATTTTCCCCACATTTTTGCGTTGGTGGTGCTTAGTGTTACTGCTTGATCTAATCTCTTCCTAACAATACCTGATAATAGCAGAAACCTAATAGGAAACATAAAAAAAGCCCAAAACCCAACCCCCAAGAAGGCCCTTGTCACCCAACCACTGCACAATTAATTGAGCTAATCATTAAGAGACTAATTTTAAAGCAGCTAGATATTAAAGAAAAGAGTTCATTATGTGTCAGTAAAAAATATTAAGTATCCGTGACCCAGGAGAAGAAAAAGAGAAATTAAATTTGACATCTGAGTGAAAACCCTTGGAATAAAAACACTTAGAGCATTAATGTAAAAGGATTCAGCATTTTTTAATATAATTGACCTTTGAAGCCCTGTGATTTTTTTAATTTTTTTTTTTTTAAAGATGGCAAAGCAACTCTAAGAGCCCATTTGGGAACATGACAATTTAGAAAATGGAAAATGCATTCCTTAGCCTGACTTTAGTGCATTTGCAGCCTCCCAGCATTACCCATGAGAGAACACTTCACTGCTGCTGTTTTTCTGTTTCCCAAACTCAGACAGTTGCATCCCCAGACACCATCTAGGAACCCTGGGTGTTTGTGCATCATTACGCTGTCTGCTTCCCTCCTTCCCACCCCCAAACTGGATTAGGTCCATCATCCTTAAAGGCAAGGGATAGAACATGAATCATCCTTTGCACTAACTTTGAGAAAACTGTAAAGTGCTGTAGAGTTCCAGAAGTGGCTTTTAATAAATCCATCAGATCATACTCAGATGCAGCCTGATGTAATGGTTTCCATGGACAGTAAGCCTGATAATGAAACCATAGATAATGAATAACAAGATCTAGTAGGATGTTACAATAATAGAGGGTTTGGGAAGGCACTGTCAATCCTGGTGACACCTATTTATAATGTTTCATTAGTGCAAATGTAGCAAAGCATAAAGTAGGATACAAGTCCTTGATTCCTTCTCTGACAGTTTCTTAGAGCACTTAAGCATTAGGGTATACCTTAGTGCATTTTGTCATTTAAAGGACTGGCTTCAGTTTCTTCTGAGAGACCTAGTGGCACAAATAAAATGTTGTTAGTTCCAGTCATTATTCCAAGATGTGGGTGATATTTTTCCTCTAGAAAGTAGTCAGTCTACGGCTTGAAAGTGAACAGGACTTCATCATAGTGGAAAGGGACTGCAAAGTCAGAAGGGCAAATTATAAGTTAAGAAATACCATGAGACATTGCTATTGCCAAGGGTTCCCAGCAGAAGTCAAGGACTCATTTCCTCTTCTTTTGTTGCTGAGTATTCACTGATGGGGCACAGCAGCCTCTATGTTTTCCCCTTGAGCATTTCTATTCAGACTTGTAATTATGCAGATTTCATTCAAGCTAATTACAAATAGAAGTTTCTAATATCTTTATTAACATTTTATTTCAGTCCACCACCCACACTGCTTTTTTCTCACCCCTCTTTTTCCTTGACCCTTTTGATCAAGGATCCTCTTGACACAGAACCAATGTCTGTTTCACCTTGTGATATTCCAGGTATCTCTGTTCTGCATTTTACTGAGTGCTGTGAAGGGGAGAGATATCTGAGATGCCTTTCCATGAGGTCATTTGAATGTTTGAGACAGCACAGTATAATGAACTGCATAAAGCACATGAACCCCCATCTTTCTTTCACAAACCTTTCTTGTTGTATATGTTTTCTTATCTATTAAATCTACAATTAATTTAGTTATGTTTGAACCACCTTCCTGTATATTTGTTTCTCTGTGTAAGAAAACAACTTTCTCACATTATCTGGCCATGTACAATGGTCAAATTTTGTCTTTCACACTGTTTATATAACAAGGTTGGAGCCTGTAGGGCTTAGTAAAAACAGCCTTAGCATCAAAGCCTGGTGGAAGAGGGCGTAGGAGTAGTGAAATTATAGCACAGTGAAGAATTAAAGTTTACTGGACATCCACAGGCCTGTGAGTGACTTTGGATGGCCTGTGAGGACATCTAGGGGAATAGCCAAAGAAGCAATGTCTGTTTTTGACTAAAAACATTGTCTGGAAGATTCTGTTCCACATTTTTGTCCGAGCCAGAAACTGTTGAAGCTGTTGATTTGGATTAGGTAATTTCTGCTCTTACAACTGAATGTTTTAAAGTTCTTTGCCCTGAAGGAGAAAAAAAATTACTTTTCTTTAAACTTTTAATTGACCAAGATAATAATGAGTTGATATTTGTGCAAGAAAGATATCTATTGGAAGAATGACTTTTGGCACAGGCAGATGGCAATAGAAAAGGCATGACAGCTTTGAACTATAGGAGGGTAGATTTAAATTAGATGTTAGGATGAAGTTTTTAGTGTGAGGGTGTTGTGAGACACTGGAACAGCTTACCCAGAGAAGCTGGGGATGCTCCATCCCTGGGAGTATCCAAGGCCAGGGTGGATGGGGCTGGTAGCAACCTGGTCTAGAGGAAGGTGTCCCTGTCCATGGCAGGGGGTTGGAATGAGATGATCTTTAAGGTCCTTTCCACCCCAAACCATTTTGTGATTCAATGTGCCACCTGGAAAAGGAAGTGAGGTGGTTGGTCAACCATGACTTCTTTTAAATCTGGTGTAATGCTGAAGGCATGATGGCAGTGTGTCAATATTTAGGAAATGTTGTTTGAATATGTGCAGTACATTAGACTGAAGCACGGTGTCCTGGGGGAATCACTGAAAACATTGCATCTCGAGATCACAACCTGCAAACCCCATCACACATGATCTACCATAATATATTAAAAAGACTCCTGTAGTAATGAGGGAGAAGAAAATATGGTTCAATAAAGTCTTTATCTTGGTTTCTAAACAAAAAGACCAAATATGTTGCTCTAATATAAGAACTAGAGGAATAGGAATTTGATCAGATGGTAAGGTACTCTTTCTTAAAAAAAAAAGAATTAATTTGCTTCCAGGAAATTTTTTTTTCAGTACACTTGACATGAATAATTCATAACTAATCTTATTCACATAAATGAGAGGATTCATGATGTGCAGTACTGTTCATACAAGTAATGGAGTCATTTTAGCCAATAGCTAAGGGTGCTTTGGAAGCCTGTATCAGCACCAAAAAGAAACCCTTGAATCTCTTGAATCCTGATCTAGTTCCTTAAGTTTGGGAAAATGATCTCTTATGTGTTTGAAGCTGACCACTCTGATATGATGCAGTGGTCAAAGGTAACAATTATTCTTCCAGAAAAGAAAGAAGAAGATATTTAACAATTGTAGGATTTTCACATATATTCTCTGTATCTGATAAAATCTTTTTAAAAAACTTAGATTTCTGATGACTGACTGTATTTCAAAATAAGATTTTTTTTATATTCTCTGAGAGAGCTTTTACTTGCGTAACAGAAAACAGAGTTTAGTAGGCTAACACTGGAACTCAAAGACAATGCATAAATATTTTGGTATCTTAAAACCCTATGGAAAAGCTCTTCTGAAAGAAGTCGTGTTATTTGTGAATCTTACTGTTCTTCTCTTTCCACCTCTTTGGGATCATACATAATATATTTTCAGGCAAAAAATACTGAACAAAGAAAATCCCCTAGAAATCTGAAAATAAAGGAATCTGGAAAGAAATAAGACCTCAAAGACTGTAAAACTAAAAATATTGGTGATATGCTGACTCACAAGAATCACAATAGGCTTATGGAGAAAGTAACATAGAATTTTATGTTTGTGTTAAATTACACAACATTTTAATGCAGTTTTAATATGTATTATTGATGAATTATGCATTCATACCTAATAATTTAAATAAACTCAGTAGATAAAACAAAGTGTAATATAAATGAAAATGGCCATGTTTGTAATATATATGTCTGGTAATATTTATTTTAGATACAGATATAAACTTCTGTCTTCATGGAACTCATTTTACTTACTATAAAGAGTATGTCTTAAAGACAAAAATTTTCTCTGACTTGTCAGAGAATACATAAAATGTAGGTGGGTTATATGCTATAGGTAGATGCAACCCCATACATCTCATGACCATTTGCTGCTGTGTGAATTTGGTATCTCCCTGATCCAGACAACTTACATAAGTTCTTTTAAACTGCAGCAATGAAATTATTCATAATGACAAAGAAGGGAACTGACCCAGTTTACTTGAAATAAGATTCCCCTCCTTCCCCCCAGCAATAGCTGACACCAGCAAGTTTCACTTCAAACTGGGGTTAAGGAATTCTTTAAAACAGAAGAGCAAACTTAGAGAAATAACTGTTGCAAACGGGAAACGGGCGATTGTTAGCAAATGACAAGCTTGGGTTTTTCAAAGCTGATGTTATGAAGCTGATTGCACTCCTTAGTTATTTATATCTGAATGCCTCTACTCTTTAAATAGTGTCCATTTATATTTCAAGTGGCCTACATACACAATGCTGGTGTTACACGGCTGTTCCACGTGCATTGTAATTGAATTACTGAACAAAATACAGGCAGGAGTCATGGCTTCTGATACTCTGTAGTTGTTGCAGGTAATAAGGTCAGTATGGATTAATTGTGAAATCTGACTGCTCCATTTGAGGAGGAATTACAAGAATAAAGCACCCTCCATATCACCTTTCAAAGTCGTGACTTTTATCCTCTTGTACTCTTTATTTTGTGCAAGTGAATCACAGAATTATAGAATCACAAAATAGCTTGGGTTGGAAGGGACCTTAAAATCATCTTGTTCCAACACGCCCTGCCATGGGCAGGGACACCTTCCTTAAACCAATTTGTTCAAAGCCCCATCCAACTCAGCCTTGGACTCTCCGGGGATGGGGCATCCACAGCTTCCCTGGGCAACTTTTGCCAGTGTCTCACATCATCACAGTAAAAACTTCATCCTAATATCTAATCTAAATCTACCATCTTTTATCTTGAAGCCATTAAAAAACCTTAAACTAAAGATGTGCTGTCTAGTGCCAATTGTGCCTGGTGCCAGCTCAGGAGTTGGGACATGGCAATTTCCCAATCTCTGTTGCTGACTTGCATATTGCAAGAGTTTGATGGAAAAAAAAACCCAGCAATTGAGAGAGAAGGTTTTTGCTCTTTCATTTCAGGTCGTAAAAGTCATGTTTGGAAATCCTTGGGATGCAGCTCTAGGAAGGAAGGAAGGAAGGAAGGAAGGAAGGAAGGAGGAACTTGGGATAGTAGGGATGTGGTTAACCCATGGTTAAAATATTCACTGGTAACAGGGAAAATGTTCAGCTGGGACAGAGAATCAAGGTTTTCTTCAACTGCAGAGATCACGGAGGGCTTAATCATTAATACATTGGATACTGTAAAGTAGGTTTTCTCTCACTGGGAATTTTGCCCTGAACACAAAAAAAAAAAAAAAAAATCTGATTAAAATTCAGTTGACACATTTCATCATGAAGTGGTTCAGTTAAGACAAAGTAGCATATTCTGAGGAGAATAATTTTGCTAAAAAGATTTAGCCAGATCTCTGCTTGCAACCTTTACAAAAATAGCTCCCCAACAGGCAGATGTGGGATCATCTGTTTCCTCCATTCCCTGCTGTGTCCTCTTTCTAAAAAGTTACAGTTCCGGATGTGATACAGGAGTCCCTCACTGCCAGTCCTACATTCAGGGCATTATTCAATTTGAATAACTTATAGCATCTGAATTTGCATTCATACTCTAGAAACTATAAGAACTGCTATTCTGACCTCTGCTCTGCTAGAAATACTTTTCCTAAGGCAGTTCCAAGGAGAATATCTGGTGTATCCACAGTTTCTCCAGATAGTTGCCTTTCTGTGCCCAGTCTGGTCTCTCAATTTACAATATTCTATTTTACTCCCACAGGTTTTACTCAATCAGTTTGTTTTCCTTTTACTTCAGCTCAGAAGTATATATGTTTTCTTAAATAACATAAATTTTCTTAATGATCATCTTGTTTGAGAACAAATACCAGCTTATGTCTTACTCAGAGATAACTGAGTTGTGGATTTAAATTTATGTATTTATTATTATTTTTTTTAATTAGGGTTGTAGGAGGTTGTTTCACTGGCAGATGCAACCTTTTCTTTCTCCTCTGATTATCCTGATGGCCATATGCATGGCTTTAATGTGTGCATGGGGTATAAATCCATTATGATAAACAAGTAGCATTGCAGCCCAAATAGGGCATCCCACAATCTGAATGCCATTCTCATGGCAAGCAGGGCAAAATAAAATGAACTGTGTGGATATTTTCAAGTTTAAAAAAATGTATTTTATTTGGTTGATGTCACATTTTTAAATTCAGTAAAGTTTCTACTAGCTACTGAGAGAGATATTTTAAATTATTATAATGCAAATCTGTGCTCTCCCCTGTAGAAGCTTTTGTGAAACTTAACAGAGCCTGATCACATGGTAACTTGTTGGCTCTAAAGGCTGCCCAGAAATTGAATTTATAAGGGCTAAGAGATCAGGCCATGTTTCTGTAACTTGTAAGTGCAGGTGACACACCTCTCAATTGGCAGGTCTGGGAGTCCCTGAGCTCTATAATGAATAATGTGTGACATGAATTGCCACTAAGATGTAGCAGAAAAATGCTGAGAACACATGATGGAGTCTCCTGCTGGTGCAGCTCACCCTCAAGCTAACCTTGGGGAAACACTTTGAAATGGTAGCTGAATAACAAGGAAACCAGTTTTGTTATGTCAGAGGTGTTTCAGACACTGACTTAGCAACATTTAGAGCTATTTCTTTGCTCAAACTTTTATATTCCACTGAGAGACGACTACTGAGGAACACAGTATCTTGAAATGGTCACTGTCATTTTTAGGCTTTTTTCCAAGGAGAAAGAAATTGCTACATTTCCCTGAACCCCAGGCTCTAAAAACATCACTCTGTCATAATGACCTAGAAAAGAATTGACTTGTTCACATGAATTGCTGGATCATTGTAGTCACAGGCTCAAAAATCAGTTCTCAATTTCCCAGAGTGTTGAGGAAAAATATTGGTAAAAGCTGAAAAAGAAGGAAAAAATGCAAAGGAAAAAAACGAGTACTTCAAGGTCTTTCAGAACATTTTTGATACACCACTACATATATGTTATAATTTTCCATATAAATATCTTGGGACAATATCAGGCAATACTAAATACTTAAGCAGATTTTTTTGGTTAACTTCAGAAGAAGTGCTGTAAATTCTAACAATTTATATCCACAAGTAAAGGCAACCCCGTGAATTTAAAGTGACTTAATAATAGAATGAGCTATACCTGTTCCCTGTACCATGCATATTTAGGATGCTTTTAAGCAACCTTTTAGGGGAACATGAGGTTCTTATGTTTATCAATGGTTTGTTTAAGTTGGCTTAAAGAGTATAGGAGAAGCTGAAGAAGCTGTTGGTGCTTTATCTTGCCATATTACTATCCAAAAGGCAAATATGGTTCCTTAAACATTTACTGTATCCCAGTTTGTTCAAGCTTGGAAACCTAAGAAGGGAATTGAAGATGCTCAAAAGGTCTGATAGACATGAATTCCCTTGCAAAATCTGAAGCAAGCAGATAAGGATTTTACATCACAACTTTTCTTTGTCTCTCATTTTGACAAGACCTATTTAATTTAAATTATTCGGTTGGAGTCAAAGGTGTGGGAAATTGGTGCAAGAGCAATTTTAAAGGAATTTATGAACCAAAGCAAATATAGTTTCCAAATGTAAGGCATTATAAGGACTGTGAATCCTTTGAAGTCGAATCAGGTTCTGACTAATAGTTTTTAGTCTATGCATAATACAACAGGATGTTTGTGTGATGACTCCCTCTCTCCCAGTGACAAACATGCACTTTTTGTATTCACATGCACTATTTGTCCCCTTTTGCTTACACAGTGGACTCTTGACAGAACAATCCTTCGATGACAAGATCACTCTCCAGGCTTTCTCCATCTCTGCTGCCTCCAAGGGTCCACGTAAATAAATTGGGATGCTTTCCAGAGCCCGTATTTACTGGCGCCATTGCAACTGGAGATTAGAAATAAGGAAGAGGTCAGGCAATGGTGACGCCTCCCTTCATCTTGTCGAATCCTTTGTCCACACTTTTGTTCAGCTTCCCCATCTCCCCTGCCCCTGTGACACATCTCTGTCTCGTTGCTTGGTAACCTCCCAGCTCTGCTCTGCACGCCGGCAGCAGCAGCTCCCTGCTCCCCCTCCACTTGCTCAAAACACCCAGTCTAAAATCAAATGAGATTTCCTCCTCTCCTCTTCTGACAGACAAACCAAATTCAGAGGAAACGTGGAAAGCTCTGTCAGAGGGTGAATTCTCAATTAGGGAAAAGAAATAGAGGAAGATATACGTTCAGAAACAGCTGATTAACAGCATGGGACTTCTACACACCGATTATTTCAGGTAGAAATGGAAATGGATGGAAAGAGGATGGAAACCCAGCTACTGTGAAAAAGATGAAAAAGGTTAAAAGAAAAAAAATGATAAAAAAGAAAAAAGAAAGTGCAAAAGAGGAGAAAAAAAAAAAAGGAAAAAACAGAAGGGTGGAGGGAGAGAAATTGTGTATTACTTGCATAGCACCAGTGGCTAAAGATTCAGCTGGAAATGAAGCTGTAATCATTTAGCTATTATACAACAAAAATAAAGCAGATCTTATCTGGAGAGGCAGCAGTCTAAAATGATTGACTGACTGTTTAAGCATCAGGATGTCATTTTGCTACAGGACACTGTATCTCCCCATCCTTTTTCAAAATAAATTGGCAGTTTCTCATGCATCTTGTGCTTGGTGTTAGTACTCAAACTATTATAGAAAATTATAGATTAGTAGATTTCTTTTGAGAATAGCTTTCAAAATGCATACTTAAGAGGAAAATGACAGGACTGAGACACCTGCAGGTGCAAGTGGGATTTTAATTCTCTGAGGAACTAGAGTATTGATATTGGACATTTTAATAGAGTGAGATGTTTCCAGATCCCAATCAGATCCAGACTGGAGAAAAAACATCATTTTGGGCTGAGATGTGGCCTGAAGTGGGGTTGTTTGAGCTGGCTGAAGATGCTGTGTCCAGTACAGGACATCTCCTGGCCTCTTCCCACACAGGCACCTGTGCTTGGACACTGGAGACAGGACCTCCAGAACATCAGTACCTAAAGGCAGAGGAGGGTAGGCAAGGACATTTCACATAGCAGTAGACACCTACATCTCTGCAGCCAAATTGTGCCTCCAGAGTTGTAGCTATGTTCAGAGTAAGACAACTGAATTTTGGCACTAGTGTATCCAGCTCTGCACAGTCTGTCTAGAACTGCCTGCTGCCACTGCCCTCAGCAGAGACCTGAATGGAGCCCATCTCTGAGATGCCCAGGCAGAAGAACTTATATTTTATATGAGTTGCAGTCAGGGCTGTATTGCAGTCAGGCCTTACTCACTAGCCCAGGTATGTGCCCAGGAACATCTCAAGAGCTTTAGACCATACTCCCTCATCTCCAGACGTGTCTGCAAAATGGTCTGGGTCTCTAGCACGCAATTTTTCCCAATTTTCTTTTGAATGGAGGTTCCTTTAATGATCTTCAGAGATTTATGTAGTACCATATATGTATGTGCAAACCTAGACTGCCCTGATGCCTGACAGGAGCTTGGATATCTAGCACAAATGTAGGCATTGCAGGCAGAAACCTGAGTTCAGCTGAATCAGTCTGGAAGAGAATTACACTCTCACTTTTTTTCTGTTTCTTAGGGACTTTTTCCTCAGAACCTGCATTCCATGAAATGAATCTGTACACTGAAATTGTAGGGAGACTTGAAATCTTATGTAAGAGAGTAAGAAGGCACACTGCAGGATTTCTGGGGCATATTTTTTTTAGAATTCAGAAGTAATTGAGTAGTAAATGAAGGGGAGAATGACTGATGTTCCAGTAATGACAATGAAATCTCTGTATTGAGGCAGACCTGTGTGTTTATCTATATGTACAGACACACATATGCACAAACCATACACCTGCCTTTAAGTGCAAACCAAAACCAAGGCCTATATTGCTTTAAAATTCAACAGATCTTGCTCCCAGCAAGTCCATGCTGCTGCTCAGCCACCTCAAAAGAAGCTGATGAGAGCTCTGCAGGGCTGTTTGTGAGTGAAAGATCAAGTCATTTGTATTCCCTTCCTTGGTCAATAAGGAGTTGTATCTTCCTTGCCCTCATAATTTTCTTACACTTCTTGGATGTTTTTTAGAATAATTTATCCTTCCCCCCTGCTTTCTTCCTTTATTTTGTGAGAAAAAACAAAACAAAACAAAACAAATCCACACATGGAAACACAAAAGGTGGATTTACTTTTATTTTTTTATTTTTCATAAAAGAAGGGGAAAAAAAGCCCAGCACAAGGGAAAGAAAGGGGCAAGAAAAAGGACAAACAATATGCTTTTTTTGTAGTCTTTTGATTAAAAGCATTGACAGCAGCTTCACCTGAGGAAAGCTGTATTTTACAGAGCACCTGTCTAAACACCATATGTTTATAGGCTTTCTCCTTCTAAGATTCTGTATTCTTTTAAAAAAAGATGCTTTGATTGTTTCAAACTGTTCCTATATCTCATGATACTTATTCCAGCTGGCACCATGTGAATGTCATTAAAGGTGAGGAAGGACCAAAGGATGCAAGACTATAAAACCAATCCTCTTTCTTTCAGAGAAATTGAGTGATTCATATCTCATCAATTATTCCTCTGTGAGATTTTTTGCCTGAGTAGAAAAGACCTCCTTTTTGGAACATATGGGTGAGTCAAACTGCAATAGGAAGAAAGCATGTCTCTGTAATTTAGTTTCAATTGCTCATTCACATCAATAAAAAAAAATACTGTAAACAATGCAGGGTTGTTTTCTTTAGCAATGCACCAGAATAGCTGTAGATGTCTGCATGAATATACAATGGGATCTGTCTGACACATCTCATTTATGCTTTTATTATTTTGCAAGAAACAATGCAAGTCTTATTGGATTCTACTGAATTCATTTAATGGGGAAAAACAAAATCCCAACATCTTTCTTCCCCAACAAAATCTGATGTGTAAGGATAAAGTCACTCTGACTGCAGACTGCAATGGGATGAGAATAAATTGCAGCACATATTACTCTCCCAAGTTCCCTGCCATATTTAACAAGTTCCATACTGACAAAAGCAAACATTAATATGGGCTGACAAGCTTATGGGAAAGAAATTGTATAGCCACAAATGACATCATGGGTATCTCTGTTCTCTGCAACTCTGATAAAATTTTTCTGAAGTCTTTTCCTATTATCTGTGTAACAAAATGGATTCTACTCACCAGACTAATTCTACAATAAAATCCTGGACAATAAAATAAAATATTTCTCTTATTGTAAAGGCAGTTTACTTGGCTGAGAAATGGAAGCAAAAAGCAAACTTGTGACATTTCTGGAAGATTTTTTAAAACCAAGGAGAATTTACTTTTTTTATTCTGAGAATGACATAAAATAATTAATTAAAAAACAGACTTGTTATTTCTAATCTCTACATGTACATAAAAAGTGGCTGTACTGGCTCAGGAAACTGCTCCTTTCGTCCTCCATTTTGTGTTAAACCCCAGCTGGAAGTGGAAGCACAGAAGCAAATATGAGCAGAGCAATTGTGGTGCCTCTATTTAAGTGTATGTTATAATCACTAATTGATACTTCCCCTATTTCCAATCTTCCTTTAAACCAGTGAAACTGTGTTGCATCCACTGAGATCCTTTCTCAAGGAGTTACACAGATCTACAACCTGTTGTGTGAAGAACTAAATCCTTTTTTTTTTTTTTTTCATTTTGAACTGGGTTCTTACTCACTTTATTTGATTGCTTTCAGATCTTACACTGAAGAAGAGTAAAAGTGGCTCCCTGTCCATTTGCTTCATGCCCCTCCTGGCTCTGCAGACCTGTCACATCTCCTTTAAATGAGCTCTCATAAGAAGTTTTGCTATTGCTTCTCAGTAGCAAGAGCTGTTCCATGCCTCTGATCATACTCTCTGCCTTCCTTGATTCTTTTCCCCTTCTAATAAACCTTTTGAGGGAAACAGAAACTTCTCACTGTATCTGAGCTGTGGATTAAGCATGGATTTGCCAAAGGAGCACTCTGAGTCCTCACCAACTCATAGCATCATGCCTTTTGAATGCCCTGTTAAAATCCTCAGCTTTCCCAACAATTCTCTTCTCTGGGAATTTTGATTTAGTGATGGAAATTTCCCCACTGACTTTAATGTTTTGGGTTTTTGTCCTTGACCTTAAATTTATTTTGTTTGGGGATTAATTTCACAGGGTAGGCCGTTGGGTTTTCCCTGTCTAAATAATCTTAAGTATCCCAGGGATAAGAGTGGCCTATGCAACATATTTTGTAGGGTTTGGAGCATATTTTAATGTTTTTGAGGATATGTCAAACTGACAACCCATCAGTGGGATAACTCTAGTCTCCTCCTCATGCAAAATTACCATCAGTCAGTTTTCTTTTTCTGAGAGGTAGTACTAAAATATCAGGAAAACTGGTCTGAAGATTTCCCAATCTTTCTTAAATCTGTAAGAGCTCACAATTTCAGAATGCATCCAGATTAAGGACAGGTTGATAAGTGCATTTGAATTCCTAGCAGTCATGTTTCTGTACAAAGCAAGCATAGTAATTTTCCAGAGGTTTTTTTTTTTCTTCTTCTGCATGAAGAAAGAGACTGTTTAAGCTAAAAAATTTGATTTTATCTCCCTTGTCCATTTTTTTTTTCCTTTCTTGAATGCATGCACTGAATTTTATACATTTTAAACTTTGATCCAGGTTGTAAGTCTAAAATTATATTGTTCAAGCATTCCCTATGGTCTTTTCAATGAGGAAAACAACCATGAAATTGCTCTGTGTCCTTTAAAATAAATTATCTCAAAATATTAACATTTTCTTAATAACATCATCTTCAGTGAATAAAAAAAATATTAAAGTGAGTTTGCTGTAACTGATTGTTACTTTACTTTGTTTTTCCCTCCTTTTTCAGGGTGTTTTCCATGGTTCCTCTATGATTGCCTCTTTATCTATCTGTATGAAAGAAAATAATGGAAAAACAGAAGGCACAAACAATTTTTAGGTCTAAGATGCTAAATTTGCTGTTACAAAAAGGTACATTTCATAGAGGCATAAAGATACAGAGCACAAAAGAGTCACAGTGATTTATGCTATGATACCACTGGGTTGAATTCACAATGGTGGAACACTGATTTTTAGTTTAATTCTTGAGCAAAAGTAAGTAAAAGAGCACTTTTACCCATTTATTAGAAGAAAGAACATAATGCCATTTAATTTATGCCTGCTTCCAGTAAATAAGAGTATCTACCCTGGGAGGTTATTTTCTGTGTTTCTTAGGTGCAAACATGAGTTCTGGTTCCTGAGCTGCTTTCCCATGGCCACCACCATGGCAATGTGCTAAATGCCTTTCATCATGAAATCATTCTCCCCTTCTCTTCATCAAAAGCCAATTTTGAGCTTTTCTAGGTAATACAGGTGTTACATTGTGCACTGTGATCACCCTTAGGGAGGGCAGTATCTGCCAACAGCTGTTGCATGAATGTAGTTTAAATATTTTTCTTTATTTGAAAGAGGAAATTGGGTATTTCCAGTAAAGTAAAGGTAGTGCAGACTTTGTAGTGTGACTGCTAAATTGCTAGTAGGATTTTAAACAGTTCTGTTCAACAGCTTCAAAGACATGGACAGTGGGACTGAGTTCACCCTCAGCAGGTTTGCTGACACCAAGCTGTGTCATGCTGGAAGGAAAGGACCTGCACAATTTGGGAGGTGTGTCCATTTGAACCTCACGAGGGTCAACAAGGACAAGAGTAATGTCCCATGCCTGGGTTGGGGAAACATCTGGTGTCAAATACCAGCTGGGGAATGAAGGAATTGGGAGCAGCCCTGCTGAGAAGGACTTGGGGATATGAGGGGATGGAAGGCTGGACATGAGCTGGCAGTGTGCACTTGCAGCCCAAAAAGCAAGTTGTGTCCTGGGCTGCATCAAAGGAGGCTTGGCCAGCAGGCTGGGGGAGGTGATTCTTCCTTGCTACTCCACTCTCATGAAGCCCCAGCTGGAGCACTGGATCCAGCTCTGGGGTCCTCAACAGAGGAAAAACACAGAGCTGTTGGAGTGAGTCCAGAGCAGGCCCACAAAAATGATCAGAGAGCTGGAGCACCTCTGCTGTGAAGACAGACTGAGTAAGCTGGGGTTGTTCAGCCTGGAGAAGGTTCCAGGTAGAACTCATTGCAGGCTTTTGGTACTTGAAAAGGGGTTGTAAGAAAGATGGGGACTCCCTTATTATTGGGGCCTGTTGTGATAGGGCAGGGGGTAACAGTTCTAAACTAAAAAAGGGTAGACTCAGGCTAGATATGAGGAAGACATTTTTTATAATGACCATGGTGAGACACTGGCACAGATTGCCCAGATATGGGCCCCATCTCTGGAAACATTCAAGGTCAAGCTAGACATGTCTCTGAAAACCTGGTCTAGTTGCAGATGTCCCTGCTCATTGCAGTGGGGCATGACTAGATGACCTTTAATGTTCTGTTCCAACCCAAACTACACTGTGATTCCAGCTGCATAATTAAACCCTCAGCTGACATAAGTCAGCACAACTACATTCCTTCTGGAACAGACTCTGGGTAAGAATTTGATTCTTATAAGATTTTTTTTTATTCCATTTAATTAGACTTCTCTTTTCATCTTTCAACTTCTTTTTTTCTTCCCACTTACATGTGCTATATGCAAAGAAAAACCCAACTCTTATATATTCTAGCCATATTTTCAGTGTTCAGCTGGTTTTAAAGTTAAGCAAAACATGCTCAGCCAGTTGCCAGACACTACTCTCCTCCTCCCTGCCAAAGTAATGACTTTCTATTTCAGCAACTCACTCCTGATTACAAAACCAGACGGATTGCTCTCTACTACGAGTGCACGTATTCTTGATCAGAAAGTAGCAATCACTGAATAGATCATGTACACTGACACCAAGGAGGGAATTCTTCTTCATTCGGCCCAGTGAAGCATGTGGAAACACCTGCTTCCTATCCTGAAAATGTTTGCAGCTACTGCCAATGAAGTTAGTGCTGAAACAGCACCATGGAGCCAAGTTATCCTGCTTGGACACCTGTTGGAAAAGAAAGCTGCCTAGGCAACTCCAAAGCTCAGCTGGCCCCAGGGATGCCACACTTCTCTCTGCTTATGGAGAAATTCTCTTATCAGTGGAAAAGTCTGCTGTTTGAGAAAAAGGAAAGCAGAAAGGGAAGTATTCTAGTTTTTAAAAACTTCTGGTTATGGAAAACGAGTATCCTTCGCTAGGCAAGGTTCAGAGAAAATACAATAAATTAATCTGAGAACTGGTGTATTTGAAAGAAATAATGTGAACTCCATTCTTTCTGGGTGGAAGAAACCTGATCTGCAGTCATAAAGGGTTTCAGAAATCTTTTTTAATGCAGGCTTTTGCATCTTGTGTTTTATTACGGGTTAATGAACACGTTCATTATCTAGCTCAAATGCATACACGTATTTAATCACATGAGCTCTCCTCCCTACACTGACTGAGTGAGAAATGCATTGTGTTTGGAGTGTATAAGAAAAACTCACACTGAACACCTACTATTAAGGTGATATGAGGTCATTACCACTGCCACTTAATGTATTTTCCTTAAGAATGGATGAAAAAGAAAGATTGGTGATATTTAGCCTTGCAGAGTTTTACTAGATCCAGGATTGACATTGAAACCAGGCAAAAAATATAACTGGATTTATGGTCTCTTGATTTAAGTGAAATACAAAAGAAAAAAAAAAATCAATGTTTTTAAAACTGCAAGTCAACTTTTTTTATTTTTTGTGAAAATTTGAACTCATTTGCAGTGGATTGAAACCTATATATCTTCAAACAAATAAATGTATTTGTTCTTTGTTTCTATTAAAAATTAACCTATTCATAGTCAAATATTTTTCATTAGTTCAAAGATAATGTACTACTAAATTTGCAACTTTCTGTTAAATCAATTAAATTACTTTTATTAAAAAAAATCTCTAACTTAGTTAATCTCAGAACTTCATTTTTTTTCATGAAATCATGTACAAGTGTAGCAAATCAGTTAAATACTTCCTCCAGCTAGAGAACACACTCTGCCTTAAAAAGTGATCTCTGGGCTTTCACACATAAAGTCCTTTATTTTTATACTAAAATAGTTACTTCTGCTCTGAGACTGAACAATGATAATTTGGGATCCCAGGATTCAAATGCCACAGGCAGGTGCTAATGTTGCTTGGGGCCACTAAATATGGGAATCACTAAATATGATGACTAGTATACAAAGGCATAAATCAGTTTCTAAGAAATACAATTTTCACAACTGAGTATACTTAGAATTTTCTGATGAAAAATAGTGTTTATGGTTGTGTAAGACAATAGCTGTCACAAGCAACTGCAAGAAACTCAAAGCAAAGATAAAGTATCAGGAAATATTTTCTTTGTGTCTGAATTCAATTAACTAGAAAGTCTTCTACTAGAGGCAATATACATATCTTGCCAAAGACAATACTTTTGTATTGTGTCAGAATTAATCATAGCATGATTGTGATTATTTTAATCTTTTGATAATTTCTCACCATGTGGTTTTTTCTTGACTATTTCTCAAATCTTCCCTGGAGACCTCACAGCATAAACAGGCCAAAATAGAAGTATTTTCCACTCATTTTACAAATTGCACTGTGATGTGAAACTGAATCTCATATGTGTTACTCAGTACGAGGCAATAAATAAGGTTTAAAGAATGCTGAACCCATGCCTTAGTCACATGTTCAAATGACACAAATCTTAAAAAAATGTGCCAAATGAAATTTCAGTGGCATGTGACTTTGATTTAGCAATGCTGGTTGCATTGATGGAGCAAAGAAAAAAAAGTCAATAAAGGAAAAAAAAATACCTTAATACCTACCCCCCCGCACCCCTTAATAAGAAAAGTCACAGATAGTAAATAAGAAAAAAAAGTACTAATAGAGGGAATTTCACCACACTTCATGAGGAACTCTATTAGAAGTATCAAGTATCACTTCATATGAAGAGCTCATGATAAGAGTTTATATAAAGTCATCAAAAAGACCTGTGGATATGGCACTTGGAGACATGGTTTAGTGGTGAACATGCTGATGCTGAGTAAACAGCTAGAATCAATTATCTTAGAGGTGTTTTCCAACCTAAATGATTCTACGATTATGAGTACATTTACTCTGTATATTAGGGCTTAGTTCCCAGCCATGAAATCTATTATGGAATAATTTTAGAAGAAATATGATAGAAAAGCTATCACTTAAAATATTTTTTAGATGAGACTGGACAGATCTGGAGGAAAACCTAATGTGAAAATTAAAGTTTCCTTTAGAGAGAGATACACACTAGCTGATCATCAAGGTCTCTCTCCCATCTCTGGTTTCTATGGCTATAATTATAGCATTCCTTCCCTGAGTTGTGCAGACCCAGGCTCAGCATGGCTACTGAGCAGGTCCTGGCTATCAGCTGCTGGCAGCCAATGGCCATTGATGCTCAAGTTCTCAGAAATGCTCAGTCTGGTATTGACTAGCCACTTCTGCTGATGACTTGGCACCTTAACCTTTAGTGTCAATAGCCAAAATGAGTCTAGTTCCACCAAGCCTTTTATTAAAATGGAATCATCAGGTTATTTCTTTTTTTTCAAACTGTGAAATGCTGTCAATGCATAGGAAACTGAAGACTTTGTTATAATGGTTGGGGAATCCCAGAAGACAAGGGTTTAATGTGTATGGCTCAAAGATCAATCCTTGGTTGGCTGGATTGTTGGTAATAAGGCAAGAATCGTTGGTAATTACCAAAGATTGTTGGTAATAACACTTGTGGGAAAGAACAAGATCTGGCTGGAGAAGGGTCATACAGAGGTAGGGCAGCACTTTTCCAGGGCAAACGTGGTTCTTGAAGTTCCTGGAGACAAGCACAACACAGTCCAGTGCAAGCTCAGGAAGTGGGCATGGAATGCAGGGGGGGAACAAGACCACCCAAGACCTCCAATCATTTCCAGGAAGTCTGAAAGAACAGATTGTGCATAACTAATTTGTATAGAAAGTGAGAAACCTATCTTCAGTGTAGGGAAAACCTCTCTATAAAAACATAATTCCATCAAACCCAGCTGTGTGACTCAGGATCCTGGGCATTTTATCAGCTGGATTGATGCTGAAACCAGGGCTTGGGATAATTTTTTCTTGCCTTTTTTTTTTTTTAATTTTGTTTTGTTTTGTTTTGTTTT
>WBNO01019867.1:55114-88501 GCA_013400575.1 Peucedramus taeniatus | reverse complement strand
CTTCCCTTTTTCTCCTGAACAAATCAAGCAACCTCATCCACTCAGGATTTTCACCATACTGGTTGCCCTCCTCTGGACACACTCTTAGAGTTTCATGTCCTTCTCATGTTGAGGTGCCCACAGCTACACAGAGTACTCGAGGTGGGGCTGCACCTTGCTAGAGAGCTCAAGTCACCTCCCATTAGCCTTGTAGGGTGTTACTCTCCTGCCCAAACAGAAGTGTTGGTGCTGTTTGGGAATCCTAACATATTTTTGACACCTGCATAGCTTATCCTAACTGCAGGATACCAGTGTCCCCCTGGGGAAACAGGCAGCATATTTGAGTGCAGTTCTGTGGCTGTAGCACTGGCCTCCTAGGAAGCACCTAGCCATAAAGTACCAAGACAATACAAATCCTGGTATGTGTAACACAGTAAAGATGTGAAGTCAGAAGTTCCTGGTTAAATGCAATTATTCAATTCTTCTAAATATGGTGAAAAATATGTGCTTGATTTTCAGTGGGGAAAAAACTACCTGTTCCATCTCTTCCAGCTTTCTTAGCATTTGAACTTACTCACCTGCTCACTCGCCCTTGTTACTTTCTTGAGTTTCTCTCAGACCATGTATGCTGTGCTGACATGCAGACAGCATTGATTTTTTGACATTTTGATTTTCAAAACCAGGGTTTTCAAAACCAGCCATGCTGGCCAGAGCTCAAAGCCAAGGCAAGTTGTGTTTTTTCTTCCAATAGGTGGTTTAAAATTGGAAAAGTAAGATCTCAGAAAACTCTGCATTTGAGAAAGTCTTTCTTGTTTTCTTTGCAGTAACATCTCACAAGTGAATATAGGATGTATTCCACTTGCTTAAACTGACAAAATTTCGTTTATTCTCAAAAACTAATACAGTTGGAAAAAGAAATCAGAATCCTGCATTCTAACCAACTAAGGCTTGCAAATAAGTGACATTACATTTAGGAGCCCACAAATCTTTGTGACTGGTGCATCTATGCAAGATGTGTAATTATTAAGACCTAGCTTATTAAGCACATGTGGAAATTGGCTGAATTGCTTGATTTGGTAAAAAATTACATGCTACATTTAATCAGCTCTCCTTTAAGGAACAAATGTCATTAAACACCACTTAATTAGCTGTTCCTACATCCCCACTGTGTGAAAAATTGTATCCTTGATGACTACAAAACATTTTTAAGGTCAAATGTAGTGAATAAAAATATCATTGAATGCCCTCTGGTAACAGTCTACATAAAAGTGCAGCTCATTTGCATTAATTGAAAAGATTAGTTCTGCATCACAGTTAATCAGAATCTGATGTCTGTACTGTACAGATGGAGAAGACCTTCTATAGTTAAGCTCTTCTTTTCTTGTTTTCTTTTTTTTTTTCAGTTGTTTGTAAGTCTGTTAATTTGTCATGGTGGATAGATATGAAAATACCTTCTTACTCTATTAATTTTGGATTCCTGCTTTCTATTACACCAGTGTGTCACATTTGAAGAGAAGAGAAATGTACAGCAAAACATAGGAATTTGCCATTTTGAATAAAATAATAGTTATTTTCCTCTCTCATGCAACTAACATGATTTCTTCCTCTGGATCTGTATGAGATCAGTTATCCATCTCACTCCTTATTTTTCACAAAAGCCTTTCCTGCCTATTTATCCGCTCTTTTCTTCTCCCTGCCACTATGTAATGTGCAGTGCTGTGTGCCTGAGACTCCAGCCTGTTTATTTCACCAAAATCTCTGAGTGTTATTTCTTTTTAGAAAAGGTGCGAGAAGCCAGATTTTTGGCAAGCTCCAGTAAAACAGTCAAATAGTCTGAATTACTGATGTCATCCCCTGATGTATAAAACAAAAGAGAGAAGAAAAAGATGAGCTACAAGGTTCAGATTTTATTTTTAGATAGGAAGTTATGGCAGGTGTTGTGGTTTGTGACAAAGATTTCATCTGCTTTCTTAGCAAACTGTGGGAGGGATATCAGCATGATCCCTGCAAAGAACAGCAGCACAGACCCTAGCAGGCTTGCAGACAGTCAGATTTCCTTAGCTAGTAACAATGAGTTCAGTATTACCTGAAAAATGTACTGATCCAAGGTTTCACTGTGACATTTGGTTTCACAGGATGTGCTCACAAGGCCATTTTTCTTCTGGATATATTCCTAGAGACATAACCACCAGGACAGTGAGTTTGCCAGGGATGCTTAATGGAGGAATTCTCTCTGATGGCAGATGCTCAGCAGTTTTATTTCTCTCTTGAGCCAGGAATGGATAAAAATGTGGGAAGAATGGTTTTATTCCACCTTATTGCCTCCTGTATTTTGCAATTCTACAGCAACTTTTCTAAACTTTGGTATAAAACCAGAAACACTCCCCATCCTACAGTTTCCTTAACTTACACTTTGCAAAGCCCTCAGAGTCTGGGGCATTTGAGGTTACACTGGTGTGTAAGACTCTAATAATTCATGTATAGGCTGGAGCAGGGGTTCTTCCAGCCTGGATCAGGAAGGCTCATGGCACAGCAGCTTTCCTCAGAGGGCTCTGCCTCTTCCCTTTCCACTTCTTCCTTTACCCAATCAAGGAAACAAACATTTTTCTTCTGTTTAATCTACTGAAAGCCTTTGCTATTGAACAAACACCTGAGGACATCATGTGGAGAGGCTTCTTTCTTGTTTTTGGGGTATTCTTGGGTCTTTAAAATTGTGACATCTGAGTGTCACTCTGTATCTGGGACAACCTAATGAGTGTTTTGTTGTGATATATAGGTGATATATGTCTCTCATGGGATCTTCAAAGATGATTTTGTGTTACAGTTTCCTTTTTCCTGTAGTTTCTTTCCATGATTTATTCAGTTTAAGGCAAAGTTAAAGGATACAGATGAAGTAATTGGAATACTCATTGTCAAAGCCCATGAATGACTGAAAAAGGCTTCCTAGAAAAATGGTTGATGCCTTGGGTCCATCAGTGTTCAAGAGGCATTTAGAAAATGCCCTTAATAATGCACTTTAACTTAGTCATGATGATGCCCTGAAGGGGTAAGGCAGCAGGACTAGATCATCTTTGTAAGTCCCTTCCAACTGAAATATTCTATTCTATTCTATTCTATTCTATTCTATTCTATTCTATTCTATTCTATTCTATTCTCCATTCCAATCCATTCTGGTGTGAATTGAATTACACTCTCTGGAAGAAGAACAATAAGAAAAAGAGAGCAGCTATCACATGACCCGACCCCCCCCAAGAAAAAAAACTAAAAAACAATAGACAACAACAAAACCAACCAAAGAACCCAATTGACCGCCCCCCCAAAGAAAACAAACCAAAAATCACCGCATATTTTCCTTGTAAATTCAGAAATCATAATTAAAGAAACAAACAAACAAAAAAACCCGCTCATTATCAATGAGTAAAAAACTCATATCAATGTTTTTGTAAATTAACTAGCTCCCAGTGGAAACAAGTTTATTTTTCAGTTGATCTCCTATATTTTTAAAAATGCACAACTTTCTCACAAATACATAAGACAAAAATAAACTGCACAATGTTTTCTTCAAAGACAGAACAAGGTTTAATGCTCACAGTTTTGTTGAGAGCTAGAGAATGAAATTCTCTTTGGATCTAGGAGTCAAATCTTATGCTTACAGTGATAAAAAATAAATGTACTCCTGAAGTAGAGGAGCGGGAGTTGAAGGCAGAGAAAGGACTGTGAGGGAAGTATTAATATATAAATGTTATATTGTAATAAATATTATAAATACACATATTTTTAACAAAGTTGAAGTATAATTTAAGGAAACACAAAACATAAATTAGTGTGTGGGCAGAGGTCACACTCTTCTTTCCTTTCCTGATGAGGAAGTGTCCCAGGCACATTTTTGCTAAGCAGGCAAGTTGATCCCAAATATTCCTCCTTTTCTTACAGGGCAAAGGTCTAACCCCTGAGTCCTTGTTATCTGCTGAGCTCTTCTGAAGTTAGTGAATTGCTTAAAGCAGGTCTTTGGTTCTACTCTGCTAAAATTCCCCAAAGACTTTAATAGGAGTGTTTCTAACTAATCTCTTAGAAAAAAACTGAGAACAAACTGTGAAGTTAAATTGTACCAGATTTCTCTTTCAGCAGCAGAAGGCCTTCAATGTGCCCCCTCAGTCTCTTGATGATGAACCTTTCAATGTAATGAAATAATACTTAAGGTCCAAATATTTTGAGGCTTAATAATGAAATAATTTGTGGTGTGAACTCTTCCTTGGCTAGCTATATTTCTTTAATGTTTCTTCTCTCTTTTCTAATGGCACCTCTTTCCTTCTGAGCATATGTAGGCATTGCAAGCTTAGTTTAGATACTGCAAGAAAAAATAACCTTCATGCATTAAGTTCCTCTCTCTTATTTTTTCACACTTGTAGGCTATGTTTGGATTTTTACTACTATAAATAGATTTAAACTCGCAGGTTGCCTTAAAAAACTCTGCCCTATTGTACTCTGTGAACCCATATTTTGTTGCACATTATCAAAATACTGCAGACGCATTCATTTTAAGCAGAGTAAGTATAAAATAGGTTAAATGGTATGAATCTCTTAGAATGCATACACAAAGCGTATGTCACTTTGTGTGTCACTTTGACACTTATCCACATGGCAATGTCTACCTGATTAAAATCATTATAATTTTTTCTGATATTTTGGCATTTTGCTCTCACACCTTGACTAGAAGTATTTTGCATCAACTAAGAATATTTTGTAGAATTCATCTTCACTATTAACTTGTTTTATTAATCTATTTCCATCCATGGCATGTATTAAAAAGAAATATTTCCTCCTGTCCAGCCTGAAACTTTCATCACTGGGCTGTCTCTGTTTTTCCAGAATTGCCTTGTTCTGTCAGGGTCTTGTTTATTAAGAGGAACCACTCCATTACAAGGAAGCCCTGTTGTAGTTACTTTATGAACACAGATAAAAAGGGTTCTACAAAGGCAGGTACAAATTTAGCAGCATCTTATCTGTGACCCTCAGCAGAGTAGTGAGTGGACATGCATTAAATATTTCCCATTCTCATGACTTTTCATCTCTCTTTATTGTGATCAAGATACACAAAAATAACTGAAGGAAGCTCTACACTGAGGTTGTTACTTCTGTAAAAGTTATACCACAGCCTTCACTAGAAATGTGGTAGGTCTATTCCTTTCCTAGAGATCTCGCAATCTCCTCCCATAAAGGTAACTTTATATATTTATTTTTTCTAGAAAAGGTTTGACAGAACATGCAATGTATTTGAGTTTCACACACACCTTCTCTTGGTGTGTGCACGTCTGTGTGGCACCATGATCTGCAGCCAAACCTTCTATTGGTATAGCTGGATCTGTTTGATGAAAATTACAAGTGTCAGACGTGGCTGAAATGCTGCATTAGAGACTCACTGATGGTTTGTGCTATACTCTTCAGTCTGATTGGACTATGCCTGGCAAAGAGCACAGAGGAAAAACAACATATTATATTTGATCACTCTGTATATGAAAATGATGAGAGCATCCATGGAGGCTCTCAATCTGTATCTGAAAGACATATTTGGCAAGCTTGCAATCTGTCCCCAGCCAAAATTTCAAATTTGAAAAAAATATACCAAGAATATATATTAATGTTTGTGACTGCCTGGGTACATGAACAGTCGGTACCAAGTTATGATTTCTTTTGGTTATTTTGGTATTTAAAGAACAGCGTTTCCAAGACTTTAATATTCCTAATGTGTGACTCACAAGAGGAGTAAAGCAAAACAAACATTCCATGAAATCCCCTTTCCAGTGAATTCCTGATCCCCTCTATCAGTAAGGTGGAATAATATGAACATAAATTTTGGTAAAAGACCTCACAAACAAACACATTCATATTCATCTCCTCCATGGCTGCTGAATCCATCCCCTCACCCAGGCTGTCTGCTGGTGAAGGAGGTGACCTATACATTTACCACTGAGTGCCAGAATAAGGTATCTTTTATTTGGGCTTGACTTTAAGATTACTGGAAGCCCTTTACTTTGATTGATGCTGATGGGCTACCATGTGAACCATAGCACTGAGCAGGACTTGGAGACCTCAGAAAATAATGTTTTGTCTCACCGCTCCAGGACATTTTGTTTTGAAAAGAATAAAAGACACAAAATAAAGTCGAGCCTCTCTATGCCCCCAAACCCAAGAGAATGTCCTTCTATCATGTTGCTCTGACAGACCAGTAGGTATCAGCAAAACTTGTATAATTAATTTGTCCTATCATAATCAAACTAATCCTCCTTTCTAATTTTGGAGGATAGTCACTGCATGCTCATTCTGTAAAAGATCTTTTTTATGATGGCAAACAGATGATTTATCTTCCTTTTATTTTAA
Organism: Peucedramus taeniatus; assembly: GCA_013400575.1. Classification (NCBI taxonomy): domain Eukaryota; kingdom Metazoa; phylum Chordata; class Aves; order Passeriformes; family Fringillidae; genus Peucedramus; species Peucedramus taeniatus. The sequence continues at coordinate 82,144 of WBNO01019867.1, read as the reverse complement.
AGGCTGCAGTTGAATTGAAGGCTGATTTATTTTGTCTGTATTAATATGGGCAACATCACTTGGTCTAATGATTAAGTATTCATGTCTGGATAAAAATTACTTTCTTTGCTCTAGATAATAACAGATTATTTTTCACTCCTGCTATATGTGAATTATGAAAGATAGTTATTTCTTTAATCTCCAGAATATCTTGCTATGAAAGGGCTTATGCATTTAATTCATAGTTCAGGGAAGAAGTGATCTTTTAAGACAAACTAGGATGAATGTATAGTTGCTGTCAAAAATCTTTTTTGTTTTTTAAACATATTTTAGGAGAAAGAGAAAAATGTCAGAAAGATAGAACATTGCTTTTGCCTCATTTTCTTAAAAGTAAAATTCAAGTGGATACACAAAAATATGTAGAAGCCATTGAAAACCCCAAAATATCCATTTGCTGCACCAGGATATTTCATCCTGCTATGTTCAGTATCCAGCCCTTCAGCAAGGAGATGAATCTTCCCTCCCCTGAGCTCTCTGGTGAGCCAGCCTTGTTGATGGGCTCTGAATTAGGCTTCAGAGAGATGGGAGTTCAATTCTACACTAAACTGTGTGAAAACTCTGCAGCTCTGAACACTTCTTGTCCTGGCTTCAGCTGGAGTAGAGTTTTAATTTTCTTCTGAATTCTGAAAACAAGCCCAACCACTGCAAGAGCAAACAAATCAACATTGTGACCAGCAACTATTAAACCAATACAGATTTCTATAGCTGGTAAACACATGTAGAAATTTGGGTAACAACTCTCCTCTGTCATGTGGAGAAATTTTCTACTGCTCCTTAAGATGAGGAGAGTTGAACACAGTAAACAAACTGACTCGATCTTGTTTGATTGTAAAGGAAGCCAGAAGCTATTCAAGTATAGATATCTCTGCTGTAGGCAGGTTTGTTTAATCAGGTGAATACCTGCAGCCAAGGGCTGGCTGGCTGGATGGATGCTGTCAGCCAGTTCAATATATTGCTTTTAGAACCTGATTTTCATCAGTAACAGCTGATAAAATCTGCTTCTTCTGCATTGATTCTCTTTATGCTGTACCTACTCACATAGCCAGGTATAACCACCAGATTTTGCTTACCTCAGAAATTGCACATGTTCACAGAATACATGCAATTTACCCACTCCAGTGCAGAACTGTATATTGTATTTATTGCATGTGCTATTGCATAAAGATACATTTACATCATCAGTGTATGTTTGGCTAAGTATCTTCCTCCAACTTGTTGCCACAGCTGCCAACTAACACAACATCATGTACACATTTTAAAAGAAAATAGAGCAGAGCAACAACAGACACCTTAAATTTATTGCTTTTTTCCTTCAAATTAGGATTCTTTTTTCCCTTGGGCACCAGATGTAGCTAATCTTAATATGGCCTACTGCTTTTCAAATTGAGAAAAGGTCATTATGGAGTGTAAATGCTGTTGGCAACATACTGCTATATTAAACTTCCAGATGTCAGCTTTGACAGAGGAAGCCATCAACAATTCATGACATTGTAAAAACATTTTTCTTGCCGATCCATTTACGATGAAGTATTATGTTGCCCTCTTGACAAATAATGCAATATCATGTTAAGTATAAATAAATCAAAAATACAGATGTACTTGCTTGAATTATGATGGTCACTAATGGCATTTTGGGGAGAAAAAGCAAATTCAAAGTCTGACTAATGTCTCTGGTTACTCCTGCCCAGTGTTTCTGAGGAGCTCTGCAGCCCACAACAGCAGAGTAGAGCTTCAAGGGAGCAAATGTTTGTGTTTGTTGGGTAACCCAGCTGGAAATACCCTTCCATGCATTTATTCTTCTTTTTTAAAGGGGAATTCTGGTATGGCAAGGCCACTGACCTTCCTCTGACAATGAAATTCAGAGATTTCCCAGGGTGAGAGGGAAGTGGACCAGTCAGATTCTCTGGTTCTGAAGGTACAGCATCCCACCCACCCAAATTCAGCCTGGTGCCTTAGCATGATAGTCTCTGTCAGGGAAATGTCAGTGGTGATGCTGCTCAAAACCTTATCAGCCATAATTTGCTCCCAATCAGTTCTTCACTGCCAGTTTAAAGGAGAATATATGCTAGATAAACAGATCTATCTGAGCAAATGTAACCTTCTAAGAGGAAGCTGTTAACAGATCACCAACATTTTTCTGATGCTATTTGCTTTTAGATGGGTACCCATAATTAGTATGGAGAAATCTTTTTTAAGGACTAATCCCTTCCATAAGAAATGAAAAAGTGCAGTTAGAACATGATGAATATTTCTTTGGAAAAGGCTAAAAAGCATTTAGAGCTGTAATATTTAAACTTGGTGATTCATGATTGCAGAATACTTAAACTGCATAAAATATACTCATCTTTTGAACTTGTTTTGCTAGCATCTAAAATGATGGATTCAAACATCTTCATAATCTGTTAGTTTATTATAATCTCTGCTCAGTGTTCTGGAAGTACTATTATTTCATTGGTTTATTTATTATTGTGTGTAATGTATTAAAAAGAGGGCATTCTATTGACCTTAATCTCTGAAAAAGTAATATATGAGAGTGAAAAAGCAATAGTTGGAATTAATTATAGATCTAGACATGATGGAGGACTCTCTGCCAGTGTATATTGGCAAAATCCCATTGAAGTCAATAGAGTAAGACCAATTTACATCAGCACAGGAGCTGATTTAACAGGAATTGGAAGAAGATGTTCTGAGCTTTGCACAAATGCAAAGAGACAGAGCACGGAAAATATCAGACTGTTTTGTATTTTGTTTGTATGTCTGCAATTAACCTTCGTACCTGTTTGTGCCTGCACTATAAAAGTAACTTTTTTTTTTTCCATGTGCAGGAAAGGTGCAAAATTGCAAGGATATCAGCTGAAGGATTTTGCATGAATACAAAGCTTGTTGAAGTCCAGTCATGATGTCTCATAAGATGGTAAAGCTCTTCTTTTTGAACATCAAAGAAGTACATCAAAGTGTACCTCCTGATGCTATGGAAGCTGGTTAAACAGATTCAACAGTTATCCTGTAATAAGCTTTGAAAAGATATCTATGCATAAATGAGACAGAATATTTTGAATCATGGGAATCTTTCTAAAATTATGTGGAGGGAACAAATAGAAGGTCTTGTTCTTACCTCCCTCTCATTTTGCTTCAGTGTACTTGCACTGACTTCAGAGGCCATATGCTGGATTTACATCATGTAAGGGTAACTCTAAACAGGCATTGTAAGGGCAAAGTGACAACAAGATTATTTCTGATAAATTGCAGGAGAGCAGTAAGGAATAATCAGATAATGTCTTTCAAATATTGCTAGAATTATAAGGCTGATTTTGGTTCCACTCTGTGAGTCAGAGTGCCTTTTCCTCTTGCTTTACAATCCGACTTCAAGAAAACCTTCTTACTGTGGAGCTTTTGGTGAGGAAGCTATTCTTATAATGCAGTGATTCATGCCTCCTGCTTCATATGAAGTGTTATTTTGTGCTAAGCAAGGGTCTTACTGTGGCAGTCTAGGTGCAAAAACTACCTAAAGAAAATAGAGACCTTTTATGCAGCAGTAGAAGAAGAGCTTGTTCCACAGCCAAGCTTCAGAGTCCTTTAATGGGAATAAAAATTTTAAAGAATACTGTGTATTAAGAGTCAACCCTGAAAATTAGTTGTTCTTATTTATTTTGTTCTTCTTTTCCTTCAAGCATGAATGACACTGGCATAAGTCCAAAGACTTAATTTGCAGTTACAGGAATCATTCTACTCTTTCTTCTTGTAGCCATGTGAACACAGACATGATGCCTGGAGTGATTGATCTCTGATTTTCCAGGCAGTTGCATAGAGCTGACTTAGCTATTTCAGAAGAGGGGGTTCAATGGGGTACAGATGTGCTGATGGTAGGAATGATGATCTGTTTGTCATGGGACTAGGAAGAACAGACAGAAGGAAAAGCAGCCATGGGGAGATGACAGAGGAAGAATGATGGACAAGCGAAGTCTCTGCCTCAGAGAGACACAGTCCCCATGGTTCCTCTGGAAACAGCAAGTCAGTCTTTACAGGCAAGAAAGACAATCTAAAGCTAATCTTGCACATAATTTCATCCTTTTCAGAATGTAAAGAATAATATCACTTTTGTTTATCAAGGTCTCAGTTCAGCAGAAATCTGTAGTGCTGAGTTCTGCAGTTCTCAGAGGGGTTTGCTCCCTTGGCTTGTTTGAGTCTTCATTGTGCATTGCTAAAGAAAATAGTACAATCCCACAAACATAAGACTTTTAGTAGGCATAACCAAGATTCTGGAATAATGTTAATGAAAAATATAACACATAGACAGGACAGGACAGGGAGACAGTACAAAAGGGAATGTGTCTATATGGGTGCATAGAGAAATCCATAAAATAAGCCTCCATTAATCTTAAAAAAACCTCCTGAGATCCCCAGATTTCAGTTGGCTAAAGACATGCCCTTGGCTAGTTTGCATTCATAAGGATCACCACCTGTACAGCCTTTCTGCCATTTTGCATTTCTCTGATGAACCCCAGCAATGCATCAGGAAAATACCATTCCTCTGATGATGTATTGCTGTTAAATGACCCTGCTTGGTGACACACTCAAGTTGTACATCTTCAGACAGATGAACTGTAGCAGTGGCCTCTCTGTCTGTCACATGTAAGGGAGTATGGAGTGTAAAAGATGTAGTGGCAGGGGGTAGGGATAAACAGGAGGCTAAGCATGTGCCAGCCTCTCTGGGACAGAAGGGATGCTAACCAGGAAATACACAGGAAGTCACTGAAAGGACAAATTTAATGGGCTTGCCAAAAAGCATCTAGGCAAAGGCTTTAGCAAAGTCAACAGCAAGGAGTGCCATGAGAAAATTCAGAGCGTATTAAAAAGATGGCTGTGAAGAATATTCCATGGGGATGTAGAACATTGGCTTCTTTTATGACCAAGATAATGCATTCAAGCTGGAGCCCAGGAGACCCAGCATCACATCTGGCTGAGCTAAAATGAGTTTGGCATTGCAAATCCATTCACTCTGGTGAGTCTCCATCAGCTGTTGGTAGTGCAGTAGTTCAGGGCAATTAGAAAGTTTTGCTCAGGATCAAAAGGAACTTCTTGCTGCTGAGTTTCTGAACTTTAGCAGACGAGTGGGGGAAACTTAGTGAACTTCCAACCAGGAGGATCCTAAAGAAGAATGTGCATAAAAAACACACTGAGATTGTCCTTTTTCCCTTTTCCCTGAAAGTAAACAAAACAAATTAATGGAGAGGAGGCAATTCAATTCAAAAGCATATCCTTTTTTAAAAATTGCTCAAAGAATAATGTGTTCAAGTGAAGCCTGGGTAACTCACCATTGTAATTCATTGCTACAGGAGGATGGTGTGTCAATATCACTGGGTAGCTTTGTAGGTTTAAGAATAGACCTGGAATAGACCATAAACACAAATAACAGTGGTAAAACTACAAGAGAACAAATATAAGAGCTATGCAATCTATTTTTAAGGAATAGCATGACCTGCTGAGGTTAGGCAAAATTGTCCTGCAACATCTTATACCACACAATCAGCTTCACTGCAATAATTTTGCTTCTTCTGAAGCAGCTGTACTGAAAACTTAAAGACAGCTACTTGTCTCAGCTAGTCCATTGATCTGTTTCTGTGTGACAATTTCTTTGTGCTTGCAAATAAATCCAGGGAATCTGCAAAAACTCCCTAAAGTGCAAACTGAGAAATGCTAACCTTAAAGAATCAGTCTTTCATTATCTGTTTTCTCTCCACATAAAATAAACTGAGGCAACACAACTCATAAATAATAAATGGCTAATTCTTAGATCTTATGTAGCACCTCTTATCAGAGCAGTTTTTAACACACTGAACAGAATAAATAAATTAATTCTTATAGTATGCCATTGGGACAGGTATGTTTGGCTGTACACATTTCACAGCTTGCTAAATTATTTTGTGCCCTTCTAATTAGTGTAGTCCACAGTGACCAGAGCCATGGAGCAATCCTCTGCAGTTCTACATGCCCTGTGAGCTCTGTGTCCCTGCTGAGCACACAGTCCAAATGTAAGGCAAATGACAGCAATTGTGCACAGGCAGGTGGGAAGAACAACAAGCAATAGGGAGGTGGGGAGGGATTTCTGTACTTGAATTGCCTAAATAGTTCCACATTTTGTGTAGGAATGTAGAATTTATGGTTCTGGCTTTCAACAGCACTCAGCAACACAGTATTTCATAGTATATCAAGAGTATTTTTATTTCCAGTTGAAATTACTACATATTTTAATTATTTATATTTTCACCACAAAACTCTGAAGTAAGGGAATGATTTTTTTCTTCAAAAGGAAGTTGTGGAAACTCCTGGAGAAAATAATTCATTCCTTTCACCTTCACTTTTGATAGGCCATGACCTGAGGTGAAGTATTATCTGCCAGTATGTATCAAGGTCCATAAACTCCTGTGGTACAACTTTCCATCCTCCAAAACACAAACAAGCAAAAATTGGGGCTGCAGGAGATATAACCTATCCAGTGATCTTTTCAGCTGACACTAATGAGTCCATGGGGAATGTGTACAAATCCAAAAAGAGCTACATTTTTGTTGCAAATCTTTCCCTCCAGCTGAAACTTTTCAGAACCCCCAATTCTTTTTTCCAAGTAATTTTCTTATAATTTTTCCTGAAAAGACAACTTTTCATCATACACATATCAGGGAGTTATTCATGGATAAGACCCCTTTGCTTTTTTTGAAAGGGTGTAAAAGACTGTAGTGGAACATAGGGTGCTGAGCACTTGAAAATCTAGCCCCAACTGCTTTGCTGTAGGTCACATAACAAGATTCTGTCACATGCTATAACTTTGAGATAAAAGGTAAATGAATAGAGACAGTTTGTTGCTTATGTTCCATGAAGCTGGAACAGAGCAAACTCCAGAGCACAGCAGGACACATTTGCAAAGACGAAGAACAGGGGACATTTATTCTAAACCTGCACTTACTGTAATAAATTGTCACAGTTTGTGTAATTTAGAAAACGTTAATGAGAAGATCAGTGAGTTTGGTGAAGCAAGTTAGAAAGGTTCCTTAAAAGTATTTTCTATTGCTAGAACCAGCAAAAAGAAAGAAGCTAAAAAGCTTTGCAATCTTAAGTCCCTTTTCCAGCCCCATTTCTCCATTTCAGGTTAAAAAACAGCCTGCAATCCTGCAGAGGTGTTAGTGTTTTCTTTCTTCTCCTGGAATTTATTATTTCTTTCCTTTGTACCAGGCTTACAGGATTTTTTTTCCCATTTTTTCACGTGGTCATTTCAATGATGGTCATAAATCTATAAATATTTTTGCAAATTATTTGCAAAATGCAAATATGTATTGAAAAAATAAACACCAATGACTAGGAGTCAAAAGCCACTTCAATAGCCCAAGAATCAAGAAAATTAATAAATCTGGTCTAATCTCTTTTCAGGAAAGATTTTGAATGCATAACTTTTCTCATCTGTCTAAATGCAATTTTACTGAATCAGACAAAGGTCACCCACAGAGAATTAAGCAGCTATTTTCATAGTGTAAAATCAGGCAGTTTATACTCAGGTCAAATTGTCTGCACACTGTTTAGTAGTTCTCCACTGCTCAAAATGTGAAGCGGCTCTAATTCAGGATGTAAGTAAAATCTACCCAATTGCTTCCATATTAATAAATGAAAATGCAAATAAATCTGAAATAAAACTGTACTTATATTAAAAAAAAAATCCATTATTGTAATACTGAATTTCAGCTGTACACTACATCCTTATCTGTTGTCCTATAAACCATAGTATTATTAAATGCCTGTATTTTTGTTCATCTGAAATGCTGCAGTTAGGTGGAATTTTTCTTCCATATTGTTAAGTTATTGAATAATGTGTGAGGCATCTGTAATCATTTGAGATATTTCAAGGTACAGTCCCTCTGCCTTGTCCAGAAGAGCCAAAACTTCCCAACAGTTCCTCTCCCCGAGGCTCCTGCTTCTGCCCCCCAAGGTATTTGACATTGGTGCTGGATGGTGACAGGTTTAAAAGCCAACGAGGTGGGCAGAAAGAAACCCAAACCCCCTTGTGTGTCTCTGAGGACAGAAGTAAAAGTCAGTCCTGGAAGCTGATTTATCACACCTTGGGGGCCTTTCCCAGGGCCCTTTGAGCTGCCCTCTGGAAGCAATTTCCTCTGACCACACAAGGCTGTCGGAGACACCAAGAGGATTTGTCCTCTGCTTCAGTATGGAAACAGTTTTCTTCTTCAGTATGGAAATAGTTTTCTTCCCTTACAACTGGTTTTAAAGGAAATCTTGTTTTGCCTGTGAGCACCACAGCTTTAGCACATTACTCATGCCTGCTATGTTCAGATTCTCACAACACACCCTCCACTGCTTCTGTGCTTTCTGGCAGCCACATCTATACCTGGGGTGGATATTTCAGCTCTCCTTAAAATTTGTAGTGCATAAAATAAGTGAGAGAGAAAATCAGGTTTTATCTAACTCACCACGTTTCAGGAGTTGCACTGCTGTCTATTTTGTCTGAGTAAATCCTCTCTCTTTGCTTCAAGAGTGAGCTGGGAAGGGAGTCCACCAGAGGAGGACCTCCTGGTGGAGCAAAGCATTAGATAAATTGAAAGAACTAATGGACATGACAAAGCATAGTTTTTCATATGTCACACTATTTCTTTTGGCAACTGTTTCTTAAAAAAATAGTTTCTATAAAGCAGAGAAGACTTATAATTAAGTACAGAAATCCAACCCAATGAACTCTGTTGAACACATTCAGGAGGAAGTGAACAGTTACCGTGAACTTAGTTTGAAGCAGAGAGGGGAAGAAAAGAAAAGAAAAAAAGAAAAGAAAAGAAAAGAAAAGAAAAGAAAAGAAAAGAAAAGAAAAGAAAGAAAGAAAGAAAGAAAGAAAGAAAGAAAGAAAGAAAGAAAGAAAGAAAGAAAGAAAGAAAGAAAGAAAAAAAGATTTTTTCTTTAGTTAGAAAATAGAAGGAAATTAATTTTTAATATGATATTTCATGAAGTATGATCTAGAGAGGAATTTGATCTTTTATCAAGGTATCCCCTGAGAGCTGGGACAAAAATAGATGCTATAGATCATCTGTTCTTATTTTCTAATGTTCAAAAATATTGTACAAAGCTCCTAAGTTGGCACTAAAATAGCTGTAATAGAGGAGAGCAGGTAGAAAAAAATGCTGGTACAAAATCTCAGCTGTGCTGAGACAGTGAAGGAAGGCACCACTGGCACAGTCAAACACCAAAATGTCAGTTCAGCTGCAGTTTGCCTCTTGTGACCAGGAGGACTTCAACATTTAAAATAGTGCAAGAAAACTGCTGCAGGAAAGAGAAAGTACTTGGCTGGCCCAGCTGATTGTCACTGGTCTAATTAGTTAATTATATAAACAGGCTGTCTGTTTCTTTATCTACCTTGATATATTTTCTTCTCTTTATATTAAAAAAAAAAAAAAGAAACAAAAAACAACCCAAAAGCACCACCACTAACAACAAAAAAGAGAACAAAAATATTGGCTGCCTTATTCACATTTGTTGAAAGGAAAAAATATGTTTAACTGAGGATTGGAAGAGTCTATAATTGTAAGAGTCCTGTTTGGTTGGGGGTGGTGGTGGTATTGCTGTTCTTATGTTTGTTTGTTTTGATTTTTTGCCTTTTTGGTTTGTTTTTTGGCGAGTTGTTTTTTTGAGGAGGTTGGTTTTTTGTTTGTTTTAATAAGTGACCACCTCAAATTTCACTTTTAACTAAGTGCTGGTAGAAACTTCATAGAATCATAGAATTCTGTTTTGGAAGGAATCTTAAAAGTCATCTTGTTCCAACCTCTGCCCTAGGCCAGGTTTCCACTATCCCAGGTTTCTCAGGGCTCCATCCAACCTGGCCTTGAGCTCTTCCAGGGATGGGGCATTCACAGCTCCTCTGGGCATCATGTTCCAGTGCCTCACTATCCTCTGATTAAAAAATTTCTTCTTAACATGTAATCCAATATCTCCTCATTTAGTTTTAAACTTTCTCCCCTTCTATCACTATCTGCCAGTGCAAGAAGTCTCTTTTTTCTTCAGTGCCCCTTTCAGTTACTGGGAGGATGCAATGAGGTCTCCTCTGAGACCCTCTCACTAATGTAATGTTGTTCAAGGCTGCTGAGGGGCACCCTCTGTGTTGGTGGTGGCATGGAAAGATGTGGTGGTTTGATTCTGTTGTGTTTTTTACACACAATTGCTCTGAAAATATGAAACTAAAGCAATCAGAAGAGGTGCAACCAACCACACTGTAACACTGCATATGAATATTTTTTCATATACAAAGTGCCTGGTGCAGTATTTTCTCATCTAATGTTTCCTCAGCATTGCCTGTTCTTTCTTTAGGTTCTTTTTTGTCTTTAATAGCTCAGCTATTATCTTTTCAGATGTGGCCCATTAATTCCTCTGTATGAATTCATGCACAGTCAGCTCTCCTGTGCTAATGACCAGAGGGGAATAATGGGTAATGCCCACAGAGAAGGATATGTATTGTTTTAGCTGCTTCTTGATTTATTGTAATCTCTCTGTTCATTTCTGCTTTTTCATTTTTTATAGAATCTCAGAAAATAAAACATTTCAGAAGCCATCCAAAATAATGGTCCATTTCTGACCAGTGTGAAAACATGGGTATTCTGGGAAGTGGGAGAGGAGAGGGTCAGAATGGAAAAAAAGATGATGAAAGAATACTTATCTAATGCATTTATAATACCAGAACAAGGAACGCCCCAAGAGATCATCAGTAAACACATTAAAACTAGGAAAAATAAAGTAATTTTGTTTATACCAGGCTTTAATGGCAGAATTTACAAGGAATGGTTATTATGGGTTGTGAAAGAGCATGAATTGACAAAATCAAACAAAACAAGGAGGTACATTTATCTAACACTACTAAAAACACTGCTAAAACTTCCAGCTCAAGAAACCCCTAAACTACTGCTTATCAGAAACTGCCATAACTAAATCTTTTCCTGTCATAAGTAAATCCTAATACCCACTATCAAACATCAGCTAACACTCATTATCAGACCAGGTAGATCCTTGGTCTATCCAGTTATCCTCTTGTAATGCTGCTTCCTTAGCAGGTCAAACCAATGATCTGCAGATTATTCCCCCTAAAAGAAACTGGTCCATGAGCAAGCAAGAGAAAGACAAGATTAATCTAAAATATTTAGCAAATTAATAAATAAAGAAATTACTTTAATAAGACACTGTTAAAATAATTAAGAAATCATTAAAATGTTCCCCTCACATTTAATATACATTAAGGGTGGGGTTCCTGTTATTCTGGTTCAAATTCTTTTCTCTAAACAAGATGGAAACAATTTTTCTCCTTTTCATCCACCCATTGCTGAATAGTGTTACTATCCATTATTCAGGTTCTACACCTGGACTGTGCTGCAGGCTATCTGGGAAGGCAAAATACTCTGTGTTTTATATAGCTTGCAAAATGTTTTTACAGCCTCAAGGTAAATTAATGAATATAGAGAATGTAATCGTATATTCAGGCCTCACATTTTTGAGTTTCTGGCTCCACCATCATATTTATAAATAAATGTCACAAATGACCATTTCAGAACAGCAGGTAAAGTTGAAAATTACTACTAGCTTCCTTGTCAGACAACATAGACTGCCATAGACTGCAGACAATCAAGACTGTGCCTTTTTTCTTTTTCTCACCACATCAAAAAGTTATTTTGCGTTCGTAATGCTGACAAAGTTTTGTCTAGTGAAAGCCATGAAACTGGAGCAGGCTGCTGACAACAAAGGTCCAGCTGCCTTTGTGAGTGACATATCAGGTTATTTTCTCTTTGGAAAAGCACAGATTCAGATCTTACATATTTTTCTTTTATAGTTTCAGCCATCATAGTAATTTTCGGTTCTTACAGGCAACATAACCGCAGCAGTTCAGTGTAACTTTTAAGAAGCATATTTGCAGAGGGTTTTAGTGGCAACTTCACTGACTTCAAAACTCTTCTCAGCATACAATTTTTTCAGGTTGTCATGAACTTAAGAGGATTCTTTGCTCATAATTTCCACATGCCTGGACTACTGTTTTATATGTAACTGTCAAAACACGTCAGGAACCAAGCTTTCTGTGTGATACATTTTTTTCATGGACAAAGTTTTAGCCAAATTAGTCCACTGTAGGTAAAAATATATTAGGATAAAATCTGTCTTCAGTAATATTGGATACATGCAAAGTAAACCAGTGAGTTTTTGCTTATTTGGGTTTCTTTGGTTGTTTGTTGGGGGGGGTTGTTTTTTGCATGTGTGTGTGATGTTATGTTTTTGTTACTAATTAAATCTGCAAATCAGTCTAATCTTTAAGCTGATTAAAGAAGAGAGTGGTAAGAAAAACAAAGTAAACATTCAGCAAGATCTTTTCTTCAGGGGATATTGCTCATAGCAATAGGAATCCCATTTGCTTTTCAGACCAGTTAAACATGTAATAAAACCTGCCTTTCCCAAAGTTATTGTCTCTTTATTTCACCCATGAAGCAAACAGAAGAAAAGTGGTGTTGGAAAAGCATCTTCTGTGTCCTGACATCTAGTCAGAGAAGCACTCCCTTCAGAGGAAGGAGACACAGATTTCCAGAGTTCAGCCATTAAACTATCACCAATTATAATCTGGTCCTTTACATCTTTATCAGTTGTGCACCTTTTCACATGAGTGTCTGGAGTGTGGAGCTGAATTTTCTCTCTCCAAATTCAGTTCAGATGAAATCCAGCCCAGCAGTATCTGCTCACCTGGATAAATGATCCCTTTTGATTGCCTATGTACATCTGAGCTTCACATTATTCAGACACAAAAAGTGCAATGTAGGAGGTCTTAGGATGTGACTCAATGCTCAATGTACTTCACAGAACCACAGAAATAAAAAGTGGTTTGGGTCAGAAGGGACATTATTGATCATCTCATTTCAAACCCCTGTCAGGGACACTAGACCAGGTTGTTCAGAGCCCCATCCAGCCTGGCCTTGAACTCTTCCAAGGTTGGGGCATTGTCATGGTTTAACCCCAACCAGCAGCCAAGCCCCATGCAGCCAGTCACCTGCTCCCCCACCAGTGGGATCTGGGAGAGAATCAGAAGGGTAAAAGATGGAAAACTCATGGGCTGAGATAAAGACAGTTAAATAGGGAAATAAAAATCCAAGCACAGACAGCAATTTAAAAGAAGGAATTAAGTGTCTCCCCTTCCTCCTTCCCCACCTTTATACACTGAGTTTGGGTCACCTGTTCTGGCTCTGTCTCCTCCCAACCTCCCCTGAACCCCAGTGGCCAGTGTGGCTGTATGAAAAGCAGAAAAGACCTTGGATCTGTGTAGGCCCTGCTCAGCAATAACAAAAACATCTCTGCAGTATCAACCTTGTGTTCAGCACAAATCCAAAACACAGCCCCATACCAACTACCATGAAAAAAATAAACTCTACCCCAGCCAAATCCAGCATATTACACCCCTTATTCCAAGCAATTTCCATCATGTCAGGTCCCAGACTATTCAATACAACCCCAATAATCACCACCCACTTCATGCAGGCACATGGACACCTACAGCTTCTCTGGGCACCTTGTTCCAATGCCTCACCACACTCACAAGAATTTGTTCCTAATATCTAAGTCAAATCTATCATTTTTCAGTTTAAAGCCATGACTACTTGTTCTCTCACTATACAGTCTTGTCAAAGTCCTTCAACTTTTTTTTTTGTATTTGCCTAACATTGGGGTTTTAGTGTTATTTTAACTGTTCTTGAATATACAATAATATAATCACTGAATTTGTAGATTGGAAAAGACCTTTATGATCACCAAGTCCAACCTTTCAAACCAGCACTGCCAAGTCCACCACTAAGCCACGTCCCCAGGAGATACATCTACATGTATTTTAAATACCTCTAGAAATGGTGAGTCCACCATTGCCCTGGACAGCCTATTCTAGTGCCTGATCATCCTTGCAGAGAAGAAATGTTTCCTAATATAGAATGTAAACCTCTTCTAGTTTAACTTAAGGCCATTTCTTCTTGTTCTGTCACTTTTTACCTGGGAGAAGTGACCAACATCCATCCATGTGGACACAACCTCTTCTCAGGTAGTTGTGGGGAGGAATGAAGTTTCCTCTAAGCCTCCTTTTCTCCAGGCTAAACAGCCAGCTCCCTCAGCTCCTGCTTAAAATTAAATTAGACTGAATCTTACTATATTTTCTCCACTTTTTATGTTCTGGGTCTTTAGGGTTTTTACACTAAAATTTGAGCAGACTCCACACCACTCCCAGGGCTGGTAGTGGAGTTTTATGTTAAAACTTTACTTCTGTAATCATCTGCAAGTCACAGAGTAATTCTTAGTGGGTTTTTTCCTCTATAATGTCTCCATTAAATTTCAAAGAGCTGAAGGGATTAAGAATACCTTTATGTAGTTAATAATCAAACCTATTCTTTTTTCTATAAAAAATGTCTACATCATGGAAATGGGAGAGCAGATAACTATTTATCAAAAAGATAATAAGGGCCAGGAAGAACACACTGAATTCCAATGACAAAGCAAATAAAGCTGCTTAAATCATTTTCATTTATGAAGAAATCAGCTTTGGGAACATTTGACAAAATAATGTATCTTCATGCAATTTCAAATTTGTTAAGTGAGTCTCTTAATTGCAGGTTGAGAGGAGCACAAACTGTCTGTACTGATGCCTAACTAGAGTCAGACATAATTAGCATTCAAAATCACTGCTTAAGGAGACTATCATGTATTTACAGGAATTGTTTATTTGTATTTCTCTATCACATTCTTTATGGGCTGCTGTGATGTGATGACTTTCAGCTGTTATTGCTTTCACTGACATAGTGCCTATATTGGCATATGAAAATGCAAACTATTTTAAATCCACTTCTATTCAAAGCAAAGGAAAAAAAAGAAACCTGAAAAAAAAAAACCTTCCTGTAAGGGAGACAGGAAATTCTCCAGTTCTGGTTATTAGAAGCCACAACTTACTGAAAAATATACTTTAGTAAAATACAAATTAGGAGGCTGAATATGGGGTGAATGAATAGAGTTAATTGATTTGTAGTGGAATCCTTGTGGCCATTGTAAGGTTTCAAAAGTCAACAATACTTGAAAGAGCCTTCACAGAGGGTCTACATGTGCACATGTTTAGTGCCTAAAAAGTGAATCTGCTTCCTAAAACCCCTTTCTCTAAATGAGCAGACTGAGCTTATTAGGATGTCTAGTTTGACTTGAATCTGTTCTTCTCATTTTTTTTTAATATCTCAATAAGGACAGAGCTCACCTGAGAATGTTACTCAGATTTCAGATGTTGAGTTCTTTTAAAAATTGCATGCATAAGATTTTTGAAACATCCAATTTAAATTTTGAAACTGGGGAAGAGACAAAGTAGAGCAAAATAAAATATCACAGCTTGCTCCTTGAAGCTGGCTTGCAAGTCTGTGACATGGTTTATGCCTCAGCTATTTATACCCCAAGGAAGTTTGCTTTTTAAAAAAGGAGCTATGGAAGGAATAAGGTGTTTGGACACAGCAATGTTGAAGTGTGTGGAAAAACTGGGAGATGAGGCCTTGAAGACCACAAAAAGCACTCATAGAATCAGAGAGTATCTCAAGCTGGGAGGGACTCAAAAGGACCATAAAATCTGACTTTCTGCTCCTTGCAGGACTGCCTAAAATCAAATCATATGACTTAAGAGTGTGGCTCAGAAAATGTTTCTTTCCTTCTATGGTGCAGTTTGGATCATGATCCAATATTCAGCTTAACTGGTTTGCAGTAAGTGTCTGATTCCAAGCTAACAAATCCTGTAGCTTGGTTCTGGCCCTTCTGGGAAATCTGTGAGGGCTGAGTACATCTTTATTTATAATATTCAGGATTTATCCTTAAGAAGGTTGTAGGATTGCTGAGAAAAATGGGAATAGACTGAGAAGTGTTGTGTATATGTCTGCACACCTTTCTGCCTTCAGTACACCCAAAGCCTAAAGGAAGGGAGAAAGAATTAAGAAGAGAATGAAACTAATAAAATTGGTTAGGGAAAAAGGCAGGAAAATTTCAAATACATGCATAGAAAAAGAACTAATGAAGCATATGCAGTTAAAGAAACTGGGTTAGAGAAAGTCTAATATGAAAAAGCTATGGAGAGAAGCAAATGTGATTACCCAAAACAGGAAAAGTAGAAAATGCATGCTGTGAGTCAGGGAGGCATAAAGAAGGGTTGGATAAAGACCCACATGCAGAGACAACCACACACATCACCTTGAGGGGGCACATTATCTGCAGAAGGAGACTAAAACACCTCAAAGATATGGGAAAAAAAGTTCCCTGCCTCTCTCTATCCCAGGAAACTTGGAAAAAAAACCCTGAAAAATGTTGATAAGAGGATACTGACTGAAAATCAGAAGTATAGCCAGGCTTAGGAAATATGTTTATACCATTTGACATTAGTATCAGGCAAGTGTCTATGAAAGTGATAGAGAACACCTGTATAACCCCATAAAATGCCTTCTTCAGGCCAGTCACTGTCCCAGCTGGTGAATTTTTATCTAATTCCAGAGCTGGTTGTGGAGAGTAAAGCTTTATATTTCTAATATACAATATACTACTGGGAAATAAAGCAGCCATTGCTTAGATGCATAGCTGCAGATGGCATAAGTTTCAGTGCCACTCTTTAAATTACTGTAAAAACACGGGGAACTAGCTGTTGTACAAATAAATGCTAGCACAGAGGGTCTCACGAGGCTCTGGGGATCAGTAGCAGCTTTTTAACCTCTGGGAAACACAGTTCAATACCAGTTCAAGGGAGTAACAGCAAAGGAAAAAAGCTCTGTGGCCTGCATGACTGAAATTGGTGGTTTCAGCCCACATCCCTGCAGAGGTGTTGCCATGGTCAGGAAACATCCACATTACAGCTGAACTGTCACAGGAATGTGTTATCCATATGCTTTGGAAATAAAAACCTCAGAGATTTA
The DNA here is from genome assembly GCA_013400575.1 of Peucedramus taeniatus. NCBI lineage: Eukaryota > Metazoa > Chordata > Aves > Passeriformes > Fringillidae > Peucedramus > Peucedramus taeniatus. The sequence goes on along the minus strand of WBNO01019867.1, from coordinate 65,135 downwards.
TGCAAGGGGTTGTGGCAGTGGTGGCTGAGTCCTCAGGGCCAGATTCTGACACATCTGTATTTTGAATTCCACACATTGGAAAAGCATCACCTGCTTGTGTGACTGAGGTCAAAAAACACATGCAGAAGAGTTATTTGTTCCCCCCTGAGGTGAGAAATCTTCACAGTACAATTTATTAGTTTCTTAATGAAGCCAGTCCCATTTACTATTAAGTGGAAGTGAAAGATGCATTATGCTAATATTTTAATTGAAGGACTTGCTGCCTTTCTTTTTCCTTTTTTTCCTCGATCAATTTTTAGTATTTGCACAGTCTGACTCAACATTCTTACATCTGCTGAAATGGTTAGATGGAGAGTAACTCAACACATTGAAGACATGTGGTACTGTAGGCACTCCTGGTGTCTGTACCCTAGAGAGTTTTTAATTTAAATAGGCTCCAACATGCCAGAAAAAAACTGAAGGCAGTATTGGCTGGTGAAGGATGTTGGAGATTCACAATGAACAGAAGAAGTGTGACTCTCTTGTCAGACTCTTTATTGTGTACCTTTACTGTGATTTGACTTTGAAGATTCCAACTTAAAAAAATTAAAAAAAAAAGAGAAGGAAAAAAAAAGAGGACAAGGATAGTTCTGTCACCAAATTCTACTTGTCTGACTGCTTGAGAGAAGAGGCAAATCTGTGATTGCACTGTGCATATATTTACATTACATATCCTCTGCTAACATTCCTCATCTGAATGATTTAGTGGATTTAGTGTAATCACTCTATGTAACAAGAAAAAAGGAATTTGATAATGTTTTATTTGCACTGCAGAGCTGCCCTTACACAGAAAAACAAACCCATATCTTGGCTGTTCTCTTGAATTACTGAAGAGATAAAATTTTATAGAATAAAAGGAGGACATGTGGAAAAAATTTATCTCACAGCCATTGAATTTGGGAACAAAGGAGAAAATCCTGCTGAAAGTAACATATCAGCAAAAATATCAGTCAGCAAACAAAAAGGAACTTTCTTTAACAAGTTCAGACTTCTGTAATAATTATAGACAGGAGGGAGTTATGACTGAGGAAAGAATACTAACATAGCCTTAGTGGACTACAGAGAGAGAAGATTCCTGTGTCTTGCTGCCCCAGATCCTCCTCAGAATACCTTACGCTTATATTTCTTCTTTCATAAGACATGCCAAGTACGTATATTTGTTGGTACCTTTTTCCATAGCTGCTTCTCAAAATGTAATTAAACCCAGCTTCAGTCATGAGTAGCTGTTGAGCCCCTCTGCCCACTCCTTGGAGCCAAGCATCTTGCTGCTTCTTGCTCTTTCCCAGCCACTTCTTCCTAGGAGATCATGAGAAGGTGGCATAAAATCTGACTTTTTACATTTCTTGTAGTGAGACAGAGGGGAAATTTTCCAGAGTAGAAATCCATTTCGAATTTAGATAAAATGTGCCTCTTTGAATTAAGTCTGCAGCTTGCAAACAGAGCTGTTTGGTCTGCGTTCAAGACTGCCTGTTCTCGTAAAAACCCTGTGCTGGAAAACTGCTTCAGCCAAAGGGCTGAGATAACAGGGGCCCCTTGAACCTTGAAACAAACAGAGCCAGACAGGGCTGAGATTGCGGGAGAGAGGGCAAGCTGACCCAGGAGCTCTTTCTGTACTTTCTGATAAAAAACTAGCTGCAAGTGTAACGTGAAATCAGTAAAATGAATATGCATGAGACTATATGCATATGTATAAGCAAGGGGGAATAAAAAGGGTTTGGGAATTCTCAGGGCTGCACATGTCCTTTAAGGGGGACAAGGATCCCCACATGCGTCCAGCGCTGTAATAAACACACCGGCTTTACAACTTTTTACAAAAGCTGTGGGGTTTCTTTTTCTTTCCGCAAATCAGTAGTTCTGTGTGGTTAGCAGAGATTTGTAGTCATTCTCTGAACAATGAACAGGTTTTGTATCTTGGAGGTTTTGTACCTTGGAAGAGGTTTGGTAGTACTCTTGGAGTTCTCTAACTTTATTTTTTCTAAAGTGGGCAAAGGTAATGAACCAAGCCAAGACAATCACCAAACTGCATATTTAAAGTACGAAATATTTTCCTTTCATGTTTTTTTTAACATGATGCACTTTAATTTTTTGAGCATTTATTTCTATATTTTAGAAATTAATTAAGAGAATGTGTTGATTTCTTTCAACGTCTTTCACAGTTTTACAACAAAACAGATTGGTCCATGCAGCTTTTCACTTTTCCAAGCCAGTGCTGTATGCATGGAGTACCTGGTAATTACTGCAGGCAATGATTGCTATAAAATGACAACACTGCCTTTTTTGAATTTCTCATAGGTTTATCAATGTTTTCACTAAAATATTTAATATAAGCAAATACCTTATCCAGAATGTTGAGCATTACATCTCGCATGAAAGAAAAATCATCACTGCTCAGCAGTTCACAAATGGTAACAGAAAAGAAGTGACTTAATTTTAATTTTTGGTTGCTCTACCCTTTCATTTATACAAGCTAAAATTTTCAGAGCCAGAATATGTAAACAGATTTTTCAGTGACAGTTTTGAGAAGCAAAGAACAACTTTGCAAAAATACCACAATCTCATTTGTTCACTGACATAAGACATACTTACTCTTTTCAGAGTTTAAAGACATTAATTCCATTAAAAACAAACAAACAAACAAACAAACAAACAAAAATAACCAATTAAAAACGAACAACAAAACTGTTTCAGGTTTAATTGTTCTTCTAAGGGAGAGTTAGAAAAAAGGGGGAAAAGGGGAGGACAGGGATATGTAAAAGAATATGGGCAGAGTTTATTCATACTAGGAAAGAAAAGATCAAAAGACAGAAAAAAAAGGAAAAATTAGAAAACAAGAAAAAAGTTTGGGAGGTGTTGGAACTTGCATGAAAGCATGAGGAAGAAACAGTGAAGCAAGAAGCAAATTTCTTTTAGCTGATTTCTCTCCTCTGTCTGAGCCAATCTTGTCTGCATATGACCTGCAAACCTCTGTAAAGAGAAAAACATATAAATGGCAGAAAACATACTACAGCAAGAAAAATTAAATGAGGAGAGAAAACACCCACATCACTATATTTTTGAAGTCTTTCATCTGAAAGCCAGAAAGCTTTTTTAAGTGCTACTTTATGCTAGAATTTGTGCAGTGAACCTATGTGAAAATGGGAGAGCTCAATATAAAAGCTTTCAGCAAACTGATAAAAAACTACAATCATTTGTTTAGAAGCCAGCCTGGGTTTCTGAGTGGCAACTGCCACATGCTGCAGACATTTCTCTGCAATTCAATATGTACACATAGAGCATGGCTGCAAAGACAATCACCTGGCACAAATGCCAGCACTCCCCTCTGACAAAACACACAGAGGGGAACACGCTTGTGCTGCCTCAGAATGACTGATGCAGCAAGTAAGCTTATGAAGGAGGAAAAATAAATATGACAGTGACAGCAAGATTATTATGATTAAATGAACAGCTTCTTGTTTACCCCTTGTGTTGATGGATGGATAAATGTGCTTCTGCTTTCCTCTGCAACGTTGGAGTGTTTTTGTCACCCTGTTTCTTACATGTCCTCTGAAAGCTTAGACCTCCTTTCGTGCAGATAATTTTCCTCTAATTCAACAGGGTTATTCATGTGCAGGAATCATACATTCTGATACAGAAATAGCATTAGAACCTTAGGTTCTGAACTTTTTGGGCACTTCTCTTACAAGTGCTGACTCTGGGTGTCTGTGAATGCAGCACAGTGAAAGTCTGATTCTGTTCCGAGGTCAAGGAGAACATGAAGGCACTTCAGAGCCTCTCCACTTGAGGTGACAGTGCAAGCAGCAGACCTGGATGTTTTGTGCAGCAGTTCACGATCTGATTTCTCATCCTTTAGTATTTATTTGGATTAGATTTTCTCTCAGAAAGATTCAAATTCACAAGTGAGACTTACTCCCTGGAAGGGTGCAAACACCATCACAAATTCTTTTTTGTTTTGTGACTCCCTGTTCAGATATCTGTGACTACAAATCCAGATGCACATACACACAGACACACAAAGCATAGTGGTAGAAAGGTGTTTGTTTTCATAATATATTCCTGCTATTTGCTATTTGAAAGCATTTTGAACGAAATAGCATGGTGAAGTTGTCTGAACCAGAACATCTATTGTTGTTTGAAATGTCTGTGTCATGCATGACATTTAACTGCTGATCTTGCATCACACAAGTTTCATGCTGCTTGTGTGTTATGTCTTCCAGCACACACAGAACTGTGGGATACTCTGGGACATCTAGTATGGAATAACAGGAATTATGCATAGAGAGGCCACTAATGACCAATTTCCAGCTAGGCTGAATCCCAGAATCATAGAATTGCTAAGGCTGGAAAAGACTTTGAGATCACCAAGTCCAACCATCAACCCAGCACTACCACCATGTTTGCCACTAGACCATGTCCTCAAGTGCTATGAACACACATTTTTAGCCCATCCAGGGATGGTCATTCCACCACTTCCCTGGGCAGTCGCTTCCAATGCTTTACAACCCTTTCTCTTGTAACTTCTCTACTTCCCCTGGTGCAATTTTCCTCTTGTTCTGTCACTTGCTTATAGCCTTGTCTGCTTTGAAGAGGGTCAGGGGAATCTGTGCAATATAATTTATATCACTCACTGTGTTGCAGGCTCATGCTAGGAAAGTTTTAGAGATTTTTAAATTTGAAAGTGTTATGAAGAATTCCACATTTCATGCTAGACACCAAGCAACCCAGGAGTCATTTTCAACTTTTCAACTGGACACATGGCAGTGAGACTAGGAACAAAGACAATTTTAATGTAAACACTCTACAGGCATAATGCTTTATTATTCTGAAACTGGAATAAAACTAACAAGAGCTTTTTTTCTGGATGAAAACAGAGCCATTGATGGTAATGAAGAGATATTGAACTAGTTCCTGTCTGCTCTTTGCAATTTGTAGTACTTAAGAAGTCTTAAAAGAAATTTGACAGTGACAAATAGACATTTCTAAAATGTCAAGTAATTCTAAACATGAATTTTCATCTATTTCTAGAGTTATTCTGATATCTCAAATGTTACACAGCTTCCTGTAGACAGTATTTAGCTTTCTATTAGGAGATTTTTCCGAAACTTAAGCACATTGATATATTCATGCAGATGATGTTCTTGTGACACATTTCACAAATAAATTATATAAAATTAATGCTTGGTAAATGTTCTGAGTGCATTTTTCACATGTTAAACCACTTTGTAGCAGAACTGCTCCCTAGAAAAGAAAGTTGCCTCTTCTCTGAAAAATTCTGAAACCCTATATTGTCACATGAGGATTAATTGATAACATTTTTGAAATTAATATATTCCCTTTAATATTAGTTGGATGGCCACAAAATAAATTCAATGTGCTACCATAGTGGAAATTCAAAGTCAGCAAATAAAAATATTTTATTTCTTCTCAGTTTCCTCTAATTCTAGAAACAGTAAAAATTTCTGGCTGGTCAATTTTAGAAGACAAAAAAAAAATCTGCTTACCTATAGGATGGGGCTTTTGAGCTGGAGTAAATTAAAACCTTTTAAGGTTTTAAAGTACTCTAGCATACTTTAGACGTTTTATATCTCCATATTTATAGTCCTCATAAATCTGTGTAGAAAGCAGAAAGCTCCAAATTTTTTTGTTTCTTTGGTCAACAAAATCAGTTTTTAAGTTACTCTGTTTATACTCTGTTCTTTATGTGTGTTTCAGCCTGCCACTGAGATTTTTTACACTAAAATGGCACAAACCCCTTTGCTATATATGTTGAATATTACAAAAGATGGAAAGGGGAAATAATACTTTAAAAAATGACATTAGCTTGAAATAACCTGAAACCCCATAAAACTTTAATTTTACTTAACAAACTTAAAACTTAACAAAACTACTTTTCCTAATTGTTCACTTTTGAAACATGGTACAAAGGCAGCATTATCCTTTTTGGGTTTCTCTCTGCCAGTGGTTTAAGGACTTTCTGCATTAAAATTTCTAAATGGATAAATGCACCAATTTGTTTACAGGTTTCAGATAAGAGAAAAAAGTTAAAAAAAAAAAAACAATAAAGTGAACAACTCTTAGAATATTGTCCTTCATATTGACTGAGTTGGAAAATTTCTAAAAATTTTCTTTATTTATTAAAAATAAATGGTTTATATCGTTTGGGGACAAGCAAACTCACAGATTTCTAGGAGGTGACATGTAAGAATCTTGAACTGTCACCATATAAAGGTTCTGCCAGATTCTTCAGAGTCTCTTCTTCTGGAACTTATTAAACAATAATTTGTAAAATGTAACTTGTCTACAAAGACTCTGAGTTTTTTTCCATTTTCTTCCTCTTGTGCTGTATTCATGGTCCTTTGACAAGTCAGGTTTCTTCTAGTAAGAGGAAATTATCCACACTCAGCAGTGCTGGGAGCCAGATCCTGCTTCCACAGTTCCTTCACCTACAGATCATAGAGACACAGAAATCAGCAGGGTCAGCACTCTCTCCTCTGCACAGAGCTGCATCTTCCCTTTTCCTCAGGTGGACACAGCAAGCCTTGAAAATGCAGGATAAATCACAGGACTGAGTTCCCATGAATAGCTCCTGAAAAATTACTTTCTTCTTCTTCAGTGGGGTGGGAAACTTGATTTCTGAAAGTCAATGAGTTATCTGAAATTGAGCATTGTAATCTGCACACTATCTTATTTGGATATATCAAGACACACTTAGCCCTTTAAGTGGATCCTGTTTAAACATCCTACTAGTCTTTTTCAGGACTATTACTTCTCCAGCACAAACACTGAGTCTGACAGAATATCAAATTTTTCTGCCTGTTAATTTATTGATACTGGTTTGATTCACCTTACTTTGGGAATTATCTGTGTATTAATGCATTCTGTTCACCCAAATTCATTCCTGATATAGCTACATTTATGTCACAGGCCATTAGGTTTCACATTCTAGCCCTAGGCTCATTCATCTAGACTGTCAGTGCTATCCTGTAAGGAGATTTTTTACAGAATTGCCTTTTGAAAGAGCAACTTCCCTTAGCATCTTAACATAGTTTATCTTTTCAATGCTTTGTCTGTCCTGGCTTTATGTGGACAGGGACAAATCATGGTTGTGCTTAACTTTGATTCCTCTTTCTCTATCTGAAAAGCACCCTGTTGGGAACTTTGATTACTGGTACCTAATCTATTTAAATTCAAAATCTATAATTCACATAATTGATTGATGAATCTTACCACTGCAAAGTATTTGCTAATGTATTTGGGTTAATATTACTTGTTCATGTGGTAGATTGAATCCTGAAATTGTGAAACTTCAGTTCTTTTTAAAATGGAGTCTTATGCTGAAGTTGAATATAAATAAATGCTCACTCAGTACAAACAAGTCCTGCTTGTGGTAAACAGAGATTGTGTCAACAGCTTCCCAGGAACAGAGCTGAGGATGCTTCCTTCTGCACTAAGATACCTGTAGTGATGAAGAATAGATGCAAAAAAAAAGTGCAACCACTAGAAAAGCAATAAGAGCGAAGAGGGTAAGTAAATAAAAATAAGAATTCCTTGCTGTGAGATAAGAATCAAAAGGCTGTTCAAATTTCAATCATGTGCATTAATATCAACAAAGATTTGCAGGCATTTGGGGCTTTCTTAAATGCAGCTGCAGCAAGCTAAGTATTAAAGTCAGAAATGAGGAGAAATAATAGAAATAACAGAATTTATAAATAACAAACTAACAAAAAATAGACAACAACAAAAAGAAATTAACCCTATCCCTATCTAAGGTGATAACACATCACCATTCAATGAACACTGCCCTATCAAGAGAAATGATAGGCTTAAAAAGCACCCAAAACCAACCTATTTCCTGTTGGAATTTGGATAAATGTTGGTGTGAAATCTGAGATTGGTATTCAGATGATTCCAGCAAATGAAAAGGGTGCATTTGGAATACCACCAGCTCAGGAGTCACTCTGCCAGCAGCTGGTTGATTGCCTCATTTTGCTGCTGAAATGCTGCCACTTGAGGCTCTGTTGATGCCACATCCATTCAATGTACATTTCCCACTGGCACATGGAATTTCAAACTCTGTTTTCATTACCACTCATGTTTTCCAGGAAGGACAATTTAAAAATGAAAATGGATCAGGAAGAAAAGTTTTCTCTAAAGCACAGTGGCCATTAAAAGGACCAAAATCATGTTATGTTAAAATCATGTTATGTAAATAGAACCAGCAAAGACTATATACATGTTAAAATATATTTGGAGGTGAGATGGCTTCATACAAGTTCCAAAGATAAACAAAAAGTTGTGGAAAGAGGTTGAAAGTAGAAATTTTAAGTTTTATATCAGTTTAGTAAGGAAACAAATATAGGAGTGTTGACCTTAATGATGCATTTGGACACTTTACAGCATTCATGGGAAAGGTTACTAAAACTGCAATTTTCCTTCCTTGGATGATTTGATTTGCAGAATAAAGTAGTGCCTAAATGCCAGAAGTGAGATCAAAATTTTGCAGTGTTGAATGTCATAAAATAAATGTTATAAAGCCAACCCTCCTCATAAAGACCATTAAAGAAATAGTGAAAATGTTATGGGACATTTTTCATAAATGAGAGAATTTTTTGTGAACCAAAAACTTTAGAAAATTTTCTAATATAGCTCAGTAAAAGGGTAGGATTTTCATTGGAATTTGTTATTTTCTTTCATTAATGTTTCTGCAAGCTTCATCTGATATACTATTGATTATGCAAACTCCTGACAGTTATTTTGGAGCAGGTTTGTGAACCTTGAAAGTCTCATGAAAAATTATTTAAGAGTGTCTTATTTGCTATATTAGTCTGTAAGTCTTTAAAACAGAGCTTAATTGATGTGGTAATTCAGAGAATAAATACAAGAGACAGAGCAAATACCACAGAAAACAGTTACTACACTTTGTCATAATATAAAAACAAAAAGAATCTCAGGAAACTCAACAACAAGAAAGCTGAAAAGAGATTTTAAAAAATTATGTAGGATGGAGTATTTTATGCAACTCATTAGCACAAGTTAGCACCACTTGCTGGAGTTACACTTTGCACAATTGTATGAATGTTCAATGTAAACACGATTATGAATTAAACTGGGTTTTTATATTGCTAATGTTAGATTTCCTCTATTTCCTTTGATAGTGGGAACGATTGGCAACATGTTTAACCAGACTGGAAGAGAAAGTGAAATAGCTTTCAGCATGGGTTGGAGTCTTTTTTGGCTTATTATTCCCAGAAACCAGATCTGTACAATTTCTCTTTGTTCCAAGGGACATTTCTATAGAAATTTCAAAACAGTACCACATTTCCTTCTGTTTAGGGTATATAAAAGGGTACAGGTCAAAAAGCAGACATTTTACTGCAATGTTGACATCCTTCTGGTACCCAGGTTTAAATAACACATTTATCTCCCTTACATGAGACATCAGACAGGTCACACAGAGGATACAACACTCCATGATTAGCTGGCCCTCACTGACTTTATAGTGGAGACAGAAGTAGCAGCTTGAATCTAGCACCTGTGTTTAGCTACTGAAGTTTGACCTCTGGGGTTTTTTTTGGTTGAATTCCCAGCTGCTGTTCAGCAATCTCACAACAGCAATATCAAAGAAGTCAGCTCTGGAAAGAAAGCAGATTTAGTTGCTATATTCTGTTCTCCTGTGCCCTTGGGACCAGAGCATCAGGTAAATGGCATGTTAAGCTACGTCTTAAAGGTGACCCAGAATGCAATCTGGCAGTAAAAGAAAAAAGCATCCTTGTAAAATAGAAGAGAAAGTCGGTACTGCAGGTCAGATTAAATAAGAGGAACTCCAAGGATTTGCTTGCAGTCTGTCTTTTTAGGCAGTATCTCAGGAAGTGACACATTAAGGTCTGAAATTTGCATGAAATGTGGAAATGGGCTGGACTTCAGTTTATTACTGTTGGCTATTTCTTTTTGGCTTGCTGACTAGGAGCAGCTGCAGGGTTTAATT